>SJOL01008381.1:0-263240 GCA_004794785.1 Opisthorchis felineus
TCCGGGAAACTTGAGCAAAAGCCTCGATCCTGTGTATCAATCCGTGAATCCGTGAATCCGTGAATCCGTGCCTACGTCCTTGACTTTCATTATTACTTCCACGTCGGCAGTGATGTGCGAAAACAGAGGTGGCACAGCGTGACAGTATGTTCTAGCTGCACCGCCAAACAATTACAATCGATGGCTAAGATGTTCGGCCAGCTGGTTGATTGTTTCCTCAGGATGCTTCAGCTTACCTCAATTTGTCTCCAACGCACTGTTGTTTGCCATTTGCAAACGTTCGCGAACGTATTTCTCCGGAAACGACGACTTTACTAAGGGATGTTTCTAATCCACATACCGCAAAACACTCGAAACAATGTAATGAAACAAAATAATCATCAACCTCTTACAGAGGATGCACTTAATCACAGTGACCGTGTCGCCGGCAGTCTGAACCTGTATTTAAATGTGCTACATTCAGATCATTACTTGTCAGTTTCTGTTCCGCGATAATGCCAAGAGCGCCGGGCTTGTCGGAGATTGAGCAGCTGCGCAGACGGCGGGTTCTTGAGAATCTAGAACAGCTGAAAAAGCTTACTAGTAGGTCCATCCAAAACTAGCTGCTAACATGTATGCCAGCTATCACTCCCGCAAGAGAGGACGTCATAAAAGTGATATATGGAATAAAGGTGAGTCGGTGAAGATTATAATTTCACCACTAGTTGTGGACAAATTCTAGCCGAACGACTTCAGTGTTATTCGCACCGTAGTTGACGAGCCACGAGATGGACCCGGTCGTCCACGCGGAACACAACCTGCATATGGGGTCTCCATAGGTGACACAACACTGTGTTCTGAGGCTAGAAATGAATGTGTAATGGCTAACGGCCCCATGGAGTCTCTAGTGAACAGAACAAATTAATAATACAAGTCAGATAGAATGTCATAAGGAGAAAAGTCCAAGTAAATCTTGACTCACAGTTCACAATAGGAGATTCTGTAGTTCCGTATTCCGTTGAACCTGGTATCCCAAGCCTCCGGTGAACGCAATATTAATCCACTGATGTGAATAGATTAGTCCAGCGTTTGTAGCTAAAATGTTTGTTCACGTTTAGAGTTAGTAGCAGCCAATGATCGCCAACTGGCAGTCACAACCACAGTCATTCAGCAAAAGTCCCAAAGTCACGTTGGACCCAAAACGTGGGCGGTTGATGTTATATTTCAGTAAAACAAACTTTTTGTACAGTAATGCGACCGCTATTTATAGGGAGAAAGGAGATGATGTTGAGCATGAAAAATAGCGGTTCACAAGTGCTAAAAATGTGCGTTTATTATTTGGTTTCTGCTTTCGGTTATCCAGTACCTAACATGAGGTCGTGTTCCGATTCCAATCGGCATCGGATGTGAGTGGTTTACCGGTATTGACAATAGTTCAGTGGAGTAAGACTTAAGTCATTGGACTGATTAGGCTCTGACTGATGTATGGTGCAATAATCAAGAACGAGTCCAAAAGTTTGTTGGCAATGTGTTAGTTTCTGTCTTTATGCGATGGTGGTCATCTGTGGCGGGCTGACTTTGCCACCCCTTTGTACCACTATATTCACCGATCTCATGCGGTTTTCCTCCAGTGGCGTGTCTAATTGAGTTCATTGCCAGAAATCACTTGCTACAGGTTATTATATTGCACCGGTCAAGAGCCGCTGGATGGTTCAAAGTGACCAGTTTCGCACATGCCCTGCCAAACATCTTTCCAGATATTCCTTAGATGGGGTACCAACAGCGGCTTCCAGAATACCATGCCATACATTAGCTACGTGAATGGAGAATCTAGTAGTATTGCATCGGTTGCTTTCTTGACCTAAACAACCTAAAACGGTGCCACATTGATGTCTATTATTCAGACAAGCTTAGGCGATGTCACTGGTTGTCCTCTCATTTTCCTACCAAAGAATGGGATTTTAATTTTGTCAGCAAGTACACCCGTTTCTTTGATCCGCAGTAATGCATATTAATGAGTTAGCGTTGCTATCAACCCTTTCTGTGGTCGCCAGTGAGCTGCGCTGTAAACGCTTAGTCTGACAGCCCTGTGGTGAAGCCTAATTACCGACCAACCGCTTCTTTGCATCCAAAGGAATAGTAAATCTGCTCCATTCTGACCGGATGTATTTAATGCCACACTAGTAAGACAGGTTACTGTACTACATACAGACGTATGTTCTTCGCTAATTTGGTGTGTGGTGAGCTGACCGTCATCAGGGCGCCGTGTGATTCCGGTGGCCAGACTATCATCAAACATCATTATCATCCGAAAATGCGCCACTCGGGCATTCAGGTGTGTAAACGCAGAACGAGCCTCTGAAAACAACCAATGCTGAGTGGCACTGATTCATTCGGTGGTTTTGGACCCTTATTTAGGTCTTTGAGTTATTGATGTCTTCGGAACAGCAGCACTTATTCAAGTCGCCCAAGTATGACTCCTTCAGATGCTACACCGGGCCACACGCATTAACTTGTTTACGATACTTACCGGACGTTTTAAAATAAAGGTGAAATGGTACTGTCTGTTAACGACAGCGACCGCTTTGGTTTCTCAGCGATCCGAAACTCGTTCTCCGGTGTTCATTTTGTAAGTCGGCGGTATGGAACAATGATGTTTCGAAAACGGTAATGACCTCTCTTGAAATAATTTTACTAGTAAAATTAATGCATGCGGTGGAAAGTAAACTTACACTCAATGATGCAACAAAGCGATCTGTGCTACAAAGAGCGTAGGAGAAATGCCCAAAAACGAACTACGCCAGGATCGTATCTGGGAGGCATACTCCCTAAAGAGGTCTTGATAGATAGGACAAACACCAAACACCTTGAAACTATCTATTGGTCCATTATATCAAGTACTTTTTGTAATTTCATAATGTCCAGTTAATCAACACTTAACAGCCAACTGACATGCTCAGGATCTGCCGCTTTGTCTAGCACTTCACTTTCGTTGAACAGAAGTCTGAGTTCCGGGAGTCAGACCTGAGTGGTTTCAAAGTTATTCGGCTTATCTTTACCATTTTACAGTCTTCAACTGGGATATGCTTAATCAGGCCAAATATTTAAGCTGAACAGAGCTCATTAAGGAGTTTTTCTTTCCAGCACTTTCCCAGCATGGGCCGGGAGAATGATTTTTGATGTGCACGTATAGATATAATAAAGATCCTACACGATGTGGTTCATCGCTCTTTGGAACCCACTATATCTATTGAGTGACTAGGTTCAACCCCATTTCCTTTATTAATTCTAAGTGGCTTTAAAGTAATTGCATCCGTTTACACTGCTTTTTTCCATCCTAATGTTCCTTCCGTTGGGCTGTACGGCATGTAATCAAGTAGCCGTTTTCATTTTAACTAATCAAGCACAATAAGGGCAATTAATACATTATTGAGCTACCATTTATGTTGCTTTATCTGCAAGGTTGCTTAAAGATTGAACCAGTCTGCGAAAAAATAAAACTAAGGTTACAAAACCGATGCGATAAGCCTGTGGCTTAGACTGTACTCTGAAACAAAATGGGGCTTGCTTTTTTATACTTATTATGTTAGTAGGGCCAGGTCAACACACTAGTTGTTGATTTAGAACGCTCATAGGCCACACTTCAGGACCGTACACACGAGCTATGAGCTTACGTTTCCAAATCAACTTCTCGGCTCTTGAGTTTGATGAACCTTTTTCAATATAAGCTCGCACCCGGATCAGGGAGTCAATTTTGACGAGTTTGGCATATTTTTATTTTTAACAGGGTATATAACCGGATGCCAGTGTGTAAATTGTGAACGTTTTCGGCGAATGTGATAACTGAAAGGCTTGGAAATCATCTTAAGCTTACAGCAACGCTAATTTCTCTCTGTAACGGCGAAGTGCTAGCCTATTCAAAGCTGAAGATCCATTTTTTAGGCGGAGACAAGGGTAGCATCTAGAGATGGGTTACAGAGGAAGAACACATGCGAAAGAAAGTTTGGCAAGAAATGGATGGAACATTTTCAAAGTTTACAACCACGGTGTTAGGCAGCAAGCTGGAAAGTACCCGTTGGGTTCGCGAGGTTATGAACGCTGAACAGATCAGGGAAATACGGGATAATTTTATTCGGCAGTTTTGGGGTTATAATTAAAAATAAACTTCTCTGCTTGTATTGATGAAGGAATGCTTAGAGTCCCGGATATGTCAAGTTATTAGGCTGCAAACAGTATATCAGGGCTAATTTTACTCCGGATGCTACAGGCAAGTTAATCGATAGCAAGGAAACAGAGCGATAAAATCGTACACTGGAGGTGACGTGATAGATAATTCCAGGACTCAATTTAGAAAAGCAGCAAAAATTAGATGCTCGAGTCCCAATTTAATCAGAATGCATACAACAGAAGAAACTTCGAAAGTAGCAACTCGGTAAGACTCACTTACGTGTCATTTGTTCATCAACTCCCGTTGAAGCAAGCTGGGGAAACTTAGACTAATGACTGAACTCCAGCACTTTTTCCTTGGTCCATGATAACATACCTGGTTACAAACGTTCACAAGAAATTGAGTCAATGGAACAGTACGAATGGGTGGTCATCCTGAGATTGAACTAAAGCTCCCCAGCCATCTGGCCTGTGGAAAGTATACTTACATGGCGAAGGAAAAAGTAGTAAACTGGGATTTTATCCTGATGGATTTTCGCCTAAATATCCGTAAAATCTTACCATGTGAGTGTAAGGAAGACTACAGGTTGCCCGGTTATCCATCAGTTGCATCCGTATTTGGTAGTGAGCATTCGAGCCAGTATGTTTGTGTTGATAGTTGCTCTTTTGCAGAGGGGTTTCTATAATGATCATTCGTTTTCTAATTCCGGATGAGTATAATCTTCTTGCAGCTACTATAGAATCAAGAGAATCCTACTAAGAGAGTTCCAAAACTAACAGAATGAGCACAGTTGCTCGCAGTTTTTCATGTACTATTCAATGCTACTAGGACTAAATAACCTGATTGCACCTGAGATCAGCACTCACTGGAAGCCGAATCGCCAGTAGACTCCTGGCTAACCTAGCTAACCCTATGGGAGGGTGCATCCGGATTTTTATCTACCCCGGACATAAGTCTTTCTAATTGCTACCACTGATTTCCAAAGATGATTACGGTTGACCGGGTCCGTAAAAACTGTGCGCTATCTTGGGTTTCGGAGCATCTAGTGGCAGACAGTGGAAGTCAAATTGCGGCCCACGGGATTGCTCAGTTGCTGCATCCTAAAAGAATTGAACGTGCACTGCCCATATTACCACTAACAATCTGGTTGTTGAACCATACGCC
This sequence comes from Opisthorchis felineus, assembly GCA_004794785.1. Classification (NCBI taxonomy): domain Eukaryota; kingdom Metazoa; phylum Platyhelminthes; class Trematoda; order Opisthorchiida; family Opisthorchiidae; genus Opisthorchis; species Opisthorchis felineus. Next base: position 5,312 of record SJOL01008381.1, read on the forward strand.
TTGTTTGTGCCTATTTAACACCGCATCCACTTTGCACAAGATACGGCGTTCATCTAGTTTCAGGCTGCCTAATGAGACCAAATTCTGAAGTACACTGTGCACTTGGCCACCACTGCACTTTGAATCTTTCAATAACGTCCACATAAGCTAACGCAAAGCTAAACCAGGGTGTTTTTGAGGCGGTTAAGGGGGATTGAAAATGGTATGCGTGCAAACAATCTTATTTTTAGAGAACTACTGAAACGAGTAAAGAAAAGAGCATTGTTTAAAGAACTCTACTGACAGCGTTAACCCCAATACCAATCCTAACATCTTTAGGTTCACACTGATGAAAACTTACTCCTCTTCCTCTATTATCTCCAGTTTTGAACTCATTTGGTGCATTCTCCTGCTGTCTGACTACCACTTACAGAGTTTTAGCACTGAATTTTCCAGACTTTAGCTTTCCAAATTCCATAATCCCGCCGAAGTCTTCTACAGTTGGCCATGAGAAACTAAAACGGAATGGATAGGGTCTGAAAAGTCAACTACAGGCCTAAAAATTCATCACAACATGGGTTATTACCTGTTCTTCTTAGTTCGTTTTCATATAGCTGATCAGGGGCTCCGTTTAAGTTTTACCGTGGAATTGGCAGAGTTAGTTCGGAAATCCGAGCATATGGCGGACGTTCGTCTTAAGGTTGAAAAATAGGGATTTCAGGCAGATAATGCCTGTGGTTACACCTCACTCTACACATTATTGTTACAGTTTTTTGCCACACCAAGACCTTAAATGGTGTCTTACACTTAAGCATTGGAACAAAAAGTTGCACAGAAACGAACAATAAGCCACAAAGTCTCTGTCTTTATTGTGACGTGCATATTGATGTGATAAGATTGTTACAGACCCTTAACGGAGAGTTCATGTAAGGGTAAAATATACGTCAACATTCCATCATGAATTTGTAACCCAGTTAGCATACCTACCACTGGTTGATAGCGTACGAGAAGTTTTCACTAATAGTGCTTTCTCTGGGCCCGGTATTGGTTTTAATTGCTTTTCCGCTTATTGCGAATAATATTTTCTATTTAACTGAACAGAATGGGAGAGGTAAAAGTGCAATCAAAACATGTCATTTTCCTCAGAAATACTTCCTTTGACTGTACACAAATATGTATGACCAAATTTGGACACCCGCTCTACTGATGTTGCTTCTGCCTTCATCACAGCTTCTAACCATCATTCCATCTAGATCGTTTTTTTTGGCGGTTTACCGGTAAGCAATTCGTCGCAAAAAGTCCCAGCTTATTAAATCAAATCTCCACCAACTAAAAATCATTTCTATTTCATTGAGGTGTGTGTGTAACCCCTACCATTGGGTTAGTGCAGTTTCATCCAAGGGACCGGTGCTAAACCCCCGTTTTATTTCGTCAGCTGTGCTTGACCACCAAATAGTGGAATAAGGATAAGGAACGAACCATTGACTGTTTTAATTTTGTTGTTGGCATTCCGATCAAATGCAGATTCTAATTCACCGTAGTATACTGCGGCACGAGGTTTAAGCCCCCTGAGTGCCCAAAAAGCGTGCTGTTTTAGTGAACATTGTGGTTTGTTTCATCAGTCCAGGCGAGAAACTTTCCCTCCTTTCAAACCTGAGAACCTGTTGATCAAAATGCCTTCACAGTTACTTGGTCCGCTTGGTTGTGCTTTCTTAGCCAAAAGTCCGCGTGCGTGGTTGTCATAAACGACCTAGCTTTGTTCGTATAGACCCAAACTTACTTTGCATTTAGAGCCGTACGATAGTTGCCTACTTTTTGATCTACTCCAAGATATCATCCGCATTTTCTTTAGACGGCATGCACATGTGGTCGTGCATCTTCGGAAAATTTATTAGTAAACTGATTCTGGACAGCTTTAACCGTTGCATTGCTCGCCAGCCTTTACCTTAGGCAGGACTTTCAAAATCTGTCCACAAATTTCTCAAGCACTACCCCATAGGACATGGGAGACATGTTAATGACATCACACTCAAACGCCAATTTTTTGTGAGCTAAGTTCACGATAGTGCATTGCTTCCACGTAAAAATCAATGATGAGTCATGAATGTGGAGTGGTGTTAGTTGGCGGTAATATGTTTCTCAGGCTTTTATGGCTTGTTCACCAAAGTCAGCAAGTCGACTGATCATGGGCTGACTCAACTTGACTGATACTTCGAAACGATTTTTCAAACCTCGAGACGTAGTTTACCTGGCAGTTTTCAACGTTCGCACTCTGAGACAATTCGGACAACAGACTGTTCCTGTATGTACATTGCAATCGCTTTCCAGAATCGTAGGTCTCACGTTTTGTTTAATTTCACCATTGATATGGTAGTCATGCGAACACTGCAAGGTCTCCAAGGCCCCCCTGTCCGGATCCCCTTGAGCGGGAGCCTTGCCGACCTAGAATATGCATGTGACATTGTTGTCATCTTTGAAAAAGAAGAGGAAGCACTAGCAGTACTAGAAAAGCTAAACTCTGAGGACTTACAGCATTTGGGTACTCTTCTAAGTATTCGAGGAGCAACACTGAGAGTTATGGACCACTATACATATTTTGGAAGTTGCACTAGTCCTGACGGTAGTATGACAGACAACCGCAGCGCAGAAACTTCAAAGGCCATAACTATTATTGCGAATTTGTGCCATTTTTGGCACCAAAAGGGCTTTTTGCTGGGTCTCAAACGGAGCGTGTAGCAGACTGCAGTACAGCCTGTATGACATCAGTGTTCAGCACTGATGTTTCGCTGCCGTACAACCATGATTTATTTTGAGGCCTTATGGTGAAGAAAAGAATAAAAGTGGACAGGGAAGGGACATCGTACTAGCTTATAAACAATCATTCCGAGGTGCATACACCTCCAGACACTCATTCAGGCAATCTGGATAGAAAATGACAACACGAACGCCACTGACATCGATTAGTAATCATATCCTGAAGCATCTCCAACCAGTCGCAGTGGGTGTCACGCGGTCCCCACCCTGGAAGTCTACTAGCACCGACAACGCCCAAGCGTTTCGTAATCTCTTTCATATCCCTCTGCCAGCTTAAGGGCTGGCCACCTCTCTGCTTCTGTCACTCTGAATTGGGCAGGGAAAACAGCACTCTCTTCGGCAAACGATGGTTCGATATACGCAATTCATGGCCTAACCAACGCAGTTTCTGGTGCTAGATACATTTTTCAATGGGAGTCCCCGGTGCACAACCAAAAACTCGCTTTCTAACTGCCTCGTTACGGATTCGCCGACACCAACCCACACGAGCTATGGTCCTGAGACAACGATTGTCAAACACCTGAAGACGTCTCAGTTACGCTGCTCGAAGAGGCCAGGTCTCACAGCCATACAACAGAACAGCCCGCACTGTAGCTTGATACACACGTCCCTTGAGATTCAGGGCTTCATCTCATTATCTCGTCAATCACGAAATTCAATAAGAATTCAAAGAGTGGGTACCCTCGACGGACACCAATTTGTGTACGGAAGCTTTTGGAGAGCTCTTCCCATACTTTCACATCCGGAATTCTGAGAATACAAAGAACGTATGTGCCTAATCCGTGATGAGCAAATGTGTCCAGAAGAGCATACCGGTCAACCGAGTGTGATTCGCCTTGGAAATCCAGGAATTCTAAAATTCTGGGTCGTTTGTGCGTATGGCGTTTTTCTGGCACCTGATGGAATGTGAAGATTTGGCCAATGCAACCCCAACCAGACTAGAGCCCCGCTTGCTGCTCTTGAGTCAATGTTTCACAAGCCACCATAAGGTGACAAAGCAAAAGTGACGCCAACAGTCTCGTTACAACGGGTTAAGCTGATCCTCCTGTGGTCACCATACTCACTACGAGCCCCTTTTTTGAAAATGGGCAATGTCACCGATTCCACCCAGTTGTATGGGACGGTCTCCTTTTCCCAAATGCAGGCAGGCAGATCGGAAAAGCACTGACTGAGGATTTCGCCCCCGTCTTTGAACAATGCGGGTGGGAGGTCATTCGGACCAGAAGCTCGGTGGCGCTTGGGAGAACATATGCAGTCATAAACCTCTGAGGCCTTTGGGGGGTTCACCGTCCAGGGTTCTACGTCAACTGTAGGCTCAAGATGTGCGGCAGCTGATGACAACGATAGCTGTTGTTTGAAGTATTCGGCCCAACGGTCGAGGCGCTCTTCTTTATTCAAGATGGTCACTCCCTTCTTATCCTTGATGGCTTCGCTCACCGGCGATCTCCGAGAACCGGTCGCACGGACCAACTGAAATAATCTTTGGGCATCACCGGCTTTTTGGGCCTCTTCCATTACCTTGGCTTTCCGTGTCCACCAGACTTCACGCTCGGTTCGCATGCTCACTTTCACTTGACGTCTGATAATTCGTCGCGTCAAGTTATGTTCGGGACCAGCTTGGATATTTCTCCGAGATTTAAGGAGTGCCACTGTTCGGTCTGATATTCAGTGCTTGAGTGAGCCTGGTAGCGCCCTGCCACAAGCGAAACTCCCAGCACTGTGCAAAGAGGTAGCAATCTCGTCCCGGTATGAATCCACGTCTGATGGTGGAGCATTTTAAAAGAGACTCTAGGAGACGATTCTGGTAAGTTCGTCTGACATCCGGGTTTGCCAGTCTTTCAGTTGCCAAGCGATTTATCCGCACCTTACGCGACCCTGGAAAACGTAGGGAGAAGCAACTCCGGACGAGCGCGTGGTCGGATTCCACAGATGTGTTCCAAAACGAGTGGCAGTCAGTTATTGATCCGCGCCATCGGTAACTGATGGCAATGTGATCGGTTTGAGTTGGTGGCCGCACGCCGTTGGGGGGCACCATGTGGCCAAATGACTTCGGCTATTTTGGAAGTTGGTACTGCATAAAAAAACAGCCTGCGGTCAGCACACAGCTGAAGCAGTCGTTTACCATTTTTCGTACTTACCGAGTCCAATTCATGTCGACCACCTAATTGAGTCTCAGATTCGCTAAGCCTGTCCACTTGTGCATTCAGATCTCCGGTAACCACAACGATATCTGGGTTTTTACCTCGCCACAACAGAGCATTCGGGGCGTCATAAAAATTGCCTTCAATGGTGTTAAAGGTACAGTCAGTTGAGGCATAAGCAGACACGACAAACAGACATCGATCAGCTTTCCGCTTGTGAGACTCCTTCACAGACGTTGCCAGACGAACCGCACAGTCAAGCAAGGATCCCTCTGCCCGGTGACTTAGGACAATATCAGCCCCTGCATATTCTGCCGCAGAAACCCCTGGGTCGCCAGAGGTGCGCAGCCGGAAGCGAGTAGAGAGTGATAGGGCGGTTAGCTCAGCCACTGTGCTTGCATCTCGACTTCTTGTTTCTGGGACAAAGCACACATCAATGCCAAGTGAGTCCAGTGTGAGAGCAAGAACAGCTTGTTGATCTGGTTTCTTCGGAGTGTGGACATTGAAGGCGGCCAGATGGACAGGGCGTCGGGGCTTGAAGAGTGGTTTCGAGATGCCTGAGGACGTCGGCATCGGATGACTTGCAGATGTTGCTTGCAGAACCGTTTCAGGACCGTTTCAGTCCCAACTACTGGGCCTAAAAGGTTAGAATCAATAATGGAGTAGGAAAGGGGAAGGAGAAAGTATATGAAAGAAAAGGAAGGGAGGCATCAGCAGTAGCCTGTTTTCGCTTACCCGCCCTGCTGTATGCAGCGAGTAAGGCGACCCGGCTGATGGCACTACGCTACGGCCGACGTGACATGTGTTTATTTGTATATCTGCAGTTCATGGTTGTACGTGGGCTGGGTTACTGCCATGGAGCCCACACCTAGACAGCAGGACGGTTAGGGTCCTCAACCAGAAGCTTTGGTTCAAAAGCCTGACAGCAAGGCAGCGGTGTTGGGCTGGAAATGCAAATACATTACCATTTTTAAGGAACACGTCGCCACACATGTTCCAACTCCAAACCTGGAGGACCAGGAGACTGTGTTCGTCAGAAATCTAACTATTGACCAGCCTGGTATGAAACACTCTGCGAGTGTCGCGCGAACACCCCCCAGTATAGCTCGATGGATCACCGAGGTACACAAACCGCACCACCACGGTAAGGTCCAGTCTCTTTGTGGCAGGTTCAAAAGATACTTTTCAACTGGAGTAGTCAGGTTGTTGCCTCCCTGGTAGCACCAATTTTTGTGTGGGATTTTATTCATCATAACAGAAGTAGATTTAGCACTGAATAATCCCGCTCTTTTCTTACAGAACACCATTATGGGGCAAGTACTCTGTGGAATACCACTACCATACTGCAGACTACGTTAGCACGTTGCCGTATCACATAGTGATCTGTGGTTCACGTGTTGTTCACGTGTCGTCTCATTTTTGTAACGTGCCTTACCAACGCCAGAATCGTACATGTTGATTACTAGGGTTTTAAATTAACTTCGTCCCAACGCAAATTTTTTCAACGGTTGAGCGAACAAACATATATTGTCACTGAATATGGCCAACCTAGCAAAACCAGTATTTCTTACAGATAGTCAGAATGCAAACAGTGGTTATTGCTCTCGATGCTTGACTTCCTGAAATTGTATTAAAACAGTAGTATCATATATTTCACATCTTGAAATTTGGTTACCAAAAGGGGAAATGTTACGTTTTTGCTTGTTTACATGATAGGGTAAGGTGAATGCATTCCCCGTCAATTGTGCCAATTTATGGACGAAAGTTGTACAAGACTTCCCATAAAGCGCAAAATTCTGCACTAAAATGGCATATTTTGATGCGTACTTAATGAGTTTTCATGTATAGGGTCGAAACAGACCCGAAACACTGCGTAAGGCATTATTTTTTCACCATACTTCCAGGGACCCAGATTGCACAATTCTGATTTAAAATCTTAGCCGCCAATTCTTGTGGAAATGGATGCACAATCTCTAAGCGTTGAACCAAAACTCGATCCCATCAAACTAAAAGCGAGTCTAGAATCACGTTAATTGAAAGGTGGTGACGGCTTCGCGCCACTTTGTACGCAGTCTACACCCGCAGCGTGCCTCAAGGTCAAACGGGTTCCGTCTTAAATCTCGGGTTGTCGATGTAGTTATAAGCCCTGGTGGCCTGGTGGAATGTGATCTTGCTTCTCAAAATGAAATGTAATTTAGCTTACTGACATCTGTAGTACCAGTTGTGTTAGCTTTTGTGTGGAAACACGTTTACATCCCTTCATGTTGCTTGGCCCTGGCCCACACTTCAAAATGATAGACAAACTATTGTTTCACTGTCGACGTCGCCAAAATTTAACGCGGGACATAAGGTAAGCACTTCAGAGGCTTCATTTGATTTTTGAACGAAGTAACTCACTCACGAAATAAAACACTATTATTTCATGTTCCGCCAGCTGGATCATGTACACCATGTACACTCTCTACTAGTTTACACCTAGCCAGATACCGAATGAGAGGGGTCAAAAAACGCCCAGATAATTACTTATCAGCAAAGCATGGGAGTCACTGCCATGAAGCACAGTCACCTTGGTGACTTACCGGAACGGGACCCCTTATTGGTCAGACATGCTGAAGAGCATGGTTCAGTCGTACAGGTGATGACTTGTTTGCATGATAGCTATGCGAGCACTGGACAATAAACCTGGGCTCTAACCATGATAACACTAAACTATTACAAACGAATGCATGGCTTTTGTCACCATTTTCTCTGAGAGATAAAGAACTTACTCTGTCGAACTTCAGAATTTTAAAAATGTACCATACTACACGATTTGCAACCGATACATTGTTACTAGAAACTTGCGAGCGACAGTGTGATGGTTAAAGGCTAAATGTCAATCGTTTCATTTCTTAGAACCATGGTCACCTATTCTAGGTCGATCTGTTTTTAAATATGTGTATCAGCTGTCACTTACCTAGTTAAATTTGGAGCAATTCTAAGGCTACTGTTCACTGGTGCTAATTTCATGAATTGCCACTTGATGACTATCGCTTGCGCCATATTATGTGACCAGTTCAGATGAGAAAAATAGTGCTAGCGAAAATTTGGTTGCGACTGCCCATGATAACGATAATAATAATTTTCAAATGAGCGTTTTATTCTGCAGTTAGAGCCTTGCTGTAATAAAAGACCGAGAGGCGCCAAATGTTTTCCCATCTACTTTCATGTCCATCAGTAGTGCATTCCCAATACTCTCTAGGTAGTTTCAAACCCAACAACTTCCGCATAGGAGTTTGAACACTTTCATTTGACCACGATCTGCCGCTTATCAGTGCGATGTACCTGCGCGTAGGCAAAATATTTGGCTACTATCATGCAGTGATGCGGTCCACGCGACGTGCTCCCTCCTACCAACAATTTTCATTCAAGCGCCCAAAACGCGCTACTGATTGCGAGTAAAAAAACATAAAATATCGTACCGGTGCATTTTATGCTAGCCACCACTGATACAGTCAAAGTTGATTTGCACGCCACTTATCCAATCTCCTTCCCTACAGGGCACTGTTTATTCACAGAACAAAGACGTCAGGTGTTTTCTGAAGGCGACCCTCAAAAAAGAGTTTCATAGACCATTTTAGACCACCACGTGAAATTTTCGGACCTTTCTGCATGGTTTGCTATACTAACTCTGTCTTAACCCTGTATGAATACAACGCATCTTTGAGATACGGTGGTGGTCTGCGAAATATATGTATGATAAACTGCGGTCAAGTTCGATCCATTTGCAGAGACTGTTGTTATCCTGATTGTTCTTCTTCCACCAGCCCGATTATGCAGTGGACACAGGTTTTGGGAATGTACTGCTGTCCGTATATTGTTCGTATCTATATTGCCTAACCATATCATCATTTTCTTGATGTCAGGATAAAGTAGTGAAGCCAGTTAAACCAAGACGTTCCCTCGGGCTCCGTAAAAGGCCACCGAATAAACAGGAGCCAAAACGGCTGACGCAAATCCCATCGAAGAAGGTATGATTTTTTAAAACGTAACTTCATGTGATTTCGGTAGGTGAAAAAGCCAAATGCCAAGTCAATAGAGTTTTCAGACGCTGAGAGTGACTGGCCAAGTAGTGGAGACGAATGGACTCCAGATTTACTTCTGGTTTCAAAAAAGAAAAAGAACAATTCTCAAGAAGTTGGACCAATAGATAAGAAGAAATTGTCCAGTTTCGGTCCTTTGGCTACTAAACAGACGGCAAACAGGGGCTTAGTTATGGAACTGGCAACTTCTGAGGCAGCAAGAAGGTATCCGATTCGTGAGAAGCCGAGACCGAATTATTCGGTTACTACACCAATTCCAGAGGATGACAGGTTTTTGTGTAAGTCTACCGATTTGATGTCTACTGCAAATACCGCAAACAGATCACTTGGGTCGAGTTCACTATTGAAGCCTTGTATTTTTACTGCGTTTTGATCAGTTCCACATCTTTTTTGGGGTATCGTGTCAGGTGTTATCGGCCTCTCTAGAGAATATCTATTTTCAAGAACCTGAATAAAAAACATCAGGAGAATTCCCGCAAGATTGTGCCATTTCGGGTGCCACAATTGTCTCACTTGATTAGCAAACAAACTAAAACAGCCACTGGAACTTCAAAACTTGGAGTAGGAACAAGGAATTTATACCCTTGATATTAGGATGTAACGGGTCGTCTACAAGCTTGCAGGCTGATAATTTGGAACTGCCATTGGTTGTAGACATCATAAACGCTTTCTGCAAAGTTTCGTATCAAAATGTCGGCCAACGGTTTTCAAAAGTTACCACCTTTCCTTGAAGTGAACTTTACTTGAACTATTCCAACATTAGGCTCCTGTAGATGCATGCGATTTGTGCCTGTGGTTGACTCAGATAAGCGTGACGAATTCTCGTGTCAACTGGACTGAGTTTTATAGCAGGTTTGTCGAAATCGTTAGGTTTTACCTGTTTTTCTACACTTAATGCGTTATCTCTGAATCGCTCTGTAGCGAAATTGAGAAAATTACTCTTGATCCACAAAAGGATCAAACCGAAACCACTGTACCTGGTGACACTAGTTCATTGTTGGGAGTTTGTTTGCTATTTCGAATGAGACATTACAGGTGACATTTCAACGTCTGAGGAATGTTGTCAGGACATGCGATCACATAAGGCCTCATTTGCGAGACACTTGTGCACAACAATTCGGTTTTTACGGGCTACTCAACTGGAAATCAGCTGAATCTCTCGTTTATGATGTTTTTTATAAGGACCAGTTGTGTCCTAATTTCAGCGCAGTGAATAAAGATGGAGTGACTTTTACATGTTGTTTTACTGTTGTGGTAAATTCTTTTTGAATTGGAAACTACTCTAAATGAAAAGCGACTGTGGCAACAGATACAGACCTCCTCAATTGCAACTGAAGTTGTGCAGTTGTCGAAACAGTTAACACTTGTAATTAGACTAAATTAATCTGGAGGTCAGTTCTCAATCACATCCCAAACTTCTTAGCCGTTCCAAATAAAAGTGATGACTTGTCGTTTCTTTCTTTCGCTGACTGCAGTTGTTTTGGGAAGATAAAAGCCGGCCTTAACTTATTCTGATTTGGATAAAGACCAAGTTTAGCCTGTCTCTGCCGAGGCCGTCGCTTTCGAGCGAAGTGTTCATGGTTGTACCTAGGGTTTCTTCACCAAAAGCCGCAAAAAATATGAGAGGTTTTTCAACAGCTGTGACGCGATTGAGTCATACTGTTTTCCATTGGGGTCCACATATGCATTTCTCGGTATTCAGCCTAGACAATAACCTTGGGTGATCCATTATTTTCCGAAATTTTGGCCCTTTCTCAGTAGCTTTACTCGTTTTTGGCAACCTCAAAGTGTGCCTCATTAGACTGGCCACATCTGGCCTTCAGAGTTAACGCAGTCAGATTTAGACTTAATTAATGTCTATCTGATCCTTATGAACATTCTGCAGGCCTAGCAGGCTTTCTTGCCCCACGGTTTTAAGACAGTTAGGTTAAGTGTGCATGACTGGTGTATTGCTGTCAATGATGATGATGATTATGATCACTTTGTCTACTACTTCTGACTAAATTACCCCCCACACAGCCCACGATACACCTCATTTCTTGGTGCAACATACACCTGCCAGTAGTACCTTCATCTGTGAAGCTCTTTAATGAATACCAAAGGTGAACAGGTAAAGTTGCCTTTTATGATGAGACATTCAGTGTCATCACAGATAGACGGACATCGTGCCTAGCACTGGTTGTCGCTCCATTCATCGAAACGAAGGCAATCAGAGGAGTAGTGGGGCCGAAATCTACGGGAAATTCTTATCCATATCAAGGAGAGTTTTTCAAAAAATTAAATTATAATCACCTGACCGGGGCAAAATGGCCACGTTAGAGCAAGTTTTAGACGCTTAGTCGAAGGCAAAATGTAACTGGCTGCTCACTGTTTTACTTCAAACATCATTTCTGGCATTTCATGAATGTGCCTGTTGTGAAAACAGAAATCTCTCCATTTGTACAAAAATATTTATGCAATTCAGCTGTAGAAAACATGTATATGGCATTACGGGAAAAGGGATCTCGTAGTATCCCCTGGGGTGAGAGTGACCTAAGTTGGGAGGATATTTGCAGAAAAAAATGGGTTTCATGGAACGCTGCCGTTCTCCGACAGAGTGGATTATTCGGAGGGGGTTATCTTGTGACAGGGGAGATGGTTGTACTGTACCATCTTTGTGTGAAAGCAGGGACCAGATTCAACTATTGAATTAAAACAGCTTGGCTTCCAGAGTTTGTCGGTACTACTACCCATACTACTACCACTGATTTCACTAGGAAGTGGGGCATAGGAAGTGTGAGTGGCTGCGTACAAAGGAATCCCAGTCAACTTTTCTGTGCACAACATTTACAGTTGTTACACACCCTGCTCGCATTTGATCATGACAATACTCACGCATGGACGCGCGTTTCGTTCACTCGGAGGGCTTCGGCTACACAACTAATTGCCTCTCATCTTTTGCCTCGCCAGTTTCCCGTTTTCAGGTGATAATAAAACTGCAGTCCTTTCTGGTGTCCATCTCGGTGGTTTGGTAAGGCCAGTGCTAAAACAAGGGATCTGCCGGCATTCAACAGCGTCGGAATGAACCTAACTAATTCGTCTTTATCATTTGTTGTTAGGACTTACCAATAAAGCAGAAGCCCAATGAAAGTTGTTTGAAACTGCAACCGCAAATTATAAGTGATTTGCCTCCTGTACCTCGGAGTAAAAAACGTAGTCACGTGCTTACCCTTGGTAGGATAAGTGCCGTACCAATAGGGTGCTGGTGTTTATTGTCTTCTACTAAAATCCACATTCGGTCCAACCGGTTTACTTCCCCCCGAGTTTTACTCTCTTTCAAAGTGGTCGTTGTGAGAAAGCTCAACACAAAGACCAGAGAACTTCGACTTCTACTTCACAGTAGGTAATTTGTGACAACTCTTCCTCTCTTCACTGATACTCGGTGTCGGAATAAACGGTGTACAGTAGTAGTGAAAGCTGGCTCCTCTTGAGGTCTACCCATGAACGGTTACAGTAGGCGTGAATTTTGCATGCACAGTTTATGGACACAACGGTCGCCGGACTGCAATTATTCCTATTTCCCATAGAAGTCGACTTAGTAACTCCAGTGCTCTGTTTCCTCTTTTTTCGAATGTGCAACTCTGTAAGGACTTGTCGTCTACTTGAAAGGAAAAACCTGGCATTGAAAGAGTGGTTTCCATTACGACATGTCCTTTATCTTTGAAGGACATCATTGGAAGCAATACTACCGGAACCAGATCAACAGTGAGTAAAAATATAGCTTGCCAGCTAATTAGGTATCATAGGTTGTATTAGGTTGTATATTATTAGACGCTCAGATTATAGCTCAACTCGCAAACTGCACCTCAAAAGAGACGGAATTAAAAATTTGGCGACACACTCTAGGTACAGTATACCAAGTTTTCATAAACATGACAAACTACATCAATTCAGTAGTTCGAACTATTCTAGTTGAGCATAGTAAGTATTTTCACGCCCACATCACCCTGGTTTGAACAGTCGTCCTCCTGTCCTGGTGCAGTCAAGGGGGGAAGCTCTAAACTCAAGTTTCGCTCTTATTGGTGCTCATCAACAATACATATTCGTAACCGTACCGGGGTTTGAACTCCGCACATCTGACATGCGAGACAAGCTTGTTACCACTACTCCACCAGCGCATGCTGGACGCATATGAACAGGCAAACGTGTTCACGCTTGAGTGATGTGAGCAGTAGGCCCGAATACTTGAACGATGAGCCAGTAACATAACTTGTTTGTGTGGATCGATTGGTCTGCCTGTCAGGACTTCCCACGTCAGATGTGTGGAGTCCAAACACCAACACGGCCAAGGATATGCACTGCAGATGAGGTCAAATAAGAGCGAAACTCTAGTCCAGAGCTTCCCTGCTTGGTGTGCACTCATCAGGATGATAGCGCCAGTCATCATTATCATCGACAGCATGACATCAGTGTCCAACACCGATGCTTCACTGTCATACTTTTGTACGGCCAGGACAGGAGGACGGCTGTTCAAAGGAGGGTGATGTGAGTGTGTATTCTAAAAATCCTGCATTCATCCACAACTAAGTATCTGTCAACAGATATACGCAACATCCAGTCGCAGTGTGCTGTAATTATGCACCAGCTGGAAAGATCTGAACGCAAATTGCAGTTCATGGTTTTAGAGCCTTGATAGGAAATCATCCGGTTGATTACGTGGCTACCCAACCACAGCTTTGGAGTTTTTGGTCCCCGATATCGAGATAAGTTAATAGACCTACGCACTTTCTTGCATACCTTGTCGCGACTGGTGCGCAGGCATCGAAAATACAACGCGACAAATCCAGAGAACAACGAATTTCATCTAGGGGAACAGGTTGAAAAATTGAGTTTCCTGCCGAACATTGAATCAGTATGTAACAAAATACAGAATGCAGGTGCGCGGCAGGTCTGCTACCGATGCCAACTTGATTTTATTATTCGATTTATTCGAAATCCAATGTGTGGTGGTGCCATCTGATGAGCCTACGTCATCGAGCATTGTAAAATTGGATATGCAGTGACACAATATACACATGTGTGTCTTCGCCAAGATTTCCACCCTCGGTGTAACGCCGCCAGAATTGTGTGCTTAATTGATACTAACCTTCTTGACACAGTCCTACTTATGAGGCTGATGAAAACTCGTCGACGAGCGATACAGAAGATATCCAGTAGAATCCTCAATACAAGGTAAGTTTGCAAATAATCGAAGCTCAGGGATTACGCCCTAAGCAGGGAGAAACTAGTAGCGGGCTGTTGAAGAGGTTTCGTCATTCTTCTCAGTAATTTCATCAAAACAAAAGAAGACTTAAGTTACGAGGTGTTAACACTTTAAATGGCTCTCATCACTTGCAGATATAATAGAAATAGTAACAACGACGAAAGATTGCTCTGAGGGAGAAGATGGTTTTGATTCACTTCCGAGGTAATCAGACGATTTGAGATGGGGTTGCTGTGCTCTTACTAACATCACCTAACAAAAAGCCGGCGGTTTCAGTTGAGTAATAATATTATGAATGCCTGAATAAAGTCAGCCAGGTGGTCTTCTTCAGAGCTGTGCTTTGCGATTGATATCCTCCAGTCATGTCTGGCCGCCAGTGTTGCTGACTCGTTGCGTTGCGAGGTATGTAGTAGCTTATTTTGAACATGTACTCAGAACTTTTGAGGAAGAATTTGGTCAGTTTCGTCAACACTGGTGATACTTCAACTGCAAGCAGCCTTGCAAATGTCATGTGGGACAGGCTGGTATCTCAAACTCTAGGGCCTAGTTCGAAACATATTGTTGACACCAGGTTCCACTGAACGGCTCTACAAGTGCGATCTCAGGCGGCCTAAAGCACCTGCCTGATGTTTTTTATCTATCGCCGAAATTGAAATATGGGCACATCAGTATCTTCTCCGTAACTGTCGTGCTCAGATTGGGCAGAGGATCTGTTTTGCTACTTAGGGTAGTGGACTCTCCTGAGTACCACTATTAATAGAGTTCTTTTCAGTAACTCCGCATCAATACGCGGTTGGTCGGCGATACATACAAATTTAGTTCTGGGAAACAGCATTTTGAATAAGTCTCGCCTGAAAAGGCGAGACTTAGGGAGACAGAAAAGGTTACTGAAATGGATACACTGACTATTTTACGTGACCTTCCGATGTACAGTACTTTGAAAACCATCATCCGGACGCCGGATAGTCAGTATGTCAAAGAAAACTAACTGCAACTTGACTCAATCTCTCGGGTCACGGACAAACCACCATAAGTATTATTTAGAATATAAAAGAATTTCTGAAAGATTGATTAGAGGTAAAAATCCAGGTATTTCAGCGTATCGTTTGTACAAACGTTCACCAGAAATCTCAAAAACTTAGGTATCTATATTTGCTAGATAAATATCAGATGGAGTTGAACCTGATGGACCACACTTAGCGGTATATTCCATTTTCATATCAACAATTCCTTCAAATTCAGTGCCGGCGTTTTCTGTCTCTCAACTGTCCTGTGACTGTTCCGATGATCTGAATCAACACCCAATGTTATATCAAGAAAAATACTTCGATGACTTGAGTGTCGCCCTACCTGATGCATAAGCGGTTTTCTTGCAGTAAATTCAACTGACGATTCAGTTGTCTCCAATGTATCACCGTGTTGACTCACCAATGAATGTTTACCTCCAATTGCGTAAAAATCTTGCTTGGAAGGATCGCTTAACCTATAATCCGGACCAGTCTTGCCTTGTGGAGTGTTGAAAGTACACGTTTGTTTGGTTTTACCGGGTCGCAGTGGGCCCTCTGTAAACTACTCAAAACTTCACACACACCAGAAACCCACCACGCTGCGCGCCATCTGTTGGCGGCCTGTGCACATAATGTATGTCGCTGTCGACGTGGAGTGTTCGGGAGATGACGGTTCAGAGCCGTCAATCCGTCATAAGCTGGCACCAGCAGTATGATCCACTGGAGCGAGCCGGTTGAATGACATCTATAAGCTACACAGACTATCAGTAACACTTGAGTTCTGTAACAATGATAACTAAGTCTTTCAACTTAACAATGTTTTATTTCGTTTTTCATTTAGATTGCTACGATTGTGACTCTAGTGTCCTTGACGGCTGTTTGATACACCCGGTGGAATGGGTAGAAAACAAACCTTTGTCCGTCTGTGAGGAAGCGAAAGGGCGCGATGTTCAGTTCCAGAAGGAAAAATGTGTCTGCGGCATAGCTTACTATTTGCATACAGCCCGAACCGCTCCCCGAGATTGGATCTACATATACAAATCAGGAATCCCTGGTGCAGGTTTCGGAGTGTGGACAAATAGAGAAATTAAACGGGGAACGACATTTGGACCATATGCTGGTAAAGTTGTATATCTGGACGAAATGCGAGAGGAGGAACTAGTGAGGGTAATTCTCTTTTTCCTAAGTTTTCTTCTTCTGGTACCTTCGCGTGACACGAAGTACTTTTCACAAAAACAAAATTTGTGGCATTTTTTCAAATCTCTCTGGAATTCAGGAATCCACGTACTGCAAAAGATCATTTGACGTATTTCTATAAGTCAGTTTTGCATAGAAGCCTGACTGCTTGAGAGTGGGTAGTAACTGTATAGCATATTCCCCATGGATGCCAACCAAAACTAGTTATTTTACCAGGGTGAACGCTTTCAATAATTCTTCGATGGGTAAGCTGAAGATAAGACCGAATCCCATGTTTAGTCATTTTCAACATCCTCACACTCACATGAAATTCCATCTGCTAAGCTCTTTCGGTTATGTAGGGGTACGGTTTTATAATAGCACCTCTACGACCAAACTTTTCTAGGAAGTTCCGCACTAAAAACTCAAGATTGAATAGAACCATATCGCAGGGAATGGTAAGCTATTGTCTATCCCAAAAAATCGACAGGCGAAATGAAGTGCTCCTGATTACATATGCTTTATTGCCTCTCGCCGCACACGGCGGGGACTGTAATGCGTGATATACTGCTGAATTACTTAGCTCACATAACGGAACAGGTACGCAACTAAACGGTGGCCTAGTCTATCTTTTACCAAATGAGGCTGACCGAACGTGACACTCTCCTCGACGGAGACATCTTGTCACTTCATACGGATTTTTTTATTTTGTTAGGCCGATACGAGAACTGTAGACAAGATTACGTAAGTTAGACAGTCACGTCACCATTAATGTTCCATCAGGGTCACCTGAATTGTGAGTAAACTGAATGGCGAATGAACACACAAGCGATGATATTTAGGAGTCAAACACACTAGTCTGCTGTGGTTACCAAATACAGACATGATGTTTGAATCAGGAGAGTCGTACTTGAGCTCAGCACTCAAGGTGAGAAGCTACTAACCGAAAAGTCCGTGATTTGAGGCTAACCCTGACTTTTCTATGGCTCCTGTCTAGCTATAGCCATATTGGGGCATCTCACTCGTGCACTTCCTTGGGGTTATGGGGAAGTTACTCGCAGCAAAAATGCCACAGTTAAGTGACTTTAGTACTTCACCTTGTGATAGGGTAAACCGGCTCCATTTATGTTGCAGATCACAGCTGTCGATGCGCGGAGACAGGCTGCATTTCGCCTTGAGGGTCTAACAAAAACCTTGGGGTGCTATGGGGACTCAATTTCTGCATTTTCTGCATATGGACAGACTATTGTGGGAAGTGGTCAGTCTTCAGGAGCAACCATTTTGGATGATCATTTCAAGATTATTTCCACAATCAAAGCCCTCTAGAGTGATCCATTTTCCTTCCGTCACTCCAGACCAGCAATTACGATATTTCGCTTGGATTTTTGTTTGACTAAACCAAAACTTTCTAAAGTTTTGTATAAAATCTCTGACATGGGCTACGCAAGACTACGATTATGATGGGTGGTCTATGATAAGAAAACTCCCATTGAAGTATTCTTCATCGAACTATGCTATTTAGCGTATGAAAGCACCATATCACTGCTGAACATGTTGAGCATATGTATACTTTGGTCCAGGTCCAAGCGGCATGTGGCGAAGAAACTAGTAGGATTTAGAAAACATCTAGAATCATTTGACACGCGTATAGACAAGACTGTAATAACGCCTGGTGGACACGCTGAAGTAACCTGGTCGAAAGAATTCCACAATGGCAACACGAGATGCATCAACAAGGAAATTAACGACTCCTACTGGGAAACACAATCTTACTTTCATTCCTAGGTGGACATTCAGTTGGTTGTAGTGGAGCCCCAAATTGCTTGTCTTCTGACCCAGACAGAAACAGATCAAACGGATTTTGATTTTGCTCTGGACGTAACCTATCTCTGCTCCGCTTATCGTCGTTTGTCTTTCGTTATTACCATTGCTCGTTTTGCGTTTCCATCTGCTCCTAGCCTGATGTTTACGTTTTGTTTTTCTGTTCTGAATACGGGTTTTACGGTAGAGGCATAAATTTACGTCATTTTACCAAGGTTCCATCAAGTCTTGCAAACTTATGGGATATAGATATCTAGCAAACTCAGCTATCTTTGTCCTGTTTGGGGTTCGACAAATCGGTGTATTTGTTTTTGGTTTGGGTATCTTCACATAGTACCTTTCTCTGACTCTGCTTGCTCTTGACATTTAGCGCTCCCGAGGGGGCTATGCCTGGTTAGTTCGGCAGAACCTACAGGGCATGAAAAGTCATTTGGTTGATGCTCGGAATCCATTGCAATCTAATTGGTTACGCGTAAGTTTTATACTTGATGTGTTATACTGAATCTTTGATGCGGTTTAAAAAGTCAACATATCAAAATTGGCCAATCAATCTCATGATGTTTCCATAACTGAGCAGTCTGATACAGTCCTGTTGGGCGAACTTGTATTAGATGTAACAAAAATGGCGACTTTATCTTCAGGTATCCGACACATGTTTCATTTAGTACGGTGCTCGATATATCGCAATATATTTTCTAGACCTAACACACCACTTACTAGGTTGTTGAAAGTTCTTCGAGGGCTCATTGGGTAGGCGCCCGATGATAACCAATATTCGGATTTCGCTATCGAAAAAACAATCAGCTACACAGCAGTACTTGAAGGGTTGATGCAAACTGTTCGGCAGCCTGCTATCTGTGCCACTGAAAGCGCATTTTTCAGTGGCACGTCTTAGTCTACTGCAACTTTTTATGGCTAGAACAGTTAATGCGGTCATTTAAACTAAGATCACATAAGTTAAAATGCACAGTTGATAAAAAACAAACGGTCGCTTTCAATAAGTCCTCAGCCTGAAACTTGAGGCAGTCTTCGTGTTTTGGTTGAGTAATATCATGAGGGAGCAATTCAGTTGAATCTCCTGTTAATGTACACCTGAGTGTTAAACTCCGTACACTTTATAAAAGGTTGATGGACATTCGAGACCACGCCGGTAGCGAAGTGTCTTCATATCAACCTTATCGGTAGAGCCGCATCATAATGTGCATCAAGTCTTAGCTGCATAACGTTGCTAGAAATCAGAATAGTTGGACGAATGAGCCCGGATCGGACATGGACTGTTTTATTCAGCGTCAGTCAGTTGAACCCCAACTGACAGTGACTTGAGTGCCTTTCTGTCCGAGGGCTTCAAAATGGTACTTTCACGAGGTTTGGAGTTAGATTTTCGTCGCTAAGAACTGAGAAGCTTGGATAACATTTACAGCTCAAATCCTTTGGACACAAAAACCAAGGATCAAGAGGGTCAAATCCTGATTTGTTGTTCATCTGTCGTCACCTGAACGATACAACTCTGACGATAAATATTTCAGAAATTTCAGCCAACCTGTTTAATACTTTTGATGCCAACTGGGGTTACTCGTTGGTTTCGAAGATATTAGGGCTTATGAAAGTCGCCACTCGGAGTACCCGTAGCAGTGCAGTGAAACACGCCAAGGTAAGTTGAACACTCCATCTTGGAGAAGGTTCCAGGAAGGAACCACGAAAAGGAAGAAATCATTCTCTCCTTAAAGAGTTTATTTTAGTTTAGTTATACTTCAGAGAATCCCCAGCTATTTTTCCTTTTTGGAAAAGATATCCTCTAAGGTCTGGCCTCTCCAAATGAGGAAAACTGTAATGACTAACGGTGGTCTTGCAATTCTAATGGATTTAGCCTTGCAGAGAAGGATGTGATTAGTCTTTAAAAGCAGTCCACTACTCTCTCCATCCTAGTTGGGACCCACTGAGGGTGGGTAGCAAAATCGGTTATATTCCAACTTGATTGACAGTTTTCGCCATTTTACTGCAACGTCGCGTGGTGACCACAATTGTGCGCCATAATAACTCTCATAAAGACGTTCCTCACAGCGGCGATCCGTTGTGACGAGTTCGTTGTGACAGTGATCTGATGTGTTCAGCTAGAACCACCTCTTTACTAGTTTGATGACGGTATGGCTGGCTGCAGTAGACGGGTCAAGCAAGTCAGAGAAGTGCTCAAACTGTCCCCGGTTTTCAGGACGGAGTGATTAACGCACACGAGGTCGATGAGCGGGTTTTTGTTCTCTGTGATGCACTATACTGATCTCTCTGAGTGTTGGAGGAACCGGGTGACGAATTAGAGACCAATTAAACCAATGATAACTATTTTCGAACTGCTATTTTTTTCCACAAAAAAACATTGCCTGTTTTTTCACTACCCACATAACATTTTTGGATGACTTATAGCAGTAAAGTTTTAGTGTGACACCGTTGATTATGCTAAACCAAGTGGCCACGCAAAACCCCAGAGAGCGCCTGATAAAAGTTTGGACATGTTTGTGAGTGACACAAAGTTTTCCCGGGTTACTATGCTACTTTTGTGTAAAGTTGATTACAGTAACAGTCTGGAGCTAATTAGAGGACTGTTCGTCTCCTTGAAACACTTCAAGTTCACGATATCTATTTCTTGCGCATACTTTCGATCATATTATCAACATTTTTCCTGCAGACAGGCCGAGCACCCTGTA
The DNA here is from genome assembly GCA_004794785.1 of Opisthorchis felineus. Classification (NCBI taxonomy): domain Eukaryota; kingdom Metazoa; phylum Platyhelminthes; class Trematoda; order Opisthorchiida; family Opisthorchiidae; genus Opisthorchis; species Opisthorchis felineus. The sequence continues at coordinate 26,273 of SJOL01008381.1, forward strand.
GAAATTATGGCATTTCTTTCCACACATCTCCCGTATACTACGAGAACATAATTGGTGTAGCCCGCGAATCAATTAAAATTCCTAATATTATTACATGAATTGAGAAATTGTTCTATTATCGCGATGACGTTCCATAAAGTACTGTCATTGGCGAATGTTTAACGGGATGATAATGTGAAGTAGGTAAAAAATATTTAATGACTAGTCATGGCCACCGAATTTTTTTCAGTTTGTCAACTGCGCACGTTTTGACGAAGAACAAAACCTTGTGACAATCCAATATAGAGGAAAAATTTACTACCGCGCTTGCCAAGTTTGTTCAACTTAACAATTATTTCTGTTTTATACCAACTGGACATCGCCAAAGGGAAAGAACTGTTAACCTACTACGGAGCCGAGGTGAGCTGGTTCATAAATGCTTGTACCACGCTGTCACTAGTTTGCATGCGCTATGAAGTGATGCTGTCTAGGGTACTGTTAGAGCATCTAGTCGATCAGGCAAGACAGAAATGAACTATCGGGATTTAGTTTCCATGACAGAACTGGTGAGAAAAATGCCCTTGTTACCCGCTTTACGGCAGTACCAGAATGTTTAGCCAGAGGCTGAATAACTATCACAGAATTATGCTGTGATTTTAGCTTTTTTGTTTGACGATACTCTTTGTGACGCCGTCTTCTGTGACTGACATCCATCGGAGGCTGTTTTCAACATAGAAAAATCTGTCCGCTGGATATTACGTCCCGAATCCGTCCTCCTTCAAAAACATAAATCTTCATATATATATATATATATATATATATATATATATATATATATATATATATATATATTCACGCAAGTTTATTTTGCAAAATGTGGGTTTCTCAAAACCAAAGAACATGAGGAAGCGGGCAGCTTTGAGATTTTTAAAGTATTTTGTGAAGAAACCCTAGCACAAATCTCTAACATTTATCTCAGTTAGAATGTTTTATGTTCCCAAACACCCGTAAGGTAGGTAGAAAGTTGATGGTTGGAGTCCACTCCCAGATGATTTTCTTTCGTACCGCATGTACGTCACACTTCCGCATCGAGCAATACGATAAAACCTGAAGCGTACTTTTTCTGGCAGTAGATGGCTGGCTATATGATGTGTACACACTAAATACACAAGATATTCTCCTCTGTTGGGCACAGCCCACTGGACCAGTTGTCGTGACCGTGTGCTTGGAGATATTCCCACTGGTTGATTCCCACTCGTTTATTATTTCAGCCACATTATTAAGGGCTACGGGCGTTGATAGGTGGCGCTCGCTTAGGTCATTCGGCTACTTGGATACCAAAAACTTGCTGGGCTGGTGTCCGTCTCAGGATTTTCCTGTCACATCGAACTGTGGCGATGAACACCCATACAATGCCACATGCTACTTGCCCTGGGTCGTATGTGCAACCAGCTGGACGTTCCGTGCCCGGTATCTGCCCTTGGGAATAATATCCAGACTGCGATTGTCCATCGTCTTAGAGAACATCTTAAAAAGACACATCAATATGTTCCAAGCTAAGTCTCGTACTGCCGCTGTAAAATTCAACTGATTCGGACGTTTTCTGCATTGATATTGTGTTGGTTTCCTGCACCGGAACTGATGCAAAGTGGACAAAAGCCTAACTGACTTCTGTCTCATGCACTGATTGTCCATAAATCGTCCTTTTGACGTGTATCGTGTAATTTTCATGCTGCGCTTTAATTAGTCCAGGGTCATTAATTTAGGCTTTGCCGCACATTATGCCAAGTGTGGGATATCCAAGCTTGAACTCGAGAAACTTTTTCCTTTGATGCGTCAACTGTTGTGCAAGCCGCATTAGCACATTTACGGCTAATATACATGGTGACCACGAAAATATGGTATAGATCTGAGTGACAGTGGACGTCTCGACCCTAATTGCATTTCCAAATGGATTGTATTCTACGGCACCCGAAAGCATGTGCCGTTTGCTGCAGTATAAGCGATTTTCTATTACTTTGTCTTTCAACAGCCTGATTCTAAACTATTTACTTTCTACGTGGTCCACCGAATGGTTACGCCTATGAATGTAGAGGGCCCATTTTAGCCTAGAAGATGCGACGAGCTCCATAATTCGGTTAGAAGCAACGGTGCAAAGATCCTGGGCATTAGTATAGTGTGGCGGTTTGTGTACCTTTGTGACCCGCTGGGTTATACTGAGGAGTTCAATTTGAAAGCCGCAGTTTTACATACCATGTTGGCTAGTGGATGAAGGTCTGAAGAACAGTCTCTTGGTTTACCAGCTTGCGGGCTGGGACAGGCATGGCAACTTAGTCCTTAAGAAACTTGCATTGCTGTAATAGTACTCCGTACCCACCCGCTGCCTTGCTGGTAGCTAAGCCAAAGGCTTTGGTTGAGGACCCTCTTGTCTAGGTGCGCTTGTTCTGACGGTGTTCCAGCCCGTGTAAAGCACGAACCTTACAATCAAAGTGCTATCATGCGACATCGGTCGCGCGTGGTGTCATCAGCCGCTTCACCTTACCTGCAGCACACAGCAGGGCGGGTAAGTGTAAACATGCTACTGCTGACGCCTTACATCTTCACATATTACCTCTTCCATCCTATCCATATCCCACTGTGAACACTGGCAATCTGTCTAAATATTTATAGTTCGGAAAAGCTCATTGGCTCTTGGTCAGTTCGCCGAGCTTAGCAATTGGCGTGCAAACATTTCATCACTTTGCGTATGGACATCGTCAGAGCTCTCTCGCGGGTAATTCCTCCATTTCTGATTGCGTTTACTTAATTTCTGAAAAGTAGCTGGTAACTGTAACAAGGTTGATCCTTTGGAGATGGGCCAATACGTAATCTGATCTGTTCTCAATATTCTGCGTCTGGTTGGTCCGTTGAATGCCTCCACTTCAGTAGTTATGCTCATTTACCCCCATAGGTCCATTTCGCCTATCTTGTATGTTGCGTTCCACTCACTCTTCCTGTCATTTTATCGGGAGATGCAACACCATCTGCTTCAGACAGTTTTCCTTCTTTGATCGGTCTGTTATCATTTCTGTTGTGTTGTGGCTTTGACCGGTTCATTGGTTACCTTTTTTGCTTGACGCAGCTTCCATTTATTGTTCTGACTTCGCCTTCGGCTTCCTCTTCGGCTTGGGCGTGGATCCCTGTGGCCATTATTTTATTCGGAATTTTGGGTCCTCCTAATGGGCTCTGTTGGTTTCTTTAATATCTTCTTGTTCAATTTTGTGCCTGCATGTTCTGGAGCTCCTTGTTTACCAGAGATTGATAGATTAAGCCGATCTCGGTGTGTCTGGTAATGGCTTTCTCACTTTGGAACCACACATCCACTAGCACGTCCGTTCTTTGTTCCTGCTTGCACTAATATATGAAAACAGTCCCGGTTGGATTTGTCCTTGATTTTGCGTGCGAGTGAGAACGGTCGTGCCTTTTAGCGGCAAGTTAGTGTTCGCGCAGTCTGGTGGACAGCTTCCTATTTGTTTGTCCAACGTGTAGTTTGTCACAAAACTTGCACTGGGTTTTGTATATAACGCCGGTCTTGTTTCTAGAGTTTCTTCTGCCTTTGATAAAGCTTTTAGAAGTGTGCTTTGGTTCGTACGCCACCGTTATAATTCTGTCTCAACATTCTCGCAGGTGTCTCCGAAATTCCCTTGATTTATGGATTGTACTCCGTTAATCTTCTCCTTGAGTTTTTGGATTGGTCGGTTTACGTTTACTCATCTATCTCCAAATAAGGTCTCTCACAAAACCATTATTTTTGACGACTTTGTCAAGTTTGGATCCTGCTACTTTGCAGTGTGTTCCAATCGGCTTTTTTGTGCCAAATAGGGTGGTTACTGTGGTGGTTCAGGATTTGTTCTGTGCAAGCCGCTTTCTTGTAGACCTCGCTTTGTAGCAGTCCATTCAACAATCTGGTGATGAGTACTTCAAAGAATGCATTCATCTCCAAATTGCCAACTGGACATCTACAAACCGTGGTCAACATGAAAGTTACTGACACTGAACTACCATAGTAATCATCCCAGTTGCCACAAACAAAGCTGCACCCGAACACTCTTCAAACAGCGGTGACCCACCACCATCCAACTATCAAACCATTTCTTTTAACCTTTCTATATGCAGTTTGCTACAGAGTTGGAATCTTTTGGAGAATGTATTATGGCCAAAGGAACGGACACCCTGAGTAAGTTAAAAACCATGTCGTTCGTGGAGGTTACCTATCCTTCACTATTGTGTGATGAATTTTTGTGAGCACTTCTCAGCGCCGTCACTAGCAACCAGATTTTTTTGTCAGGAGCTCACAACTGAACAGTAGCGTCACAATTCCTCCCTTGAGGCTGACTTTTCAATCACGTCTTTGTAATTTCGCGAAATACACTCATTTGCGAACAAATGAATGAATGAATTTTCAGCAACCTTATGAGTAGTGCATTACGAATATACATGTATCACGATATCTCGAAGATCGTAGCAACTGGAACATGAGGCGGCCTGGTGCAGCATGTTCGGTTGCCTGGAAACGTCACAACCGAGAGATTCAGCTGGGTTCCAGGTGAGTCTCTCGCAAAACCAAATTTGTTTGAAAATGAGTGTATGTCGCTAATTTCGTGCAATTTGGTTTCAAGTAGAACATGCGGTTGACGGAAACTCGGGGACTGCGCCTCTTTGTAATTTCCTTTTGCTGGACATAGAGTACGTAAGCTTCTATTGCTCTACTAGGTTCCGTTTTAAGTGTGCTTCTCAAATTTCTTCCCGACCGACCGAATGGCCTCTGAGGCTGTTGGACCGTCACACCGTGCCATCCCGAGACATGCCAACTACCTGAAGAAATTGAAGGCCATCTATCATTTTCTAGTGACCAGTTACTTCAATCCTGAGCATGACGTTGCAATACCTTTAGCACTCGTGGCACCTCATCCCCCGACCTACAGTGTGCAAACGAGTCATGTGGCCACTAGCCTATCCCATGTAGTTTCGTGATCATTGCAATAGATGTGTGCACGTGTGGAAAACCACCATTTGACTTGGTTACCTTAAACAATAGATTCTTTGGAAACAGTACTTCAGGGGAAGAGTGAAATACCATGTAAAATATTCACGTTACGGTCAGAGTTTCTTCAGCTTGGAGGACATTGTGGCTTATCATACAGAACAAACTCCTATGAAGGGAAAAGTGTTTCTGTACTTTCCACATATTGCGGGCGAACTGTGAAGTGATCACTCAGCTGGCTTGCAGATTATCTCTTCACTGGGTAGAAAAGATGTCTAATGTAACAATTATTCGCTGTTGGCGTTCGAGTGGAAAGCACTTGACCTGCGGCAATACGTGGGGATGTGGATAAGAAACAGGGTGATGCAGAACGTCATGAATGAGAGATTCAGATACATTCAGTTGAGTCCTGTAAAACCCAATTTGTGTGAAAATGAGAGCATTTGTCTAATTCTGTCTAATTCGGGTTCAAGTAGAACATAAAGTTGACGGAAACTCGGGGACTGCGCCTACCTGATGAGCCCCAAGAAGGGCGAGGCCGATTGTGGGATGTCGATGAATCTCGGTCACCTTACAAGTAGTGTGTTGTGTTTGGAGTTTTAGGACATATTTTGTGTTTTGTACATCCGTTTTTGCGTTGGAAACCTCCGGATCTTATTCACACCGTGGACTTGTCTGAACAGAACGAAAGGAATCGTTTTATTAGTTTCAAGGATTCTCACAGTATGCGTCGGGACAATAACCAGATGTCATGATTAATGTTCAAGGTAAAGTTTACGCAAAACCCCGTACAGAAGATTATTGAATGAACGAAACTGAATTCTAGTTTGTTGGTCTGATGAGCATTTGATAAATTCACAAAAAATTGCGTTCAGTGGTCACCCGCACAAACCCCTCTCTCGCTATATATATATATATATATATATATATATATATATATTAATGCACATTATCCCATCTGATGTCTCCTCAAANGTATATATATATAATCATATAGAGATTCTTGCGGACCCAAAGCTGGGCTACTTCGTCAATACAGTCAACACAAAGAACGATTACCCTTTCGTATAGCAAAAACAGCTGAAATGACTGCATGGTAATGGCGGAAACATGGATAACCAATTGCCTCCAAGCCTGTAAACACGTTCAGAAAAATCCTAGAGAAACCATAGGAAGACTGAGTGCAATAAAAAGGACAAGTGTGATCTACAAGCTTCAACGCAACGACTGCCGAGGCGTAGTACCTCACTGAAAAAGTAAATGATAAACATATGAACATCCACCGAGTTCCGTGGCCGCCACGAACAAAAGAATTAGACAATTACCAGACTGTAGATGGGAAAACAAACAACACAACAATAAACACCGGGTTAGTCGGATCAAAGAAAGAGGGCTACTGAGAATAGAAGGTTGTACAATCAACTAGTAGGATGAAAGAAAACCGGACCACAAAGCAAGAAGGAAACGGACTATTCATAACGAAGGAACAGAACTGTTGAATTCAAGGTATCCAACGAAATAAACAGACTCAGGGGAATGAGACCACAACGCAACTCAGAGTCCAAGTTGACCGACGAAATTAGGCAAAAGTCACGCTACTAGATACTGTTTAGGAACTAAATGAGCACCGTCAGAAGAGGAGGAATTTAACCCCGCACGGATGATCTCACCTCAATTGGTCAAAGAACGCTTATGATCTGACTGCCAAGTTTGGTGAACGTCCCAGCACGCATGCGCCATACTCTGTCGCGGCGGACAAGCTGACATCAACGACTCTAAATATGTATAGATTCCTGCCTAGCAGATCTACAGTAAAATGGATGCTTTTAAAAATCGGCTTGGGTGGAGAAACCTAATCAGTGCCAAGTATCCTTCTATTTAGATATTTGTGCTGTGAAAACGGTTACTTTGATGGAGATGGAAACGTGGAATGTGATTAGGATCACCTAACGCTGTTGCACGTTCCGCATGTAACAGTTGCCCCAATTGAATATTGGATTGGGCTTTCATTAGGAGCTGTTTTTCACTGCTTACCACACAGATGATATAGAAACTACAATGGTGCCACCTGATACCGTATAACCGTCCTAATTTTACACTTTTTTCTATATTACAACAACTCCGTTGAATGGTAAACCAAACAATGTGAATGTGATGCTTGTAAATGCTGTAATCTGGTGGGGGGGGCACGATGTGAAACCCGATCGGCGCAAAATATGACCAGTTCCACCGAGGGTAAAGCCAGAAAACAGTAGGTATTGACCTATCCAAGCAATCTTACTGTAAACTGAACGTTGACAATTTTTGTTTGCTCGTCTACGTACAAATTCGCCTAAGGTTAACGTGATCCCCTACAGATTGTCATGGGCCTGTTTGACTGATGTGGTGATCTGTTAATCCTCAAAATTTAGAAGAGTGAGTGTACGAAATGTTAGCAACATGTGTTGCAACGCGGCCAGTTTAATGAAGTTAGCATAGACATCTTCGGCCTAAATTACTACTTCGGAGGAAGCGCTCAATATGTTCACAGCCTTCCTTTCACTTCAGCAGACTTCATTAGCAGCATCAAATATCGTGCTGTTCCCATTAATATCGTATAGCAAACGGCAGGGGAGCCCGAGACAGTTTGTAATGAGGTGAATTAATATACTCGGAATTGCATTGATAGGGTAGTCACAGGGGTCCCAATAACGACATCATTTGCTGTTTGTAGGCGTGTATACTCTTACACCTCTCAACTGTTATTCTTAGGGTCACGGAGACTTTCAGGTCGGGTCTGCATCCGTTACCTTTCTTTACTTGGGGGGTTTTGCAATGTGGCAAGTATGGTAGTAAGTATGGTTAAGTATCAAAATCACTGACCACTGCGTTGCTGTCCACGATGCTGATGATGCTGACTGTTAGACTGACGGCAGTTCGATTCCAGGCGTGAAAAATGTTGACGTCGCAGGAGCTGCTAAAATGTGCTGAAGATCTACGGGGAACTCGGCAAGTAACGACAGAAGGTTTTCACTGAGGCGCACACCGTTAATTTATGAAGTTTATCAATTTTTCACTGAGAGCTGACTGACATTCAGACGTGATCAGTTCTGTCTGATGAGCGCGTCCCACTTGGCATATCCAGGGTTGTGTTACAGAGAGATCCCGGAAAGTGTACTTTTATCCATAAATGAATAGTTAGCTCAGAAATTACGTCCTGGAGTGTGGTATATGCAATAGGAACACGAAACCTATGCTGCGTCAAGGTCACCCATTCGCAGTACATCACTATAAACACGACTAAAAATGCCTGTCGCGAACAATTGTCTTGAGCATTTCGTTGGGACCACGAAAATGTCACTAAAAAAATCACCAAGGGACCAATTTGTGCTGCATATGAAGTTGCTTATTATTCGTAAGCAGCGCGTTGAGGACATTCTGTGCAGAGTGGTGTTTTTGTCATTGGCTGAGTGGCCAATACCTCTGTACATTTGACGCCAACGCGTTCCCAAAAGGCATTTCCTCGAAGTCAACCGAAACTATAATGTACTCTTTTGTACACTATCACAGGCACTACCTGTAGGGTATTTCCATCCCCTACCATAAGTGTAAGATTCTGCTAATTCATCAACTATCAAGCCTCAGCTCTTCATCTTTATTAGACTTATTATTTTTCACGGTTTTCCAACCATATATCTGATCCTTCATGTTGGCTGAACATATTCTAAGAAACTAAAAAATCATCCAGATAAGCGAAGGTGATAAAACGAACAACATGAAACATCATCACAGGGATTAAATTTCGTGCAGTTGACACTGCTAGGTTTTGCGATGAGTATTTTCTCTATATCAGTATATTCAAACCGATCGTCAGATCGCAATTGCGTGTTGGCTGGCTCGGGGTGACCTTTAGGCAATGACGACGAGCGTGATCTGATGCCAGCTGCACAGTTTCAATCATTTCCTGACATTAAGCATAGCACATGGAATGCTGAAATGATACGTTTAAAATATACAATTTTTCGGTTTCTTATCCTCATCCGACTCACTTTTAAAAGGAGTTACTTTTCTATTTGTTTTGGCCGGTTGCCACTTCCCTCCAGTTCTTTACCTACTGTATCTGCACGTATGACGATTCCCACTTTGCCCCGCCCAGCTTGTGAGGGCATTTTATTTCCCTCTGATCTTTTACCACTGACGGTATCGCCAGACGCTGTCAGGTTTGGGTGAGTGTGTTATCACGTGTATATGCGTGTTCATCCATCCACGTTCACCCCCCTGACTGCTCGGCTGGTCCTATCCTGTCCTGATGCCATACCCAGGTCCGTACACCACCGGTCATAAAAGACACCAACTCGGACTGGAAAGACCATTAACTCACACTACTTCCATCCCAATCACTTGGCCCTCAGTGTCGAAAAGTTGACCGTGTCTTGAATCTGTCGGATACGCAACTTAATTAGTTACTCGTGCTTGAGCATACCTCTACTACATTCTCATTTTCCGCTGACCGAAACTATACCAGCTGGAACCCGCGTATGTGTAGCACATGACTCATAGCTAAAAAATACAACTGAACTAGAGTGAACATGTTTGTATTTGATCCCAGGACCTTGAAAAATTCAGGTTCATTGTGCGCATTTGCGCGCTTGTTTTCGAATTGCAACTTAAACCTTCTAACCTATCTCTTTCAAAATTCTGGATTGTTTAAACTACACTTGGTGAAACTTTTAGACAAGGAATGTTCAACTAGAAACGTATTAAGAATGGCTTGAAAAGCGATAATCAGCCAAATGATTTGCATTCTTTGATTTCAGACGAGAGGTCCAGGAGCTGTAGTGACTGTGGGAAAACGTTTTCTCAGCCTAGCTATCTGAATCGTCATATGAAGACCGTTCATCACGATGAGACTCTTTTTCGCATGCAATTTTCCGAACTGTTTTGACCTTTCTCGGCATGCTCTTAGCACATGTGTGTGCTTTGATATGTCTCGCTGCTATCGTGACACCCATGTAATGTCAGGCCCCCAGAGTCTCCGAACGCTATGAGAGACGAGTGATATATTCCAGAAAACTCAAAGTCTGCAAGCCTATGAATATCCAGACCGTACCCGTCGACTAGATTTTAACACACGAATAACTGAAGGATAGCTGGATGGATGAAGCATTCTACTGGATGAAAACAGGATGGTTTGTTCAGCCTCAAGACTGAGGGTAGGGACTGGGAAAGCAAATCTACGTTCGAATCTTGCCAGTGATTACTGTTTCTGAATGGCAGGAAATCTGGAAACTATTGGAACCAACTCCGGTCCGCCGAACTTTGGCAGGTTGGCGTGCGTGTGAGTGCGCACATGTGTGTTACTTATGGCAGAGAGCCCTTGCTGTGGTCCGGAGAAGTACCACTGCCCAAACCTATGGTAGTCTTAAGTCATCGGTTGCTTTAAGTCTCCTGTTGCGATTGTGGAGTGCTTTTTCCCTTTATTACCAGGCTTCAATCCTATGGTGTGTGTTGTGTCTTGTTGTATTTTACTGGGTTTTTATTTCATTGTAAATCGAAGTATTGTGTCTTATGTTCATTTTACACACACATCGAAAACTGGGCGCATTCACCCTCTGGATCGTCCGGAGTGCCATATCCACGACGACGCTAGCAGCGACATTTTCTGGCCATCTTTGTACAAACCAATCGACTTACTGCCTAACATTAGCCATCCATATCCTTCGGCTGTGAGTTGGTCTCTTGAATGGTGTGGGCTACTAGACTATCATTCGCATGCAACGTGAGCTTCAGCTGTTCAGTTGAACCCAGTTGATTTGACGATTATGGGTCATCGGTTGAACACACATCGAAAACTGGGCGCATTCACCCTCTGGATCGTCCGGAGTGCCATATCCACGACGACGCTAGCAGCGACATTTTCTGGCCATCTTTGTACAAACCAATCGACTTACTGCCTAACATTAGCCATCCATATCCTTCGGCTGTGAGTTGGTCTCTTGAATGGTGTGGGCTACTAGACTATCATTCGCATGCAACGTGAGCTTCAGCTGTTCAGTTGAACCCAGTTGATTTGACGATTATGGGTCATCGGTTGAGTCAACTGATTGTCTCAGACCTGCTCCCTCTTGTTCACCCCGCGGTTGAAGTACATCAGGTTTACGCTAAGTGGAGGGTGATCGGCAGAAGCTGTCCAAACACCGCAAACAAATCAGCAATATTTTGACTAGGCTGAGATGACGTGATTTGGGTTAACAGACTCTGCTGTTGTAGAAATGAGTACACGGTGTTGATACTGGGACTCTTCAGTTAAGTAAGCGTAGTAATCTACAGGCAAGTCTGTTGGCTGGTGATATAATTTCCTTTTCAGCTGTAACACCCCTTCTGTGCCTAGATGCCATGGCGACCAAAGAAATCACGAGGGCTATCAGATTGTCCAAGCCTAGACAGGAGCAGCTGAGATACCGGGGTCGGGTTCGAACCACGGACCTCGGGGTAAGTAAGTTCGCGGCTTACTCACTGGGCTATCTTGAGCTCAATCAGCTCGATTCAGCTCAGTCAGCTGATCATCTATAAATGTATGGTTAGTCCAAGACACTATGACAGACTGCTTCACTTAACAACGTGAGAACACAGATGAGATATTCAAACACTGGATGCGATGACCCAATCGGTCGATTTGCCTGGATCACTCTGGTCCTATGGGGAAGCGGAAGGGAGGATATCTGAGGACCGAGCAGGACTGGTTTGATGGAAGAGTGCCTTTGAATGTGTGATTGAGATAAGTCCGTTAGGCGTATTAAACCGTGGGATGATGAACCTCGGGGTCTCCATGCAGGAAAGCAATGGTCATCAAACTGACTGGGTTTGGTGGTTGGGACTTCATTGGCTGGTCGTCGTTTGATCGTTTCTTCTCGGAAAAAGACGACACAAACGAGCTCTGTAAGGTCAATAGTCGTTCGATATGCAGAGTGCGTATTCCAACCCCGGTACACATATGGCGCGACCAGCTGATCTTTTGCGGAGAGTTTCTTCTTACCAGATCTATCAAGCCTATCTCAGAATTGTTAATCCGATGTCTTCACTGGACCTGAGGAATGCTTTAGGAGCACTGATGATCAAACATCGAAAATTTGTGTACCATTCATGTGCAAGCCTAATTCTCTAATCTGAAGCACGGTGCGTATAGCACTGCCGCGGTGTCTATTGAGCAATTTACAGACAAATTGGTTCCACACCAAGTTCATAGCTGCCGGAGGTTGAGTATGTTTCCCTATCATTCCCGATTCGATAGGTGATTTCGTCTTCGGCTAGTGCATCAGGATGTGTACAGTTGCTCAGGCAAATGAGCTTATCTAGCATGTCAACTGGCTGGTCTACAAGGGTGGAGATTTTGTTTCATTTCATCCAGACTGGCAGCATCGCTTTACACTTTGCGAGTCTGAACTGCATACCAGACTGTGCGTAAGAGTTATTTGCGCTCTACAATGGTTCGTAACTCGAAACTATTGGGATCATGGAGAGCACTGTGTTCCGAGTACCCAGTGTATGTGAGCCTCAGAAATATTTGGACTTCCGATGTGCCGTTGTCAGGCGGATGAGTTTCAAAACAGGGTCGAACTGTGCATCTAGGCAGCTTCATCTTACACCACTGAATGTAATAGTCTCAGATGGGGATTTTCTGGAGTTCGATATGAGCCCACGGGAGCTGGTGTGCAGTGTCTTCCTAAGGGATAAAACTTGAAATGACACCACTGATTGTCAGACACCATCATAATTTTTGACAAACGACAGGGTCAGAAGGTGCCTTATCATCATAACAGTCATTGACAGCAACACCAGTAGAGAACAATAGTACCTCGCTGCCGTACAATCATGCCAGTTCATTTCACTAAAGCCTTTTAATCGAAAGAAGAACGAGATGGGGTAGGGATGGGGTCCGGGACTAGCTTATATCAAACATCCGAGGTGCATACACCTTCACCACTCAGACAATCTGATTAGAAACTGACAGCATGAACGTTACTGACACCGGTCATCCGTCATAGCATTCAGTGTCCCTGGCCAAGCAGAGAGAGATTCACGTGGGTCCCTTTCTGCAAGGTGAACAGCACCCAAACGTTTCGTAACATCCTTCATTTCCTTTTGCAGTGTCAAACTCTGTCCATCTCTGGTTTTCCGCCTCTCCGAATTGGGCACGAAAAACAGCACTCGCCGCGACAGTCGTTAACTCGGTATGCGTAACACATGGTCCAGCCACCTTAGGTTCCAGTACTGGATGCATTGTTTGGAAGAAATTCCCTCTGCTTCACCACCACCGAATTCTCCTGTTCCAGCCGATTCCAGATACGATTTTGAGAAATTGGTGGCCAAAGACCTGAAGATGTCTCGGATCCTCCGCTGGAGGTGGCCATGTCTCCCAAGCTTACAACAATATAAGCCATATTGTAGTCTGATTCACCCGTCCTTTGAGACCCAGTGTAGTGACATTCGATGTCAGAAGTGGCGCAAATTAGCAAGCGCAATCCTAAACTTTCGAAATTCGTGCACTCATCTCGTCTGTTACACTAACGTTAGAGATAGTGCAACTTCCACGGAACGTTGGTGTTCTACAACCTGCAGTGTCACTCCTCGAATTCCCGGAGGCCTTCTCAAGACTAAGCTCTGCGGCATTACTTTCCACATTTTGGGGCGAAGCACATGCCGAAAGCTGGATGACCTCCGTAACCTGTCCCACTATTGTGTACACTGTCTGCTATTCCTCACCTTCCATACATGAAATCGAGCATTGTGATATTTGAATCTGTGGCATCGTTCGTGCATCTAACTCGAAGTGAAATAATAGATCCTGAACCAGTGCGAAGCTCTGCTTGGTTCTGACGAATTCAACCATCGCGGTGATCGATAAAGCTGCGTATGATTTTGTCCGCGATCATCTTAGGTGCTTTGGCTCGTAGACGGGTGCCGCATTGGTTTATCGCGTGATGTTTTTGCACCATTTTCACGATTGGAATCCTCGTCAGAGCGTCCTAGTTAACAGCTCTCCTTTTTTCGTTTGGTTGGATTCTGCAATTCACACTTTGGGAATGGAAGTCGCCCTGTCGACATTCAGAGAACATTCCAACAAAAACCAAACATTGGCAGTCATTCATTAGGCACCGCATTTGTCCACGTATTCGATATATCTATTTATGAGAACATTTAGCCGGGGTCCTTTCCACATTTTTTACGTACCTCTTACTAATTCAACTCAATCCGCCTTGATGACCTTATATAAGTTTCTTCATATTTTTCTTCAATCCTTATCCCGTTAGCCTACGCCCCGAGGTAAAATTCGACATCATATTACCAGGAAGTTGAACAGTGTAGTCGAGAGCTTTTTCCTAGTATGAGCCATGGGGCGCTGTAAGAAAATAGTTAAGGGTTTCTCAGTGGAAAATGAAAAGTTCTTACTTCGCTGTTGTGGGTGACTGGAATGAGTTGGTATGCCGCACAAAATAGCCGCATTTTGCTCTCAGTCATCCAAAACTAACTGCTTTTGGACGAAGTTTGCGTATTTAAAACAACTGAGCATGACGGAAGCTGTGAAATTTTTTATTCAACAAAACAAGTCAGGTAAACAATATTTCATCAGTGATGCTACTTTCGTTTTGGGGTCTCTCTTCAATACAGGTCTACAATTAATCTGCACTCGGTGCAGATTATTCTGCTTCGATGCGATCGGTCTCAAAACTGTCTCTTTTTCTGTCGTCAAACTGCACATATTCTAACTACTCCTCTATGATCACTTCGACATGTCTGAGCCCAGTCGCCAAGGGCAGCAACATATACAAATGCGCTTCGGGGAATTTCGTGGTCTCTAAGGTCTCATATGGGGAATGTGTATAGTTGGTTTAACTAAATCAGTAAATCTCAAAAGAGGAACGGTCAGCCCTGATGAGCGTTCAGAAGATGATTAATATCCGGTTTGCTTTGATGCTTTAGTATCAAAGGATACTAGATGAGAAAACCTGTGTCAAATTACCTCATTGGTCTAATTTGTTATAATAACGGTGCAACAGCAATAATCGTAAGTCGACTGGTTGTAATGGTAGTTCCTTTAGTCGAAATGTCCAAGGATTCTACTGTACCAGTCTCAAAACTAATATGTTCGCCAGGAGCTAAATTACTGACCTTGTGCGATTGGCTTCAGCCAACACAATTGCTTGTTTTTTCCGTCATTTAAGATTAACAAGCACCCTCTGCGTCTTTGGGTTGGAGATACTGATCATGGTGGTTAGACATTGATGGAGCTCATCGTGTTTTGGTAGGTTTTGATGTACTGGACGCCATCCTACGGACTCGAATGGGAATCCTGAAGCTTGTTTTGTAGGCTGATGCGTGCAAGTCGAATTGGATGATTAAGGACAAGAGATCTGTACTGATATTTAAAGGATCATATATTCCAATGTCAGGTGTTTGAGGTAGGTCATTGATTTTCAGTGTAAAGTGTTCCATAATTATGTGACACAGCATGACTGCTATCTGATTATCCATGTCATGTCCACTTGTACCACTCATTTCGTACGCCCGCTTTCAGCGCATTGGTTGCTATTCCAAGTCATACGCACCCTATGTTAGAGCAGCGACATATCCATCGTTTGTATCGCTTTACTGGAATATGGGTTAGCGAGGAAAGGCTAACGTCCAGCAAGTTGGTTTCAGTTTAAACTGCGCAGACAGAAGCACAATGATGCGCGTACTGTTTGCAGCCTAAAACAGCTAGTTTGTGTGGCCGAGTAGCACACGAAAGCCGGTATAAATTGAGCTTCGGTGAGATGTTTTAGCGGAAATCTGCAGGCGACCAAACCTGTATCATCATCGTCGTCATCATCATCAGGGGTAGCAGCATCAGTGTTGGACACAAACGCTTCACTGCAGAACAACTAGAGTTTAATTAATTGTACTTAAAATCCCAAAGTGAAAAGTTGTGGGTGAAGGACGACCTGTTGCTTGTGGGACATGGAAATATTGGCTATTTTGCGCACAGACTAGATCCTCTTCAAATGTCAGCATTAACTCAGCGAGGTGCATTTTAAGGAAGAATGAAATTTCGGACGAAAAACAACGTACGCATGCTAACGTAGGACGCTTGCGACACTGTCTTGTTTCACCGGTGAACAAGATAGGCCTACTCAGATTCAACTCCGAAAGGTTCACAAGTGTTGTATCGTGGGTAGAAGAACCCGGAACACGGCTGTATTGTCAAGACAAACATACAGAGCTTTGCGTAACTATATAGGATGGCTGAAAGGTCCAGTATGGTTATTCGCTTCGATCGTTCTGTCCAGTCAATGGCAACGTTCCTGCCGTGAATATTTTCACACCCACTCCGCTGGTCGCATACTGCTAAGCCTTGCTTGGTAGGTTCCACCCACGCACCTGCTGTCCGGAACGTGTGGTACCGATGGTGACCTTAGGGACGCGTGGTTCTCTGCACATGTACCTTCCGTGTGTGGACGCATCTTGACAACACCCGAGAGGAGTTCAATGCAGTTTGCATAGAATTTATCGAAAAACCTTTCATCCACCTTCAAAGGCTGATATTCTGTAAAACAAAATTTCTACAAAAAATAATCCGTTTTCGAGAGTTCCTTTAAGGTAAACTTCCACCCTGCGGCGACCAACTGATCTGCTTGATTACTGTATCTTATCATCGCTAACATAATTTCACACCTTCATTTTTAATTTCAGACAAACAGTCAAACAAACACACATGAACAACCAAATGTGAGCATCACAGGGACCATTTCACAGAGGAACGTTTTGACAGTCTTGTTTCAGACACGTGCTTTGTTAAATTTTTATGATGCCCCTTGATACAGCACTCCGGCGTGTTTTAATCTTCACTTCATCGGGTTTCCTAACTTTGGAACGATGAGACATTCTATTCCTTATTATCTACAGTACAAAACTCACGACGCAAAGTTAGGTTTTAGGATTCCACTCTCTCGTGCCTTCTCATCACAATCCTAAAATTCCCCAATGGGGAAAACCATGAGTTTTAGATAAGCACCATAAAATCTGCGTTCAGCTGGTTTCTGATGCCGTCGTCCAACATTGCTGCCTTAAACAAAAGCCATCTATGTTATTTTTCAATATACTAAGCGCTGGCATATTCAGTTCAACACCACACGGAAATGTGGCAAATTTCCGCTTTCTCCAGCACGTTCGCAACACAATTAGTTCACGCAAGTTAGTCACCGCGTGACATTTACGTATGATAATTTTCAGCACAGCACTTTCGTCTCACATGACCGGTATCTCATTGTGGAAAGTGAAATAACGCCTTTGGAGACATCGGTTAGGCATTAGTACAACAAGTTACAACCATCTCGGTCTTGAATACTCTAGTAAGTCTAGCTCACTAACGAGTAACGGCTTACCCAACACTTCATTTGGAATATGCTGTAGCCAGCCACCTCTTGCTTGATACTAGATACAGAGGGTCAAAGTGTTTGGGTACTTAAGATATTCCATTTGGGGTTCGCATGGATTAGTGACAATGAATTAGGACTGTCCTTATAGCTGCTTTATTCATATTGATCTCAAGCTCTGATGGATGTTGTCTTTGTCGCCACAAAACTGACGAATATTGCCCTTGCCTTGTTAATTGGACGTGGACTCAGTACGTGCTTCGCCCATTAGCTATCAAGCTAAGTCAGTCCGGCTCTTCTTCCAAGGGGTTAAAAGGCGACTGTTGATCGTCAATTTAAAACTGCTGTTGTTCAAACAGACCAGGTCCCGTTGTCTTTCTCCAAGTGCCTCTCGACCTTCTCGATTTTTGGTTCTTTAAATTGGATATTTTATGACTACGTCAGTGATCGACCTATGAGAAAAAGTTTCAACAATTCATTGTAAGTTCTAACATAACCGGTAGTGTTTCGACGGATATCACGAAGTAAATCAGCAAGTATTGGTTGGCGATCGTATACGGCTGCTCAGTACACCCCTAACTTAGTTGAAGTTCTACTTGGTGTTCTCTGGCTAGTGTCTCACTCACTAAAGCCAGTAGCTGTGTTCTAACAGTCACTCTGGGTTACTTTCTGAAAAAAGCTACAATGATTCATTGGCTCAGTTTTCTCGAACGCATTTTTATCCATGGTTAGGCAATAATAAAATGACACTGTGTTGACGCCCTCTGACTTCAAGCGTTTTATTCAGGCTGTCCCAATTTCCAAGCAGCAGAAGGACATAAAAGGAAATCATTGATGGAGCCTGTATTCTCTAGGTGTTTCTTCACATCAATTTTATGTTATCTGCTAACTGACGCGACACTTTCTTCGGGGTCCTAGATGTTCCTTTGTAACCACTTCTCATAATTTACCCCCCACTTCCTCCAAAGAGGCAAAAACATTTAAGTAATTCAGGGAATCGTGGATGTATGTCAGTGGCATAATCCATAAGACAGCTTCTGAACACAGGGTACTATTTCACATAGGATGTAATCTATCATAACCGGGTAGAATCTCACGTCTGTAAGCGCGGGCATTTTTAAAAGCCTCGCCGTTGTTTTATCTGATAAGCTCCGGCTCCGATGATATAATGGCATTTAAATCAGCAGTCCTTAGTAGTTGGAGGACAAGTGACTTGCAAATGGCGCACAGTATGGTGTTGCAGCTACAATTTTGCGTTTTCGTTTCAGTTCCAGTTTACGTTCCATATAAGGCAACTTGTTTCAGAAGCACAAAATGTCTTAAAGAGGCCAGTAACCACCCTGCTTTGTGTCGCCTCCCAGCAAAGTGGCACACGCCAGTAGAGGTTACTCTGACCGTCCGTCTTATACACCGATTGTACCAATGGGGGTGTACATCTTTGGTGCATGATTATTTTTGGTGGAAAACCAGAAATATTTGAATACCGCTTCTAAGTTCTATGAAGAGCTTGGCTGCACTAAGTCTCTTGGGCATGTATAGAGCAGTTCAAATCCAAAGATTACAAACGAATTGCATACGGCATTTAGCTTGATCAGGCAGCCACCGAAGCAGCCTACGAAACCACGCTACGCATCCAGTTTTGTGCTTTTTCCAAGAAAACCTAAGTTAGTACCATGGGATTTTATGTACTTCATGTGCAGTAAATTGCTGTGACATCGTGAAGAGTGAAGTGTGGCGCTTAGTTAAACAGCCACAACTGTTTCGTGTGGAGCCGGCCGCGATACCGCTTGCACGCCCTTGGCTCCGATATCTACCAAAGGGTAAATGTGCAGATACCTGATACCAGCTATTAGTTGACCTGAACAGGATGATATAATAATGAGGGGCGGAATGGTTTGCTCGTTTTTCACTAAAATTTTGATGTTTTGTTTCAGCATAATGGCATGCATCCCGCATTACGATGCCATACAAAGGCTCCCAACAACTTCCCGCTGGCAGAATATCAATGGTGCGATGAATAACTTAGCGGGATTCCATTAAATATATGGTGAATAACATTGTTGTCATCAGGATGACAATGTGTACGAGAGGTAATTGTTAAAATGAAAGAAAACTGCTCCAGTTCCACTTGTCTGAATTTAGAAGGTAGGCTGATGTGAACTTGGTAATTTGTTGGAATATTGGTAGCTCGGGTGCATTAGTTGGTAATTGATCAGGTGGCTGTTGATCTGTTCGCCGAGCTTGGCAATTGATTTGCAAATCAATGCAAATCAATTGCCAAGCTCGGCGAACAGATCAACAGCCACCTGATCAATTACCAACTGATGTGAACTTGCTAGTGACGCACAAGGCCGATCCCACTAAGGCATGTGCCTCCGCATGTTACACAAGTCTGTGTGGCAGTGGCTCTCTTGGGCAGACTAAGGCTCTTTCAATTGGCCGGTTTTTTCAGGAGCATTGAAATTGGTCGCTGTCCAAAGTTTATCAAACCATTATTGCTGGAATTTTTCAGACTTCCCTGTAGACTACTGGTTTTCTGAACTAGATGGTGCAGCTTCTTCGCCTCCATTAAAAGCTAGCCCATCAGAGGATTTTCGTTTATCCCAGGGTCCGATTATCATTTTTCATGAATAGGTAAGTTCCTTTGGAATGCGACTTAAGCTCCCAAATAACCCAACCAGGGAAGGCGTTTTAAAAAAGGCTGTATTTGATCTTGTTAGCTTACTTACTTGAAGAATTATGCTGTTGGTTACCCGATCTGTTCATTTGATTCAAATGACTGTGTCGAAATCATAAATGAAATAGGTCAAGTACTCACATAGATCGTACATAGAATGCCCAGGTTCCGGTGGAGTACATTGATGACGTCATTACAATCTTAATATGCGACTGATGACTGTTCCGGGCGCGTCGCAATAAAGTCCGTCACTTTGTTAACCCTAGCATTTCTTGCCTTCGAATTATCAGTCGTTGGGTCCTTGGTGTGCTGCCACAGCGATGATAATTTGTACAGCACAGTATCCCCAAAATCCACTTGAATGCTTGGCAATTCACGTTGCACTTTTCGGTGCACATCGATATAAGCAGGTACTTTAGGTACATTTATATTTGAGTCAAAGCAGGACGGCGTTGAACCAGACGCGGTACTCAGTTAACGAAATACCACTCGTAAGATTGCTGAAAACCAGTCGCTTTGACGGCCCACGACCGACTGCCGCTATTCGACTATTCACTATTCGAGTCTAACTGAGTCATCCACAATAGGAGTTCAGTTGCATTGATTTGCCATAAAACTTCTGGAATAGAAAAATTATTAATCCGTGCGATATTGAACTGTATACTACCTCCGCAATGCAGTAACACCTCTGCATAAATGGTTGGTGATTACAGACCAAGCGAGGCTGCCTCAGTGATGCAGTTTTCAGTTTTCAGCTAAGGCTTGGTAGTTGCAAGAGTTCAAACCTAGGCTTCCATGCAAGCCTGAAGGGCTTTATTGAGGGAAAGACTTATCCGGACAGCCAAGCTTTCGTACAGCGTTTCACATTGCTCCCATGTTGAGTGTTGATTGGGTCAAAGATGCAGTCTATGAAGAATCCACACAACCATCCGTTCCACTCCTGACATTCTTACGTCTGCTTAATCTTCGGCCTCTTCAAACTCCGCACATCTTGTTAGGGGCGTTTCTCACCCTAGTGCTGTCCACGGCTGTCTACTTTGGTACCTAAATGATCCAAGTAACGCTACACTGTCTGTTGGGACAAGTTAGTATTTTAATTTGACCAAGCCTATCACAATAGAATATTAAAAAACTGAACACGCATCCACTTGTTTCCACGGTTCCTCACACCGCCCAACTAAGAATTGCAAAATCTTGAAGCTAGCAAAAGAAAGCCAACAAACTACATGGCGGCTTTTGGTGGCAGTCCAAGTAAAACTGGCGAGTTGGTGATTGGATTTCACAGAAATTCGAATAGCTGCTGACATATCAAATATAATAAAATTCCTGTGAAAGTTTAAAACACTATATATATATATATATATATATATATATAGTGTTCGAAACTGTATATGCCAAGGTTATCCAGTTTACTAGCAACAATAATCCAATCTCAACAGCATGATTTATTTGGAACAGTCGAATGGAAAATAGGCAACTAAACAATTCGCTATTTGGCTGTAAAAAACTAGAAGCAAATGGATCTATTTGTTTGTGAACTGGCCACATTACCGAACTAGAATGATACTTGATCGCGAAAAATTGGCTGTTGGCATCATTCTGTTTGGAAAAACGGAATCGTAGGTCCACAAATTGGAACTAAATGAGGATCTCTGTGAGACAGGCGTACACGTTGGAGTCCGATAAATGCCATTAATTCACCCACTGACGGTCACAATGTTGCTAGTACTGTCTTGCAACACTGCGCAAAATATTGTCATCGACAAACAGTTTGAATGCGTCCGACAAAGTGTGTATTCCAGTTGCGTGCTTATTTTCAAGTGAGGACGAATTTGAAAGTGTTCTTCTGAGAGCAACTGACCCTCCATGGCAACAATATCATTTCACATCTAGATGACAATTAAGCATGGGTGGTGATCCATTGGAGCTGGTGGCCGGGGTTTTCAGACCTCCAGTCCAGACGGTAGACATCTCACAATGAACCACGGGCACACGCAGAAGCGTTAATCGATGATTTGCCATTGTAGACTACGCGAACAACGCATTTGTAGACGGATACGCTCGCCCTTCAAGGTCGGACGTAAGACGAGGCTGGTAATGCACGGTCCGGGTCGGGGTGAGGACGTTGCAGTAGGACGTTGACAGATCAACCAATCATCCTCCCGCTGGTGTGGTGAATTTCGTAGCCTCACCTCCAGAACCAACTTGGGAATTACATAGCATAAAGAAATAAATTCCTTACGCAACAGACAAACCGCTCAACCGCTTGAAACTAAGAGCGTACATGCAATGTTAGATTTCGTACGAACACATGAAAACACGGAAAATTCTGACGGAAAAAGTTACGAAGATATACTAGGTGCACCGCATATCCGAGAAAGGTCTAAAAGCTTTAGTGTGAAGCGCTGGATCGCAAAATAAACTTTCACCATGGTCAGATTCCGAGGTGCTTTGAGCTCCAAGGCTCATGATAACTCCATTCGGCGTTTGGATGATCCAACTTATCAAATCTTCTCGTGGCTGTACTCACCCGAGCCATTATTATAGCTTGTACCGCTTATCAATTCGAAGTGGGAGATCGAAAAGGGTTACTTTAACTTTTTCAAACAGGTAATCCAGAACAAAAATTACTAACTAAGCTGATCAGCATCACTTTTGGCCCAGAACGATAAAGAAAGAGGACAAAACCATGATCAAATAACAACACACCGGTTTTTCTTGAATGTCCGTTTTACTGCTGTTCGGTATAGTAGCCAAATACCCGGCATAGTTGTTGGAACTTCGAGGAGGCCGCACTAAACCAGTCCAGACTATGGTCTGAAGTGTGTCGCTTTATAACATTGATCTTCTGATAGATCGCTGCTGGCTTTTCTGGTTTCATGCTTCTTCATGGTCAACAATGACCAGTTTATTTGGGGTGTCGTAAGTTTGAAAGCTAGATGCTCCCACAAGTAGAGTGGCGAAGCCTTGGAAGTGATGGTAACGCCGCGGGCGAATGGACGGGTGGATTCGAGGAGATTCGTTGCAACACAAACAAAGTGGTGAATACTGACTAAGGCGTGATGCAGACAGGCTGGAAGTACTCCTACTTTAATATGCACTTTCGTTTTCCTCAGGTGAAAAGTCGTCATTGAACTCCCGCTTTATTCTGCTGTCTCATGTTACCAGTATCCCCATCAAATACAGCCTATCGACTGGTGATCATACGAACATTGCTGGCTATATACCTTGGACAGAGCTTTCGCTTAGCTATATCCACTGAATTTGAGAAGCATATTTAACTAAATGTCACCTGTTACACTGCGTTTCAGGGCTTTATGTTTCAAGGTCGTCTTTTGGTCGTCTTACCGAGAAATACACAGCCTTCCACTATCCTCAATCGTAGCTGTGCAAGAACCTTGCCTTTTGTTTGCATTGTCATTCCTTGGGCTCGGAAGCCAAATACCACGATGTGAAGGTTGATTTCAAGAGCGAAGTACGAAGTCAAACAACACAAAGTAGTAGTTGTAGGCCACTGCGAGACCTACAGAATTCACATTTGCATCACTCTCGTTTGAACAGTTCTCATCCTGTCCTGGCGCATTAAGGTCAAAATTACCACCGGACGCTGGAGTAGCGATAACGAAGTCGCTTAGCAAGCCAGCTGTAGGGAGTTCGAATATTGACACGGCCATGAATATGCACCGCTGATGAGCTCTACTAAGATGGAAAAGCAAATGTAATGCTCCCCATCTTTGGTGCGGACTCACGAGAATAAGTGCGTTTAGACAGAAGAAGGACTGTCCAGACTGAGTTATTGTAAATGTGAAAGCCACATTATTTCTTAGGTGAACTTAGGTGAGTTCAACAAGTGCGCATTGAAAAATCCGGAAGAGAAATTTGTAAGGATCGCTCACTTCATAGCGATGGTGTGTTCTAGATTCTTTGTTTTATCCATGCATGAAAGTCGGGCAGGTCACTACCTCATTTCATAGAAAGAAAAGATTATAGCATGCAGAAGTGTAAACCACGTGAACTTGACTTCTATGTGATTAACCAACTGAATTACGCTGTAATAATTAGCCGGATATATATGGATTCGTCAACAATGACCTGATTGTTCCCTCCTCGCGAAAAAAAAGAAAAGGCAGTATAAAAATTGCTAATGTAGTTGTGTTTCTGGAAATGTTTGGAGCACAACAGTTTTCCAATATTTCCTCTATCTCGCTTTCCAAATGATGCGCTGACGACATTTCGGCAGTAGTATCTATCCAAATCCCTTTTGAATATTTTGGGTAATCTTCGTTCGAATGTTTCCGTTAGCTTATCCATTTGATCAATAGCACCATTAAGACAGCTCGAAATTTCAGTCCACCTGAAACCGATATGCAGTGAACAACATTATTATTAAGGTTAACGAAAACTGCAGGCAGCCCCTACCGGGTTTTGCAATTCTCGAGACTCATCAGGTAAGTCTTTTCAGTTTATTTTTATCAGCCTTACTTCTTACTTGCGCAGCATTTTATACAGGTGTTGGGACACGTACTTATTTGTTAATACGGTGGCTGCTGACGGGTGACTCGGTTGAAAATTCACCTGAAACTCTCACTTGAAATATTCTTCAACTGAATGTGCTGTACAATGGCTGACTTATGTTACGCTTGTTACTTTACCGAAGATATTGGGGGAGGTTTCACTACAACGCATATGCTACACGAATACTCTAGTCTCGCCCTTTTTAAAGCATATAAGGTAAATGTAGTCCAAGAGGTTCTATCAACCGCACTTCCTATCTGAACATTAGTTCGTAGGTAAGCAGATTTACACACTCATTTGCAAATTAACTTGATGTTTGGAATTATGAAAAATAATGGACTATGGATACAATAATCATCTGAGTCCCCCGGTAACACCAAGTTACTTTCGTAATGAATGTAGAATTCGACTTGTCCCTATTCACTTCATCAGTTGCGGGTCATACATCTTTGAAAAACGACATCTCAAATCTTATTGTCTAAAAGGAACATGTAACTTCCAAAATCCAGCAAAGTGACATTGATAGATCGTTTTCGACGTGAATGGAATGTGTACGAAAAACATGTGACCGGTCTCTCAAATCTACCACTTGACACTCTTCCAGTGTGTTCGTCCCAATGTTCAGTTAAGGTGATTGTTCACGACATCACACGTGATCAGATTTGTTCGGAATAGTCACATCCTGAGTGTTTTCGTTTTTTAATTTCGTCGGTCATATCACTTCAGTAGTTCAAATATCAAGAGCAGTCTTTATTTTGGATTCAAAAATAAATACTACAGAGAAGCCGGGAAAGCCGAGATAGGCTTGTGTGGACTAGGTGGAGAAAAAAAATTTGGGCATGGGACTTGCATCAACTGAAGCTCAATTCTCCATGTGAAGGTCAGTCAGCGTAATAAAACAAAGCCAAATAGCCATTTGGGGGCGTCGGAAACTAACCATTCTACATTCTTTTGCCCGGAGAGCAAAAAGAATCACTTTTCCAAACAGACAAAACATGTTTAAGGACATACCGAAAAAGCAAACGAAAGAATAAAATATGTTGTCGGTACAGATGAGGAAGTATGGAAACGAAAAGCAAAGGCATATCTTTTGAAATGGGAACAGCCAATTGGTATTGTATTTTGTTCATCTTTTATGCGGACGATAGTGTTGCTGGTAATTTTGCGGGAGTGTAGGCAATTAGGTTTGAATCAAATTTTGTTCACTGCTATCCTGGCAACAAGCATGGCAAACCAATCCGGAGGCGCGACAGATTTCAGAAGGCAGCATCCAATACCACCAGGATTCAGCTGTTCTATCACGGTCTCATACACCTTGTTAATTAGCCCATCAATGGCGCTTTCAACGGAGTTGTATTCTGGACACAGCTCCTTTACAAGATCATCTGCGGCGGGCTGTGGTTCATCAGGCTTTTTGGGTTCAGCTTCTGGCATGCCATTTTCTGATGTCGTACCCTCGTGTATATTCAGTGGTTCTCCATCTTCCATCGGACCTTCATCTGCCATAGTGGGGTTAGGTGGTGGCGGTGAAGGTTCCTTGGTTTGTTCCTCCAAATGAAACATCGCGACACAGTTGGACGTCGACCATCCAAGAATAATCTCCTCCAGTTTTGTCACAGGCTTCAAACCCTGGTACGAACACATATCAGCTAGGCAACTGTCGTATGTAAGCAACACTGCTAGACGAAGACCAAGTTGAAACAAGGTATTGAGAGGGTGGCTGGAAAATGGATTGACGCTGACAAGTTTTGCCAAGTTGGAGACGAAGTAAATAGGCTGGTACGCAATTTTCGACGGTTGGTTGCGACAACAATTGACTAATTGCGGATTTGTATGATGGCGATCTAGCCAGTTCGTTAGCATTATATCCACACAACGACATGTGCAGAAGATTTCAGGCTTGGTAGACGGGGCAGGAGCCTAGAAGTTGGAGTCAAAAAACGCCACAGTATATAACGACATATATTTTAGATGTGAAAAGAGAAAATAGCATGTACTCCAGTTAACTTGGTGTTGAAATGACAGAGGCTCAATTGGGCGCAACGTTCCGGCCGTTTAAACTTGTTTAAAGTTGTTACTCGTTAGCTAGACGCAGCTAGACTTAACCACTTGGTTTCATGTATACCCATTCCTTCATGCTACGACCTTTCTTTCCAGAAGTGCATGCACAATTGAACGGTCCTCACTCGACTTTGGTGGGTTACATCGCTGTTTTGCACTTAGGAGTTGCTTTGTACTCAGTCACAGAGACGTGCTTCCCCCCGGGTTTGTATTATTTTGGACTTCCTCGGTTCTCAAATTGGCGGTGCATTTTCGGTATACCATATTCTGTTCTTGGTGGAACGCTGTGCTTGTTCGGGTTGGGCCACATAATAAGAGAGACGACTGTCGAAACAGACCTATCTTCAGGAGAGGCAACTTCTCGTCCGTCTGTCCAAGTAGCCCATCTAGAACTAGACCTATAGGTTTCAACTTTATTTCATCGGGAGTCAGCTGTTCAGCCAGAGTCGTCTCCCACTAGCCGTTTTACCAATGCCATCAAATCACTGTGCTATTAAATGAAGCAAATGACTTTGATTTTTACAAGTACTTACATATTTCTGACTGTAAAAATCCTTTTAAACCACTCCTCACCTGTACCTTACAGTGAAACTACCCCGAAGACCAAGCACGTATGTCGAGAAGCCAACCCGAAATTTACTGTCTAAGTAGATTCTTACTATAAACAAAATTTACTGAGATTTACTGCACGGAATTCAAGGAGCTAGTCTTCGAATTATTTGATCAGCTATCCCTGATTTTGTATGCCCCCGAATTCCAGCACTAACCCACTGTTTTTGGTGTTGTCCTGTTACCCCATATCAGTTGAGTTGGTGGGGGTCTGAGGTCACCTAATCAAGCGTTGCAGAAAAAAGGAATCCTATTGAGGTTCGATACAAGAAAGGCTTTAGTTTCGTTCTGCTTAGGAGAAATTTAAAAGCTTTAGGCTGACGTAAATATGGATCAGCATTGCTTTGGGTAAGAGAACTTTTCCGTTAATTTTCAGAGCTCCATAGTGTTTTTCTGGCCACAGTATCTCAAGCTGATTCGAATATTTCGGGTGGGCATTTGTTTCCAGAATACCTAATACCAAATTCCAATTTCTACAAAATGACTGTACAGCATCCGAACTAAAACAATTTTTTATCCAGATAGAGAGACATTCTGCTTCCTTTCGTGTAGCAGAGTTCGGAAAGTATCGATCAACTTACAATCTGTATGTATTCCGTCGTCCCACTTGGCCCGCCGACCACGAGTAAATTGTTCCAGTTGATAAATCTTGCAACGTTTCTCCAGCATCGCACTTCAAACGAGGCCAATTGATATTGAATTGGAGCGAAATGTCCTTGCAGATCAGCCGAACGAAGTCGAATGCATGTGTTCAGAAACGAACCAATACACTCGACAGTGTGTGCCAGATTGTCGGGTGAGGCCTGCTGCGACTCACTCTGAGACTCGCGTGAATCCCACGCTACAAGGAATGGTTGTGTTTGCCTCAGCGCCTCCTGAAGTTGTTCAATCTCTGTTTGTTGTTCTAACTGACCTCTGATCTCCCCACTGATGTACGTTGTCGTTTTCAAATCCTGAATTAAGATGCGTTGACGTCAAAATTAAGTACGAACTTTACTGAATCGCAATACATTTGATGTGCTAACCAAGATTTAGTTGAATAATCTCCACGCCTACCACTTTTGATTGGCAGAACACACTCAAGTTTGGGGTAGTACTAGTGAAAATTTTAAATGGCTTCAAAATATTGAAAAACAGGTAAAATGCACCAATTTATCAAAATTTCAAAAAGCGCTTGATAGGTTGAGCTCGGGAGAAAGTCTGAAACAACAAGGCAAAAATGTTTTCTCTTTTTTACGTCGAAAAATGTGCATAACTTTAGCCAGTTTTCCACTCAGTAATGCAACCAAACACCACACCTTAAATAATTTCAATAACACAAACGAGTCAGTAATCGGATGGCTTCCAAAGGGGAGAAATTGAAAGGCTAAGTACAAAAATGCCCTTAGAAATGTGTTTGGTGGTCGTGGATGGTAGAAGGTTGAACATGTCTACCAACAATCGGTGGCAATTCCATTTGAAATATTTACCAATTTTAAAAGGTTTTTGCTGCTAACACCCACTATACCCACCAGACTGTTTTAAGGTTTCCCTCCAGAATCCACCTTCTAATGGCAATGCAGTTGCTTATAGAAGCACCCAAAAGTATCTCGAATGATATACTGGGATCTCTTGTGCCAAGAACACAACTGGAGCTGTTCAGCAGGCATCAAAACGAGGGGTTCTGAATGCCGATGTGTGCCATGTTGCACTGATCCACTTATGTTATCACAATTGTTTTTACACAATGGAAGTTTCGGCCATTTATTACGAAATTGAGTTTATGCTGCTGAAACTCCTGCACAAAATGACTAGCTGAGGCCCAACACGAAAAGCAGGTGACCCTTAGATATCGTCGCATGCCTTCGTTTCCCTACATTCAACAATATCAGAAAGTTATAATTCGTGAAATTACCTGGAAGAGGGTACTGTGAACAGTCTGGGTGCATTTACTTCCATGACTGAGGGTCGGATTGAAATTAACTGGGGCATGAATCCTAGTAAACTCTAAAGAGTTCTACGAGAGCAGTGTGTTTGTGACTTAGGACGTATCATTCGGGGATTGATTCAGTCTGGATAGATCATATGGTTTTCCTCTATTCATACCTTTAAAGGGACGAGTGAGCGTCAAGTCCATTCCCGTTTTGATGTATGATACTGGTTCTCTGTCGTTCTGATTCAGACAACGTCATGGCAAAATACTGCAATGTTGACCTCTTTTGGTGTGTATTTAGACTGGATTTAGGCTTTCGAGTCTTCCCAAAGTCCACACAGTGCATCTTAACATGCACTTCTGGAGCTCTCGTGGAGTTACTCTCTGTATTTACAAATTGCAGCACACTATCCTCAGAAAAAACCTCATAGCGCACAAGTAATTTAACACCAATCGAGTCTCGCATAGCGTGGGAGTTACCGAGATGGTAAGCACTCACTACTTAATTTCTAGTAGTACCCAGAAATAATTTCAAAAAGGGTAGTCGTAAAATTTCACTTACATATTTCTTTGCGGCGCTGTCCTCTGGAATTACCTGAATGTACCCATCTCCATAGTGTTTCCCCTGTTGAAGTAATATGGATAGGTGATATGATGAAGAAAACAAAAGTAGTTTTGTCATGCGGTGGCGGTATACGACCAGATATGAAGCCGTAAACTTAATAGTCACATGAAGCGGAGTAATGGTAACCAACACAAGCAGTGTAAGAAATAAAACCAGCACATGAGTAGGCGGAAAAGTGAACCAGGTAGATACCGATTCCTAAATGAATTTAGACATTTTCTGTATTTCTACAATGAGCGTAACTACGTTTGATATCATATAGGGAATGAAGTGTGTAGATGGTTATTTGACTACTTAATCTACTGTACCCACGTGCCTAATATAGCAACGGTATTTCATGAAGCTTGGTCATAACCTTACAAAAGCCGCTTTCACTTGTCGAGTCGGTCATAAGGTCAATCACTGCACCAAACAGGTATTTCGTTCAGCTGATCGAAATCTAGATTCTCCGAAAGAATCCACTCATGACAAAACTTGCAATTACCTCAATGAGAGACGTTCACCAAGCCATGTTCTTTCTTCTGCTACGTTTGCATCCGGCCACTTTCAGTAAGTTTAGTAGCAAGATCCTGGCTTATCCAATTTTTAGGGCCATGTGACGTCTACTACTACCGTTAGCCTTAATTTTAGCAGTTCATCTGAATGCCAATAAATAGTCATCTTTCGATGAAAAGTTTCCTGGGAATTATTGATGCGTTTTACTAGAAATCTGAAACAAGGAATGTCCTTTGGAGGTGCTAGGATGCAGCGTGAGTAGGGATCCGTACATTATACAAGTTAGCCATAGGTTGCTGAGCAAAAATTGAGTAAACTACTTATCCTTAAACTGTGGTTTTCATACCAAAGGATCTGACAGTAATAATTCGTCGGGTGAAGAATATCCAATTCTAGTGGTTGGCTGCGATAGATCAACAGAAAACTAAACTATACTAAACTATACAGAAGAGGAGCAATCGTCATCTATTTTGTTAACACCGATATGGTGAATTTTTCGAAAAGATACTTCCAAATTTACAATTTCTTCCAAAATATAATTTCCCCACTATCTGATGGCCAGGATATTAATCGAGAACGGGCATTACACAAAACGCACTAAAGGCATGAATGACACAATGTATCTACTGTGACTTACCACCATTGAGGCTAAGCTGGTAAGCTGCGGACCAGTTTTCACCGAGGGACGACTTGCCAGGAAGCCTTCAGACCTGCACACCTCGGGCTGGAAAGAATGTTACGGAACAGGAGTAGCTTTTTTGCTTAGTCCTTCATCCAAATAACGGAATGAGGACGTTTCACTAAATTCATCTACGCAGAAGTAAAACTAACTGCACAGGTTATCAGCGCTTCCGCTGCTGTCATCACCCTACAAACAAACAGTCGTCGATTGTTGACGGAACACATTACTAATAAGGTTGCTGAACAACACAAGGAGGGTTTCGTTCTTTTTAAAGCACATCCGAGTTTCCGGCAGCCTTCTGTCCTGCTTAAACACCAAACTGACGAAGTACATAAGGTGGCCTTTGTATGGCACATTCAGTTGAATAATATCACATGGAATATTCGCATGGACTTCAGATTAGTCCAAAGTCAACACCAACTCAATTTGCAAATGAGTGTATTTTGCCACCCTTGGATCCTGTTAAAGTAGAAGGCGGAGTTTCTTCCGAACAAACTGTTTCCATGGGTTGTATTCGAGACCACGGGTGTAAGGCAAACCAATGGATCATGTGAATGATTTCTTTACGCCGTTTTGACACGTTTTATTGGGTGATGGGTTTCTTTAGTTGGTTTACAGACTGCCGAATTTTTTTGAAACACCATATTTGGTATTATTTTGGCGCAATTCACTGATACGGTCTCTACAAGTGCAATTAAAACATGCCTGGTGTCCCGTAGGAATCGACTACTAATCGAAAGAAAATATTTCTGCTAGACTTCTTTTATGAATGGATTGGATAAGTACGGAGCCCCTTCACACATGATATATGTTAAGTACACCACACTGTAATACATACATAATTTCCCATGGACCGGAAACTACAGATTCACTAATAAAACGGCGATTACTGAGAAACGATGCAATAAAACTCAGTTTGTCGTTGCACAGCAGAGCTGTTTGGATAGACGTCGCAAACAGACGCCGTAAAACCAATCACTGCTAAGTGATTCTGCATTCCGGAATTTCTGTTTCCAGTTCATTTTTTGATGAGCTTGTCGACAGTCCAAGGCAGATAACCCATTGTATGGAGTTGGACTGTTTCTGATTCAGGCCCATAGCAGAATGTTACACTTCAAGGCACATCTAGCAAGATCCACCGTTCTCTTCAAAAATCTCCTTGAGGAGGAAGAAGAGCAACTTCATTACCACACTCAGTATTGGTCAGCATGCTATTCGAAAGAAGCTCTACTCCCACGGATTTGCAGACATTTCCATTACGTCATCAACAACAGAAGTTACAAGAGATTTGATCTAGCAGTTTTGCAGGCCCTTACATGCGTTAAAAATCGCCGTAGCGTATCCTTTTCGGCGGACAACCTCCGGAGCTATCACTGGGCTTTGACGCATAGAATACATTTAGTACCGGCGAAAATGCTTTGTATATTATCATTCTGTACCAAGGAAAAAACAATACACGGTGAAACAATCTCGTACTTATTTTTTTCAAGTGGATATTTTGTTCTATTTATAGATTTCTCAAATTATAATAGTGCACCTCTGTTGAAGAAACCATTTTTTCACCCTGTGAGTGAAAAAAGGCGAGACTCAGCGGTATAACCAGCAACGGTATAATGTTCATCTACCGTGGTTGGTTATGTAAATTACCACAGTGAATGAACAGCTGGGACTGTATGGGTTCTGTGACAGCAATCCCCAAATCATGAAGAGATATTTCACAATCGGTTGTTTTATCTATCGTATTGGGAAATGAAACTAGCATTTATCTAGTACGCGTGATTATGCGACCTGACGTCGAAGGGTCAGCCAGTGGTTCTCTGTAAAAGATAATCTGCTCGATTGATAACTATTCCTAGCTGTCTGAAGCTGTTTCCAAAAGACATTTGTCTGGCTAAATTTTAGGTATGAACTTGTCCCCTGTCAGGGACAGATCAACCTCTGACCAGGAAACTGAAAACAATCTCCGGATAACACCAAATGCCGTTTGTCCAGTCACTATCAATCACAGGCAGTTTTTTTGCTGAAATATCTGCTGCTAATTTGGTTTCCATCCGGCCCGGAAATATCGGTGTATGTATCCTCACACTCGAGTCGCAGGACACAAGGTAACAAGTTAGCTTTAGCTCGATTCCGTCTAACAACCGGTTCTAAGAGTAATTTTTAGAACAGTCTTAATTGAAATTCGGTGGAAGTCGCAAGTCCACATTCAGGTCAACCAGCTAGCATGATCATTAAAAGTCACTGCAAACGGACAGGATCGCTTGCGATGCCCTGTTGAACATGATTCCAGCACTTTCCGCCTGAATAAATGGCACGACGCTGGAAGAGCTTCTTGTAGTATCAGTATTACAACATTTCGTTGAAATTTCGCGTTCGCAGCTGGAAGTGCTTCGCAATGTACAGTGCGTTCATCCTCAAAATCCTCTGCGGCCTTTTATGCCTTGCTACCCGCGTTCCAGCCAAGACGATATCAGCTTGATGTGCCTATCAGGTTATACAGAGAAGTACATACGAGTAGACCAGTTTCTGTTTGGCTTATTAACAGGTCGGATCCAGTACCACACACTATATCTTCCGTTGGTCGCTTCCCTCAAATAAGCTCCCACTTGACCCACATCCACATGAAATTTGTCGACCATTCGCCGTCCTCTAACAGCATATCTGTTAGCTGACCAATGTTACTCGTTCTACCCGATAACCTGCGGTCATCTCAATATCAACCATAAGTGGTGAGATAATTATCCGTACGTTCATAGAACGTTGGGGGGCAACCATTTCCACCGCCAGAGGTTACAAGTTCGAGTGTAGTCATTTTTTCTAAGACTCCTAACATGCTAGGATGCCACCACGTCCGCACTGCTGCCTGAAACCCACTGGGCAGCGGCATTCTGGAATGATAACGTTTTCACGGTAGGCATTAGTGCTGTCCAGTTATTGTTCCAGGGATAATGGCTGTGTATCATTTTGCATATCTATAATCCAGTGTCACAGCAGTGATTTTGCTACCCCAGCTTGACATCGCCAAAATCAAAGCCCACTACCTCTGGTTTTCCTCAAGGAGTTTTGTAAAATTTGGCGTGTCTACACAGTGTGATTTACACTGAGGCCATAACTCGAGTAAACAGGATCCCGCTAATGAGAGCCTCACTGTAGCTACCTCCAAAAAACTACGGTCGTTAGTGAATCAACTTACTAACCAAATGATTATTGTGTTCGCCAAGCTTTTGAAAAACCAACGTTATCCACTGCAACTAGGCGACTGGATGAGTGAAGGATATCCATGGTGTTATAATACTCCCTCCTCACGTGAACACCACCCGCTTTAGAGGAACCACCTTCCAGTTTCCGAAATGGTTGATATATTTCGTCACAACGTGCATACATTATAATGGCATTCTACTCTCCGTTGTGATTGGAATCACAACACCAGTCCATTTTGAAAAGTCCTACTTCTGTCCTAGCTCAGTCATTCTGGTGAGTCCACACCAATGGGGAGCTCACCAGAGAAAGTGCGTCGGGAAAGGAGGGGGAATTTTCAAACAAGATAGTGATGTGAATATGATGTGAATTCGGCAACCAACTACGGCATGACTGCTGTTAATTGCACCATAAGAACACGCACTTTGACCCTCGTTTAGATGACCGTACAGTGCGCTGGCCCAGATCAGTCAGTTTTCCTTCGTAATACAGGTAGGCCCATTTTTTGTTCCATGATTAATAATTTCAGTGAATTCTCGCTGGCTCATGCTTGCTAGCTGTGAACACTGGTGACATAAACGCAGTGTGACATTTCTGCATGGTCACTTGATGGTATTGGAGATAACCACACAAGCCACGCTCGATTTTGCGATGGTATCGTGACAGTTATTTTGGATTAACACACAGGTCACAGTGTTGGGTAACTCGACAGGCCGATTAGTGAAAAACAATTGAATCTTCACATACCCAGCCCTTATCATTGCTGCAACGACTACGCAAAATTGACCGTTTAGCTACATACACAACAGTACTGCAATATTGTTTAGTCTGCTCGCCCAAGCCCAGTACACTATACATAGGACAATGCGGCGTGACAAAGCCGTAAGTCGATAAACCATTGGAAATGCTTGGTGAAAGCGAAGCGAATCACTGACAGCAGTTTCGCCTTCTGTAGAGTCCGCACCGGTGCTGTTGAGGTTACTATCAACGTTACAACCTAATATCATAGAGGTAAAATTGCATGCCGATTATAGTGACAGTTGTACCGATGCCCAAAGGAACAGCTGTTACACGGCATACAGTTCGTTACTCCAAAAACAAGGTACTAATGAAGATGTCCCTGCTACCGAATGGAGGTGAAAGTGGTGAATGGTGTTACTATAGTCCCCATTCGAGTGGTTCACATCGTGCGCAAGTACGGTTAGTACCGATGAGTCGGCAAAAAATCAGAAACAACTGCCTAAAGGACCAGGAATCTGTCGTAAAGATCATATGAAGTGAATTGCCGTACCTTTCTCGGTGGAAAGTATGAGATGTAAAAAATACACACTCAAACAACTGAATTTCCTCCGAACGTCTGAGAAGTTCAGGACGATGGTTCAGTTTTGTATCTATTCTCAAGGAGAAACACTCCCGTCGAGGATAACTTTGTCGGAGTTTCCTCTAAGTGGAATTATTGCACCATACTGAGAAATCAAAATTTCAAATCTCGACTCTCATAAGCAAATAAAAACTAAGTTTGGGAAGCACAAGACATCTAAGCAGGATTACGTAGAAAAAGGATATGTTTTTGGCAGATGCATACCCGTAATCATGAAGATGATGAATAACAGCCTACTGCATCAGCCGCTTTCAGCACAATAGTTCTTCACGTCCTGAAACAGAAATCATTCTGCTGTTCCAGAAACGTAAAAATAATCCCCCAGGAGAAGGCACCACAATGATAATGAGTTTTGAAACTGGTGTGGATGTCAAAGTCGACTGTCATACAGCTACAGTCGGTGTTCCTAACACTCCCTAGACAGTCCAATTACGCTCCGCCTATGGTGGATGTTACTCGATTTAGGTTGTCAATGGCCGGAACAAAAAGTATTTCCGAACATTTTACACATCTGTAATTTGTAGTAGTGTTACAGAAGCTGCACAGTAGAACAAAGCAACACAATAAATGACTGCTTCTATAGCTCACATGATGTATCGTTTTGTCACAGGGTTCGACATCTCCACCACGGGTTCATTTTTATTCAGAACAAATAAAATAATCCTCTGACCCTAAAAACAAGTTTGGGCGAGAAGCAGATAGGCACATCTTTCTGTAAACCAGTATGTTTAGTTGTACATATTCAAGTTCACTGTATGCATGCGCATGCACGGCATCTGTCGATGAAAACATCCGAGAGCGCTGAATAGGGCATCAGATGCGAAAGACGCAAAGATGCTTTATATTACTTGCTTCTTGTTCAGATAACAATTTAGCACCGGATGAAGGCGTTTCCTGACGGAAAGAGCACTGCATTTGCAAACTGAACGGAAACTATGATAGTCTGTGAAGTAGAACTGTTGGGAACCTAAATGTGTGTAACCTACCGATGGATCGCCTAACACTAGAAACACCTCTGTTTTGAAGTCTCAGATTAAATTTATACACCTCATGCTTTCTGCCGAGGACAATGGCCCACACTGGTAGTCCCCTTTTTGACATTCCCATAGGTTTGAGTGTAATTGATGGACTCCACTGGTTGCTTTTTCCCTGTGTACTTTGTATTACAACTACGGTATTCAAATAATTAGTGGAAAACTTTACACGAAAACTTATGCACGCTTATGTCGGTGGATGTCGGTGGATTAAAATACATGCACCATCTCTACCAAAGTTGTGTATATCCACCGGAAATGTTGTTTTATTGGCGCTATACACGTTTTTGGTCATGCTTCCTCGTGGTGCAACTTGATGTCCAGTAGGGAAACCCATATTAGAAACGAGCAAATCTGTAAGAAGAAACCCGATTTTCGGCAGATCGATTGGTAACCGAATCAGGATACAGATCACATCTGAAGAATTAAGAATAATCGGCAGTTTTCTCAGTAGTTTCTACCCCGTAACCCGATTTACCTTTACCTTACCTCCACCATGATCATTACAACCTACCTCATAATTGTTAGTAATCTGCTGCTGCACCCAAAATCGTTGAGCATCTGGTGCGCTGGATACGAAGTTTGGTTGAGGCCGGGGAATGACCATGTCTATTTTTTCTGGATGTACCAGGGCCGGCGATTTTTCCTTTTGTCTTTTACTAAGTTTAAAAGATAGTTTTGGAAATTTGATCGTGTCACTGCACACGTAGGTTTCTTTCTTCGTTCGAAGCTTGCGGGGTCTTAACGTACCCCCATCGCCTTGCGTTTCTCCTGGTTCCACGCGCAGACTGAGCACTCGTTCACGTAGCCGGCTGGCATAATCTGTCTGTAGGGCAAAAGCGATAGAATAAGGAATATTGGTGAAACCATAATCAAGATTGATTATAGCTCAGTAACCAAGTGTATGGCAAATTCATTCGAGCGTGCCTCACTGAAATTTGTTAGTAGATGTGCGGGGTTACAGGATTTCTCCAGAGGACACTGTGGCGGGTACAGTGCTTGCGGACACTGCCTTGCATGGCACTAAATAGCAAATACGCATAAGGACAACAATCAGTGAAAGTTTTAATGGAGCATCCATAGCTACTCGGTCTGAACGGTGGCAAACTATAGCTTAGGTATACTAGACGGCATGAAGTCGGCGAGCTTTTAAAAAAATAGTTTGTGTTGATGAGTTACCACAGGATGCGTGCTGCTGTTAGAAAATCAGATCCCCCAACAGAAGTGTTTGAGGTCCAAAGTATATGGCCCAACCCGCCAAAATGGAATTCCCCTAACCTGACTGTCGGAGTACGCATGCCGAACCAGCCAAGTTGTTCCGAGCATGAAGATTGGGACAACAAGCCTTACCCACTTTCAGGGAAGTATACACCTACCTTCACTAATAAGACTTTAACGGTACCCAATTTAGGCTAGGCGTGCTGGTACAAGGAGACCCTGCAGGTCAGCTGTCAACCAGCCTCAAAACTTGACCAATCTAGTAGCTTATTTATATGGCCTGATAAAACTTTTGTGTTAAAGGCGAAAGACTGGCTAGGAACCCGCTGATTTTTTTCAAATCTCTCCAAAACCTACGAGAATGCCAGTGGCGAAAATGAGTAATTCGCAACTTAAAATAGTGACAAAGAGATACTCAAGTGAATCGCGGCTGAAACTTTCGTTCCTGATATTCTTCAACTTTACGTTTTGCACAAAGGCCGCCTCATGCTTCACTGTACCAAATATTTGAACAATACCATAAATGACAGATTCAACTGAGTCTCTCAATAAAACCAAATTGAATTGCAAACAAATGTAATTCGCCACCACGTGGAATACAAGGCCGATGAAAACTCGGGAACTACGCCTGCTTGCTAAGCCCTAAAAAGGGCGGAAAAGGTTGCGGGCAATCCACTTGTTCTAGCTACCTGATGGGCAGTGTTCTATGTCAATAAAATATCAGACTTCTTTCCACAAAGACTGTGGTTTTCAAATCCCGCCTCAAGATACGCACTTACAAATGTGATTACTCAAGGGCGTACATACGCACGGACGCACACATGCAAGGATGCGCATACACATAGACGCACCGGTGCACATTCGTTCTTTCCCCTCGTGATATGGAGATTTACGGTCCACAGTATTCCAGCCATTTATTTCGCCAAAGGGTAAAATTATGTGTACCGGTTCATTTACCTCCGCAACTGTCAATTTGTTCAAGACTTGTGAAGATCATGTTCGGAGTGTTGAACCCATTTCAGTTTGTAAACATGTTCCCACGATTGCACAGTAGTGGTTTGGTTATTTCAACTAGTTGTCAAAATCTGGTTCAAACTAAGTTTTACGCCTAATTCCAAGTGCTAAGCTTAAATCAACAGAACTCAAATAACCTACCAGTAGACGTCGATTTGTGTCTAATTATAAGCTTTCTTTATCGATTGAACTCTGATTGGCAAGTTTTTCAGCACATAATGTTAAAAGTGGACTTCCGTTTTTATCAAAGGTGACTCAGCAACTTTTCCTGAGTAAACAAAACACAAAACTCGGTCACCGCATTCCGTGATATTTGATCCCCGTCACGGCAGATTCAGACTCAATTTTTGTCAACAGTGTGTTCCATCGAAAAAAATTCTGTTGTAAGGGCGAGCCAAACAACTATTGCAGAAGAAAGTAGTCCGAGTCAGCTAAAAAACGCAACCGCCGTTTGTCCGTCAACGTTTATAACAAGCATGGGGATTAAATTTGTGCCAACCGGTCGAGACGTTGAGGTAAAAATACAGACATACTGACAAACTGCAAGCCGGGTTGGGAGTGGGGGGTCGGCTGAACAAATCAGTTCAGCACACCTATTACCAAAACGGCAAATACACTAATGTGTCCACTTTTTACTACCGAATACTGCTCACTGTTTACCTGCTAAAGCAACGCAGCTTATCTCTCAGCGAGAACTTTTCAGTGGTTTAGTAGAAGTCATACTATAATGTCATATGATGCGCTGTGTGAAACAGCTATTGGGTGACGAGCTTTGGCAACACCGTAGTTTGCTTTTAACGCTGAAAATCCAGCTTATTTGGCTATACACCTAAACACTGGTCTTAAAATAAGAACATGCATGATGAGAACTTGTATGTGCAGATTGAGAATTTTTTATAGATCTTCCACCGATAGACTTATTGATTGGTCACCTGCTGTGCGCGCTAGAAGAACTAATTACTGTCTTTATCTGGTTTCATCTGAAGATTACTCCACTAAAGTGTTGGAAACTAATCCATGTCTTGGTGAGGCTCGAGATGAACCTATACAGCCGGTGACCGTACCTCAACTGATAAACGTCTGTTATGTCAATCAGCACACGATCGCTGTTTGACCAACGCATGATTCAGTTTGAACAGCAGCCCCGCACAGCTATTTAGGTAAGAAGCAGATCACAGGGACAATTTTAGTACCAGTGAAAATGGTTATTTCACCCGTGCACAACCAAGCCACGGTGAAAGACTGTGGTTATAAGCAAGACATAAAACGTAGTTTGAGCAAATCTAACCACAAAAGTATTGTGGAGGAGCCTGCTTCGCCTAAACAAACTGTATCCATTGATGGGGCAGGTCGAATTCATTTTCTAAATTTACTGTAAAGCGGGTGAGAAAGGCAAGTTAAACTGATCAGCTAAGAAGAGAGTAGCAGGTGCAACACGAACGGTGAGCCAATCGTGCGCGGGATTAATCTGCGTAAGTTAGAAAAGGGTTAGAATATCGCCTTGTTAGAACAACAACATATTGTATAATTTGAGTGTCCTGTTGTATTTGGAGAATTTCGTTCACGTGACAGAAGGCGGTACGCAACTTTGAGTGAGCTGCAAAATTACATCCAGGTTTTATCTTTGGATAAAAACGCTCGTGGACTCGACTATACTCCTAAATGTACCGTTCTGTCCAAGCTTTTTAGCTTCCTTGATGGAGTGATTTTGTTTCCAAATCCCAGATTCTCGCCGAGTCCGATGAATTGCTGCTCTAACTCCTGTTTCAAGCTCACAATAACACCAGGCACTCTTCGGGTTCCTCAAACCCACAATATATGTAAATAATAAAGGACGATGAGGTTGATATTTCTTGTGACCGTTGCTTTGTTCAGCCAGCTTTGTGTGCCAACAAGGTGCAGACAGGAAATCGGGGATCCACCTAGTACTCTTTCCCACTTCTGCCTATCGTCAAATAGTGGCACTTATGTAGGCGAATGAGAGCAGTTTTCTTACTGTAGTAATCGTTTTAAGCACAGTGCCAAGGTATCTCATTTTTTATTCAGGGTTGGCGTAAGAGGTTTTTGAGTCCTGTAACCGATGAACAAGCACTCGGTATTGGTTGGATTCAGTATTCGTTGGCTTGTTCACCGAGCTTGGTGAGTGAGTCGCATCTTTTCATCACCATTCATGCAAGTACTGTCAGAACGTTGTTGGCTGCGCTGATGATGTGTCCTTGAATACTGCCGCAACGTTTGAAATTCAGGTAAAGCCTCGGCGAACCACCATACAAATGATAGTAGGTGTTCTCAGAGGCTGATAATTACGTCAGCTTCCTTCTCCCCTGCCCCGATGGAATTTTTCCGATAATTTCAAAATCTTCCACTAATACAGGCGATTATTCGTGAGACGATGACTAACGATAAAGGCACCGCAAGCTTTCCGTTTTGGAATGATGGAAATTGCTTTCTATAAGGGCGCTTTCCATTATATATTACGAGAGTGAGTGGCGTCTTTCATAGGGTATTCCAGGTGTTCTTAGTCATTAACGTATCCTAACGCAACATGGAGAACCTGTGTCGTGGACGTCAGTGCGCGCCAGCTAGAGTACTAAAAAGTAGTGTTTTTCAGTCACCTGAACGTGAATAAGAATTACTAGACACCGTAACCTGTCACAAGGATTGTTTATATAACAGCTAGGATGACTATTAGAAACTCGATAGCTAGTGAATTATCGTCCATCGCTTCATTTTATTCTCCAGCTATCAATCGACATCTCAGCTATGAAGCTTTCAAACCATTGGCACTGTACGCGTATCTATGGCTAACCCATTTGCTTGTCCATGCCAAGCCGGTTGAGAAAGAATTAATTGATGTGGAGAGTTAGTGCATCTAGCGTGCTTTAAGATGTCTCCGGCGAACGCGTGAGTAGGCAATAGATAGCGAAAGATGTTAAGCGAGGTCAAAAGCTCCATATATCTGATGAGCACCGTTCGGTCAAAACGTTCAGTGGACTGATTCTGCTGCAAATTACAAACCTGGGAGAGTAAAACAGGGCAATGCCAATGTAGAGGATGCTTCTGGGACGGAAGCATCTATCTTGGGATTTGTTTGGGGTGGTAGGGTATTACAGTGGGAAAATTCTGTATTCCCAAGAAACCTCCTCAATGGAGATGGTTCCTTTTGTGGAGTTTTCTACAGAAGAATACTGTATTTACTTTATCAGTCCTAAGCCTCATTGTTCCATAGTACACATTCTTGACCTAGACAACGAAAACCTAAAGAGTTTCCATTTTGCCACGAGGTTGTAGATTGCAGGTCAACAGAGCAAGAAATACCACTGCGCAACAGTCTATCTATTAAAGAAAAGAAACAAGTAGTGGTTTTTCTTGGGTACTTGATGGTTAGTCAAAGCACCAAGGGACTTCTACATCGGGTCATCTTTTGACTCCGCATTTCCTCTGATGAGACTTATCAAACATGTGTGCTCGTCACAAACTGTTTCATCTTATCCTAAGTAATTTACTTCGATTTCCGCCGGCCATAAAGTCACATGCACATTCTTCATTCAAGAATACCGGTGCATCAGACCATATAGAGTTAAACAAGAAGGGTTCACGGGAGAGGAACCGCGCAGCAAGCTTGTAGCAGGTCAGTTCACTTTCTTCGCACGGGCAGTGAAGCGAACAGTGACTGCGCACACATTAATAAAGAAGGCAAATTTGATTTCAGATTGCCACCTTCTCTTCTTTATCGTGTGCAGTGTAAGTTGCTTACTTGGTCGCTATCGGAAAAGTCAAAAACATTCCGTAGCTATTCGGAAAGTAACGAGAGAGTTGAGCAGTAGGGTAAATATCAGTGTTTGTTCCATTTTAATTTTTAAACAATTGTTAGACTTGTTGAAGTCAATATAATTAGAGAGCCTCTGAGTTTTTGAACTATTTTCTTATAAAGCCGATTCCAGGTTATTAGACAACTCTGCCAGAAGATCAAAATTCGTTGAAACCAGGAAATTTTGTTCTTATGGGGGTGCACTATGATCGGGGTCTCAAACCACTAAAATTTTTATGTGGTTAATCACAGAAATAATTGGCCCAAACAATATTCTAAATTTATCGCTTAGGGTTTTTAACTGCTTGTTGTCTGTTAAAGTATATCTTGGTCCAGCCGATAGTTGATCATGACCTCACAAGACACAGGGTGCGCACAGTGCTACTTTTTCGTACTTTCTCGAAGTCATCATCTCACAAATCCATGGGGATACTGAAAACCACGATTGTTCGGTCATTGGATGAGCGCCGCACCACTCGACCACAGCTGGATGCTCAACAGGGCGGTTAACTCCCATTTAGGATAGAAAGTCTTTCAAACTCCGTGCAGCAGATCCGGTTTTTTATCGGCTCTTTGGGTGAAGACTTCGAGATGGGACTTGCCATTTGACTTTAATAGGACAGAGTGGCGGTGAGAAATCACCCGCTTTATAGAACTTTTCGTCCCAATAAGTAAGAGGTCAAAATAACACTAATCGGACAAATGCCCTATGTTCCTTATTTTTTATTGCGTAAATTACACCAAAAACATAGAACATTGTGACGCTCTTAGTACCCACGTTAGTTACTGTTGATTACACCGTAAGCTGGGGAGATCGCCATATACATAATCGCCCAGCGCAAATTGTGCCATACATGTAATTCCGGATCTGTGTGAAAGACACAGAATGAACTTCTCCATTTTTTTTCATGCTTTTCGAATAACAAACCTGGCCAGTTAGCATTGCGTTCATTCATTTGTCGTTCAGTAATGCGTGGTCTCCGGCTCTGCGTTTCGTATAATTCCCAGTAAGTCAGGTGGTCTTCCTCATATGTATTTCAAACACAAATGTGTTCTGGGTTCTGGTGTTCTGGGTTTCCTTCATCCTCAAGAGCATTGGGGGTATATGGTTATTTGGTTCAAATGACTGGCGTCATGG
Organism: Opisthorchis felineus; assembly: GCA_004794785.1. Lineage (NCBI taxonomy): Eukaryota > Metazoa > Platyhelminthes > Trematoda > Opisthorchiida > Opisthorchiidae > Opisthorchis > Opisthorchis felineus. The sequence goes on from SJOL01008381.1 coordinate 70,037, forward strand.
GGTAAGTTACTGAACCCAGCAACTTCCCTTTAGCAGTGCAGCGGACAGCTTGCAAGAACGCCCTAGGAGTATCAGAAGCGTACCCAGAGAAAAGTCGTTCACCTGGCTTTTCGCACCGTATATCCAGTGCTCATTTGGGCTTCTCTGTAGGCATATTCTTGCCGAAGATGCGCGTGATTGCCTTCAGTTTGCTCTACAGTATTACATAAATGCCAGAAGCGTTCAGGAAGACTACAACAGTAAACTGGAAGCATCGATGAGAGAATCCATGGGGATTAGGCTTGTACAGTGCAGCTCACAAAACATTATTGACTAGGGTTCATGGTAGTTCGCACTCGTAGTATGATAAACGAGGTTTTGGGATGCGTCTGCAACACAGTAAATGAACCCTGAGTTTGATTTTGTCGATTATCATCAGTTCACTCTATTGCATCCTCTATGGGTTCGAAAAGGCTGTGAAATACATCTGACTATGTCGAGTTTCAGGAGATCATTTCAAGTGAACTGTTTCTGGATGTGCTTTTTATGGTATACTCTGTTGCTGTTATACACTATACGTTTGTACGCCTTCTTCTTATACTAGTGGTTTGCGAAAATTTCTCTAAAATCGATATTCTACGCAGCATATAGACAGTCTTTCGGTGCAACCCCGAGCATTCGGTTCGGGAATGCATTCTCTTTTGAGGTTAGAATCATAAGAAACCACTTTATACAGCAGTAAGCTGACTTGGGCTATAAGATGTATTACTATGTCTGCGCTGTAAAGGTTGCTTTTAATAAGGAGAATTCAGAGCTATTCGTTGTAAACCACGGCGACTGCATCCACTACTAAAGTTTTCTAGGCTATAGCTTTCTGCAATACAAACGCACTGTAAAGAAAATACTGCTTTTACAGACAAACTAAAACCGGATGGCGAAGAAAGGATTCGGGATTGCAGGCTTTACTGGGATTGGGCGCATGAAATCAATTCCGGAGGCTTGCGTGCTTATGTGAGTGGATCACACTTGGAATGTTTAATTTCAGGTTTGTTATCTGCACATAAGTTTTGTAAGAGGGATTTCGTCAGTCTCAGAAAAACGCAACGAACTTTAATAGCAAATGCTGTGCAGATGTGCAGCATTACAACATTGTTCAAGAAATAGACCAAGACAAATGACATTTTTATGCAAGCAAGATAGTCATGCACAACCAAAGGACGTGCCTACTGGTGCAAATAGTAAGCTGTACGGATAAAAGGTGCGAATCGTCTAGAAAAAATCATCTGCAGGAAGAGTTGGCTATTGTCATGCAACATATTGGCAAGCAAACAGCAAAATGATCCGAGCTGGCACGGGCAGCATGCGATCGGATGTAAGAACAACTCACTGCAGAATAAGCTGTTCGTTCAATTATGGAAAACTTTCTTATTTCATGTCATGCCATCCATAACTTACACCCATGAAAGTACTGCGTGTTATGCCCGAACTCTGATTCTGTCGTGTCGGCATATCGTTCCACCGTCATTCTGGCTAGCCTTGGAATTAAGCGTGGCTCAAATTATGTGCCACTAGCCTGAAAGGCCGTTCGGTTGGTAAGTTAATTTGCTTAAATGGGTTAGTCACACATTTCCACCGCACCCTGACTGAAAACACATACCCGAAGAGTTTGTGCCCTCCGTACGTTTGTTGGAGCACGGTACTCGATCCCCATCTGTTGACGTCTGTCCAAGCTGGTCGCCAGTGGTCGCATATCTCCGGACACCTTCGAGTGAGCAGGAAGAAATGGGTTGAGAGAATATGATGCATTATAACTCGGGGTTGGGAAGAGCAGCCTCTTCTCTGATACTGCTTTTGTTGCTCTAGTGCACTTCATGAGCGTGCAGTCACTTCCTATTGTTAGCAATGCCATGCTGATAACGCTGAACAAGCCAAAATGATTCTAGTCCAAATCAATATGAAACATTTTGGAAGGAAACGAAATTTTTCAACGAAATTATTACAGTGCGGACAACAAGCAAAATCATATTCACGTTGATGGCAAGCGACACATAAGTGGGCTAAAGCGCAGACAATCTTCCAGTAGTCACAGGAAAGACAAATTTGCGGGTACTGGATCACAGACATATATACATGCAATGAGGTGTGCCCGCACCAAAAAAAGACCTTAGTAAGCCTACCAGCAAATTATGTGGGAGGTTTACTCCAAATTGACCTACATTTCATTGAAGATCAGTTTGTGCTGTGCTGTTTACACTTTTCTTTACCTGCTTGGAATAAATATCCATATACCGAGGTACTCATGAGTAGCCAGTCTGTCAATAACTACACAGCTTTTGCTGCACAAAAGGCTTTGTTTTGAAGACAAGTTCCCCTCAGCGAAATACAATCATTTGAATTACAAGTTCTCCTTCTTATGATATTTCATCCTTGAATAAACACTTATCTGGGAATATAGATACGAGAAATCGGCCTATCAGCACCTTTGTTGCTGTGTAAATAAACCGGAATGTAACTACCATCAGACCTCAAAACTGCGTGCATATCCGGCAACCAGCTCCCATGCTGTCTTACCTGACTGCTGGGTGTTCGTGCACCAGTTACTGATCCACGAACGTGCACATTCACTTCACTTCCTGATGGCGTCATTGAATTCACTAGGTTTATACGTCTCTGCACTATATCAGATTGGGATAAGCCATCCTCCGAATGATAGGGTTGGTAATCCAAGGGAGACAACGTTGGAGGTGACGTGGGGCGTGGTGGCTTCGGCGATGGATGGCTTCCACTGCCACGAAGTGCACCAAAATCTGCAGCGTAGTATGAGTGTTGTTTTTGCGTTGGTTGAATCGCCGCTTCCGATGCCGGCGTCCCGGCAATCTGAGAAGCGTTCCAAGAAAACATTTTTCCCTGGGGAGTTGAATGCGGAACATTTAATATGGATTGCTCAACGTGGACTACGTTTTTGGATTTAGGTGCCGGTCGACGATTACTTACTTGTCATGGTTTCAGCTAGTGATGACGTGCATTACTTATTCGTCTGCTTGGATAACATGCCAAAGAGAAGTGACGGGCATAAACTGTGCTACATGAAAGGCTTCAGCTAGTCGCTTGCCGTTGGAGTTCATGGTAGTTTGATTGCATGCCAATATAGACACAGAACTGACAGTGATCACGTGGTCAATCCCAACGAGTTGTTTCACGTCGTTTGCCGAGTACCTTACAGACTGCCAGTATCGACCCAAAGGCATTACTGGACTACAGCCGAAGCAGTCGCAATAGGTTTGCGAAATCCGGTAATGTTCTGTCAAAAGCGATTCGTACGAGTGCTTAGTCTACCTTGGCCATGTTAAGTTTTTTGTTCACCTTTGTTGTCAAGATGTCACTCCATATGAAAACCATATCGAACCTTCCTCACACATTTCCAATTTGTCCCTTCGCAGTGCGTCCCTACATTTTTAAGGACTTGCCACATTTACGCTGTGAATTTATGGCCTTCATGAACCAAAGTTTTAGCACTACAAGTGTTTAAAATAAACCTATCTCATGAAGTTAGTGAATTTTCACCAAAGTAATCCAATTTCTTCGGTCTTTCACAGTTAACGGCGTTCAAACTACTGCTTAAATCAGCTCAGCTAATTTGGCCTTGGGATCCTTTTGGTGCATGCCTGTTACTTGAATCATGTTTTAGGAAAGATGGGAAAACGACAGACCTCGCCTCAAGCACCAAGCTACCGTTAGCATTAATGGCCAAATTCCAAATCTTTTGAAAACAAACCATCACTCCCGGATAGGTAGTATCGTGTGCACTAAAGGCTAACAAGTGTGCAGTAATGAGGTAGACCGGTTAGGCCTAAGTTGCGGATGTTTGTGCTTGCTTTTTCTCTCTGTTATCCTTTGCAACCAAAACCGTTACACCGAAATAACTCAACAATTTGCGAAATACCACCAAAGCAAGCAGAAAACAAGGGAACGTATTGCAACGGATGAACCAAAAATACAATATATTGGCATTTGATTGTGATACTGAATGGAAGAAAAGCTGTTGACTTGTGCCAACAATTACATGGATCGGCTAATCACTTATTTGATAATGAGATGAAGGAAAACAGATAAATATAATTTGAATTTGAGAGCCCTGAGACAGGTAAGAACAAGTCTATTCCTATTCCGGCCTAAAGGAGGGAGCAGACTGTACAGTGAAGTACAAAATAGCTAATGGTCGCAAGCCACATTGGCATTTTTGTATTTCCTATTCTGTTTGGTCACGAGTAAGCATCTGGTTATGGCATCCATCTTGAAAGCTGTGAACAACCTAATAAGTTTGATTGTGGTTGGCATTTCAGCAAATGGTGTAGCAAACAGTACTGTTGTTGTGCGGAAATACTCCACAAAGTCGTAAGTTCCTAACGGCCTGACAGCCATACTCTTTGCATTGAAGGAAACAAGAGCTTCGTCAGGTAATCTGCACCTTCCTAATAAAGCTAACCAACGAGCAACCATCGTTTGCGCTCAAAGCTCTGTAAAGAACCAACTTGGTTAACCACACCCTCAAATGCTGATGGTTGCCGATAGTTGCTAGACGGATATCCAAACCACTCTAATTTGCAAGTCCGCGGTCATTTTGGCTGATCTTCATGAAAAACGGCACCGCATTATGTCGGCTTCCATTTGCGGTTGCTACGGTTTCAAGTGCAATTCACACAAAACCAACTTCAGACTTTCGTCCGTTTCCGTGGTCTTGTGTGGTGATCAGTTTTCAATATCGACAATGCCCTAGCACTTGTCTTACTTTTGTTGAAACAGAGATGGCGTGAACAGAGGATGGAGCAAAAGGCTCAAGCTCCTATTAAATATATGTGAAATAGATTGCACCGGAAGTTGCACCAACGCATGTACTTACATGATTGCATCGGTGTACGCTGGACCCGGTATGACGAGTGGATAACATCATGGATTGCCATTTTGACGACCCGGAGCCACACAGTTGTGTTTTACATTGGTTGCTGATGCCTATCCTGGTAGTCTGTGTTCATGTAGTTCCGTAAAATAAGGCGTTACAAGAATATTCCTCTTTAACTATGGATCGCTCCTGTTTGATTGTTCAGCTTTTCAAAGTGCCCGCAAGGTATTCTAGTGAACGCTATTTAGGCTGAAGCAGAGTGACAGAGCGTCATCTGTTGGGTTTCCTTTGGTCTGCACGAGAGCTGTGTATCATCCAAATTCGTAACTGGAACCGAGCAAGTTCTCACCAAGAGCAAGGCTCCGGTAAAGAGTTTGACAGCCTCGAATATCCGACACTCATTATTGCCACAAAGAAGCTTAACTTTTCACCCACATCACGTGAAAATTGCTGGCCTTTCTGCCCACTCCACTCGCGGTTCCTACCATCTTAAATGTCCGGACAATTTTGAATCTGCCGTGGGATCGAAGCGCTATGATCGATCAAGTTAGCTGCACTCATTTCAAATAATTGCCATGCTAAGCTATTGCGATTGTTTCTGCTGTACACTGATTGCTTGGATTATGGCTACCAAAATTCGATGTCACAAGTAATTTCCATAAAGGCACTGAGGCAAAAATGAAGTGCATTAAGTTATACTAGACACCAACAGTCTCTCGCTTTTTTACCATCCTAAATCAACTGTACAATTACTTTCGGGCTGATTGATGGATGAGGCGGATTTGTACTCCAAAAAAATCAGCAGATTCACCGATAGAAACAATTAGATAAATGTGTTTTGCACAATACAACCCGACTTACCTGTTGTACATGCATGCCGGTTGCGTGGTTCTCCTTGTTGTCGTATCCCCCGATTGATACTTCCATAGATCCGGCAGGCAGAGCTTCCATAAAGTCGGGCAAGGCTTCTTGGATCAGATGTTTCCGTGCGACTACCGGACTATTCGAAATGGACTGAAGACAAAGCAATCAAGGAGATTCTTTGGCTTGTATTTCAACAAGGTGAACAAGTAACTTTGTCAAAACGTGTTGGTAAGACCAACCATCAACAGTCCCCTAGCTGCGGTAAACGTCTGTTACTTTGCAAACCGAAAGAACCACAAGAGCCGTGCGGACGATCGGACTGACGATGTCACCTTAGTTGGTGATGAAATGTCTGAAATCCAAATGCCAAGCTCGGCGAACAGACCAACAACCAAGCAGCGCACCCGAGCTACCTATATTCCGAAACATTACCAACAGAACGTAAAACAGCTTAAACCTTTGGGACAATGGAATATGTGGCCAGTGAATGGTGACCTCAGCTAGTGTCCCTGAATACTCTGTAAATAATTCGGGTATCTTTAGAAGTGTGTTGCTTTAATTTATAACTACTTAAATCACTATTGTTGTCCTTTTTCCCAGATATTCCAAAAGACGGCGCCAAGAATACTTCAGCCGTGGAGCTGATTTCACCCAACTCTCAGAAATCTTTTTGCTTATGAATTCTGTTTATCTTAGGCAAGCCCAGGCATAGTAACTAGAACCGGTTTAATGCACTTCCGTTTTCTGCTTCTTTGTACCAGAAGGCCGAACACCAACTGAGTTTTCTTCAGACCTGTCGCGTTCTTCTCGAATGATCTGGTCACATGTTACCTTGGTTAACAGAACTGTGGCGAGTGACTCATGAATACACATGCACAAACATTCCTGTGCACGTTCCAGGCATGGACTCCAAACAAATCCTTCGACTGTCAGGCAGAAAAGTGAGGGGGATGGACTGGCTCATTCATTGATTCTTGGCTGTTGGGTGGTCTGTGTTTTTACGACTACACTTCCAGAAATTTCGCTTTGGTTTCACTGAGTGGATTACACTACATCAGTAATGAGCGTACCTACCTGATGTGCCATGGTTTGAATTCCAGGGAAGCACGTACGGAAGAATTCCAGTTTCCGCCTTCTTTGATTATGGGTGGGTGAAACGTTGCGCCAAAATATCTCCTAACTTTTATATAGAACTCTCTCAGTACTTGCATCCAAGCCACCAAGACAGTGAACATGAAGTTCAAAAAGTGCGTGTTACCTTCATTTCGACAACTTCGATCACAGGGGGATTTTTATGGAGGAACCAACCATGAAATATGTTACTTGTTATGTTATCCAGCTTCTTTTGAATGCCAGGAGATAAAGCGCCACAGAGCAGGTGAAGGTCATCGATATCGGGCAAACAAACTTTTAGCCATCTACCAGTTTCCAAACAGGAACCTAAATATCCACATTGCAACCAAAAAATCAGACTCTGAGGGAAGATTGCTAGCCAGCAAGTTCAAATTCGCACGATTCAGATAAGCAAAGTAGAGTTCGGCCGGTAGAATACTTGCCAAGAAATCCGGTGGAGGAAAGGATTCCTCCGACAGACGCGCGATTCGCCTACACCAGTTCTACGATGATCGCACCTTCAAACGTCCAAAATTCTCCCTGAGCCTCACATACGTCACACTTTGATGTTCCCATGAATAGCACCACCACGATGAATGGCTGAACCAAACCGGAGTCAGTTGATCAGGAACAGTCACAGAAACAATCACAGTCATGAAACGCTGAGACTTTCCTTACATATTTGATCATACTGTTTCTTTTCGGGTGTTTCCCTTATGTGTTCTATGCCTTCACTTTTTCCTAACAATTCATATGCGTGCATATTTGCTCGGTCAACCCGTGTTCGGTTTTCCAGTCGTCTTTTTTTAATTTTGAGAATTCCTTTGGTAAAAGTACAAACAAACTTCCTGTTCAGGATTATTGAACATTCCTGTAAAAGTAACTGGATATATTACACAGTTGGGTGTTAACTAAGCCCTGCGTTTTTGGTTCCGAAAATGTAGCATAACTTAAAATTTGTTTTACGACACCCTCCGTGTGTGTACCCAAAATTGATGTGCTACCAGAATTTCGGTCTTTTGTACCAACTCCGTGAAGGCAAATACGTTTGATTCGGTAGCAAGGGTCTGTGAGCATATGACCACAAATACACACTTTGTACCCTCACCTGGAGTCGACTGATCCAAGTAACATGATCGGTAAAAAACGGTTCACTCTAATTTGATTCCGCTTTTTTGGCATACAGTTGGCACGCATCATGAGGCGAGTAACGATGGGTGCTTGTTCCGAAGCTCATCTTGCAATAGGCCTATCAATTAAGTGAGGTTGGTTTGAAGGCGAAATGTGCTGATTAGCATATTAGTGAACGGATTTGTGTAAAAATGCATAACTAAGACTGTCACGTAGCACTTTATAGCCGTGTGATAATGTGCCATGCCGCTGTCTTCGATAGCTGCTCAGGATACTTAGAAACTATGAAGCACGCCCGCATGGCCCAGTAAAATCCGATCGTTTCTGGCTCACCCTTTGTGTTCTTATTGGGTTACCGATCAGACTAGAAGCACTAACGCGTCCAGAAAATTGATTTTGACTTGTTCACTGAGCAGTTCGGACTACTAGGCGGAAGCTGCAGGTTTGAGACATCCTGCATTTTTTGAGATGCGCGTTGCGGATGATTCACATTGAGGGTGAAACAGCTGCACGGTACTCCTCGGTTTTTCGGCGTAGATTGGCTACACTTACAGGAGGATATCTCAGTTGAAAATCCCCAACTCCCATTACACAACCTACAAATAAGCCTGCTGAGGTAGAGGGCAGTAGATAAACAACGGTGTTCACTTCTGCTACGGGATAATGCTACCCCACCAATAAGTGAGCACACTTAACTTTAATTTGGGCTACAGTAATTATCCTGATGGCAGAAGCTGCCAAAAAGACGCTGCGTATTAAAGTTTTTCTTGTTGGTGAAGCTCAGCTGCTCTGAAAAGCCAAGATTTACTGTTGTGAATAACAGCACATAGCTCACGAATCTGTGGAGAGATTCTAATCCTCAACACTCCGGCTAGCATTCAAATGCCATTTGACGTTAAGCGGCTAATGGGCAATAAAAGATGCACTGCAAGGTGGATACACATACAAAGGAGTGCATAAGCGGCTAGACACAAGAGTGGCGGATCAGCCTTGAAATTTAGGTGCAAAGACTTGGCGGACACCCAGCATCCTCGGTAGCGCGTTCTGCAGAGCAAGCGAAGGTCAGCGGTCCGAGTCCGCCTCGAGGGGTGTGATTTCGTTCAAGCCTTCTAATTACTGTGAGAAATTACTTTGCTTAGCGAACCACTGATTTCATATCAGCTCCTAGTGTTCGGAAAACTGGTCCGTGTCACATTTTGTTGGCATAACCGGCCATAGAAGGCCGTCCTTGTTGATGCTGCTCCAGACTGCTCTGGGATTTGTGGGCCTTTTCAAGGTGATATGTAACAAATGCAACCCCACGGGGTAAAACTATCGATGACGAGCTTATATTCTCCTATCTGTGTTGCACGACTGTGGTTAAGATTCAAAATAATGTTAGTTGTCCGGTTTTCCACACATTTCGGCTTGCTGAGTGGAATAAACTACGCACGTATTCTGGGAAGCCAAGTCACGAGAGCCGAACTACGGAAATTAGTTTAACAAACGCACTTTGTGGTAATATACGTGGACATAAATGCTGGCCACCCACAACCGGAATGAGAGTTTCATTTTGGATTTCAGATGGGTGGATTGAAAATTCTATTGGGGAGAATTTTGGTAGCTCAGGTAGCCATTCATCGCTACGCTTCATTACGCTCCTAACAACGTATTGATGATGTAACCTCGATTAATGATGAAAAGTTTGCAACGTCTGTCCAACTCAGCGAACAAACTAACGACAATCTCAATCAATCAATCAACCAATTTATCAGCTATAGGCACAATGGTTCTAGCTGCTACAGTTTTGATCACCGGAAAGTGGGAGAGTATGAGACATACAGCCAAGCCTTGGAGGCGATACATATTTAGTTCGGTCGGAAACTGGGTTACTACGCATGGAAGGCGATAGCTTTGATGCCTGAGCGCCGCTGACTGCCCGATTGGGCTATTTCCGCCAGTGTCATTAATCATTGTTGAGATGAGTATCGGAGTCCCGATCCAGGGAGACGGCAGTTGTCGACCCGACTGAGTTTACTGGTCAGTGTTTTCATACTTGGTTACCACGTCATACACTGACCATCTCTTGGTCGCTTCCAGTCGGCACAGGGCTGGGAGAAAAGAGCTCTGTGAGGTAGACGGTCTTCTGTCATGCGAAGTACCTTTCTTAACCAGTGTAACCTATTAAGCTGGAGTAATTCATTTATCGCGGGAGACTTTCTTATTCCTAAAACCATCTGGCGTACTTTAGCATTGCTAATCCGATGTTCCTCCCAGACCTGACCAATGCTTCGGAGACACTGATGGTCAAACACTGACATTTTGTGTATATCCTCTGCACGTAGGGACCACGTTTCTGATCCATAAAGCAGTGTGGATCTAACCACCGCAGTGTAAAATCTTCCCTCGACAGACAAACTGACGTAACGTCGGCGCCATTGGTGTCGGAGGTTGGCAAAAGCTGTACCGGCTTCCCCGATTCGATAAATAATCTCATCTCCAGCCAGTTCACCGGAACTTACATAACTACCCACGTAAACAAATTTTTCAGCCACCTCAACTGGCTCGTCTGCAAGCATGAGGTTTGGGTTTGATCCCGTCCAATCTTGTAACAGCACTTTGCACCTTGCAAGTGTGAAGCAAATGCCGAACTGTTAGGCAGAGTTATTTAGACTATTTGAAATGGTTTGCATTTTTGAAGGGTGTGAACCAAAAAGAGCAATATCGTACACATACTCAATGTCTCTGAGGGTACGCCCCTGAAGCATTTCGACTCCCGAGGTTTCCGTGGCAGACAGAGAAATTTCAAGCAGCACGTCAATAGCAAAGTTAAAGAATAAAAGGTAAGAGAGGGCAGCCTTGTCTTACACCACTGGACGTGATGAACTCAGGTGAAAGTTTGCCGTGTAGTCGTACGCATGCAGTGCCCCCATAAGGTATATAAAGTTGGAAGGTAAACCTTTGATTGCCAGACATTGCCAAATTTTCTCACGATCGACAGGGTAAAAAGCAGCTTTCAGATGAAGAAAAACAACCAACGTGGGACGTTTCAAGCAATGGCGCTGTTCAAGAATTTCTCTCAAGGTAAAGATATGGTCGATGCATCCTCGGCCAGGGCGAAACCCAACTTGATTTTCACAAATCTATCTCTCCCAATGATCGATCGACGCAAAGTAATGCCAGAGACTACCTTAGATGCGATACCAGGCTGATCCCAAGATGGTTTTTGCTTGACGTCCTTGCGCCCCTTTCGAAGACTGGGATGACGGTGGAGGAGCTCCATTAGACTGATATTCTGTTTTCGTTCCAAATCTTCTGCAGCACAGATGTTAGACTGTTCACCAGGACCTCGCCACCTTCTTTGAAGAGTGCGGGGTACAGACCGTCCGCGCCAGGCGCATTGTTATGCTGGAGGATTGGGTTTCTGTTGCTGATGGTGGGCTGTGTTGACGTTCCATTCAGAGCCGCTGGGTTCTTTCGGCAGTTATTTTGAAGGCGACTGGCTGAAGTGCTCTCTGAAGTGTTCAGCCCATCGCTCAAGACTATGATTGAAGGAGTGAATTGCTGTTTTGTCTTTTTTTGACATATTGTTTCTTTGATACCCCCTTCTTTTGACCGGTTGATCGAATTAGCTGAAGGCGCGGATGTTGCCTGCAGCGAAAGTCTTCTTCATCCCCTGGGATTCAAACTTCACCAGCGTTCTCTATCATTCTTAAAGCTCCTGATCATCTGGTATTTGAAGGATCTGCGTGCGCCATCACAGTCGTTAGTTGCTAGCATGGCCTTTCTAGCCGCAATAAGATTTTCTGATCTCAACAATATCCAGTGTTCATTTGGTCGAGTCAGATGGCTTGGACAGGCTGTTCTGAAAGCATAGCTTATTAACGCGCTTCCATTCAGTCTCTTCGTCATCTGCATCACTGTAGCTTTCTAGCCGGATCAGCTCGATACTCTTCAGCTGCTGAAGCTTGTCGGAGTTGGCGGATGGAACTGCTTTGCTTTCGCATGCGTACTGATGACGGAAAGCGAAGTGATAACAGGGATCACACAATGGCATGATCAGAGTCAAGCTGTGCACACCAGAAGGAACGACAATTCTTTATTGAGGCTATCCAGTGTTAACTGATAGCTACGTGGTCCAACTGAGTCCACGACTGTCTTGCGGTTGGTGGCCTCCAAGCAACTTGATGTGAGCGTTTATGTTGGAAGTTTATGCTGGCCAGGAACAGACAATGATTTGCACGCAACTGAGGCAGTCGCTCCCTACTATCCGTACGCTGAGCATCGACCCAAAATCTACCACCCAATTGTGCTTATTCCGGACTTAGTCGTCCAGCTTAGGTATTCCTATCACTTGCCAGGATTATTATGTCCGTCTTTCTTGCTGACCGAAGCAGTCGCGACAAATCTTGATAAAACCTGTCCTTCTCAGTCTCAGAACTGTAGTCTGTCGAGGCGTATGCTGATACGACAAATAAACGCTGTTTACCGCATCGACCTGCATTGAGGTTAATCGAGCCAGATAACCGTACAGCGCATAGACGACTGTTTACTGGGATCCAGTCCAGTAAGGTGCTTTCAGCCTTGGGGCTGAGTACAACTCCCACACCGTAGAGCCATTGCATCAGGATCACCGGGTACCCGATGAGTGAAATGTGGAACATCTGAGCTCGTCCTAAGTGGCTTGAGGTAGACGACTGAGGTGGGTTCTTGTATGCGTGTTCCGGAGACACAACATACATTGACAGATACGGAAAGCAAGGTTTCAGCAAGAGTTGCCTGTTGCCCAGTTTGCCGTAGAGTACGGGCATTAAAGGCTGCAACGTGAGGTTAGTAGGTGATTATTTTGGTTTATTTTTCTGGGTGACGGTTTAGACACGGAACAGTGGCCAGGGGACTGGCAGATGGGTTGGTGGTGTAGCGGTCACTTCCTTGTTCCTTCAACCAACTTCGTTTAATTTGTCTGGTACATTCGTGCTCACTAGATTACGCGACTCCTTTGTTCCACAAACGTACGAATCACGTGACAAAACCCTGACCCGCTTGGAACCTAGACCAACAACAAGTCAGTTCCCATCTTGTACGCGTCGGAACGATTCTAGGTATTATACACAAGTTAAACCTTCCCATATATAGGAAGACTCGACACAGTCATCACACACATACGCGCGCGCGCAGGGGGCAGGAAGTCAGCCAAACTCCACAAGTCCACGGACAATTAAGGAACACGTGTAGCAGCCGTACTGCGGAGAAAAAACTTTCCCGCCGTCCGGACTTTCACCAAGGAACTCTCACAAACGATAAGTTCCCCTTTTGACTTGCTTCACCTTTCGCATTGCATTTATTTTATACATGGTGCAACTCACCACTGTAAACCACTGCCAACCATAGTAAAAACTGTAAAAACTGTAAAACTGTAAAATCCTTCTGAATTATATTATGGCTACCATGAACTGTGCACTAATGGTGGCAATGTCTTGTTCGACGGGTGGAAAGGGGGTGTAGGAGGAAGGCCGGTGAGCGAAGAGCTGTAAGGAAAAATGATACTTTCTGGTTGCCTAAGCCGAAGAAGGGAGTTTGTTTGAGGTACCCCATTTTAGCCTTTGGCTCAAAAGTCTGACCCACAGGGCAGGGACCTTGCCTTTAGCCTCTGACTTAAAAGTGTGAACCGTGAGTCAGCGGTTGTTAGAGTATTTTTTGGGGGACCCTTCCCGGCCTGGCCCGTAGACGCAGGGAATAAGGCATTACTTTCTTACTCCTAGTGCAGCTGTGCGCAGCAGGTGCCCTTTGAGCAGCACCAGACTCTGGTTTTAAAAGTATTTTGACCTTATTGAATAATGAGCAGGCGGTCACGGTCAGCCGTTGGGCGATCTGAGTGTGTGGTTTTTAGGACCGACCTTCTCTAACCCATCCTACCTCGGGAGAAGGCACCATCACTGCTTCCATAAATATGGACGTGCTAGTCGCCTGGGGCAAACGCCTTACTGCCTGCACACTCCTATCGCAGAGGATAGTACGACTTTACCTCCAGACCGCCTCGTAATATGATTGCTCGTAGTACGGTGACTCGCTGTTTTTCGTCGGGCTGCTCCACGTTGGCATTCCTGACATGGTTGAACCTTTAGGAACTGAGTTCCAGCCAGTATAGCCCACAGAATAATTGCAGCACAGAAGCCCGACGACCACGACAAGGTGACAGCTTTATGTCGGGCCAACGATCATCTACGCTACTTGAGCTACCAAAATACCAAAGACTATTTAAAATTCCATTTCAGGTTTACTTCAGGTTTTCAGTAAGACAATATAATCTGGGTGTACAGACGAAACTCAGAAGAGCTTTTACAAATCTGTGTGTTGTGCGGCAAGGTAAGTTACTTGGAACGCATGAAGGAGGCAGCAGAGTTCATGGAAGTTAAAAGTGAAACACAGTCTGTCTCAGGAGTGCATCTGGTTATTGCATAGTTCCCATCTTTCTGGCTCCAAAAGTAAAGTCAACTATAGTCATCTTTGAATGTCACATATGTCTGAGTTCTTTTATGCGTCTCCCGTCTTTTCTGACCAAATGTGGTCATAATTTCGGTTTGCTCTATGTGCGGTTCTGGCCAGTCCCCTGGAGCGTACTTTCTTCGGGAAGAGAAAAATTCGTCCTTCCGAACACAAATGGCTTGATTAACTCATAATCAAAACCTATTGTAAGTCACCTTTCACACCTTTGTTCGTCGCCTGAATTTGTTTGGAATACATGTCATTAAGTTAATTGTTTTCCTTTTTTGGCGCATCCACTGTGATCTTTGATTTGTAGTAGTCACAGATCAGTAAAGGAATGGTGTCAAAATTTAGTTTGTGTAACTGGCTCACCTGAAAAAATCCTAAAGATCAGGATACCATGTTTAAGGAGAAGCTGATCGGTGCGAGTAAGTCAAGTTATTCATTGGGCAGATTACTTCGTGTGCACCGACTATAATGTCTACCTATGCGTCTAAGAGCTATTTACACAGGGGTGAAAATTCATGGTTATTCTCAAAAGAAATATGTCCCGGAAAATTGAGAAGACTGTAACGAAAGAGTGTCAGATCAAGTGCGGAATGCTATTTTGGTTGAGATAAATGAGGTTTATGGGCTTGCACCTCTAAGCACATGGAAAACTCGTTTAATGGAGACGAAACTTTGGATCTTATGTGACTTCAAATCTGGGCAGTTAGCCAACAAGTTAAAACACATTCGAAGCGATTGCATATTGCTTATTTAAAGCAATTAAGTGAACACGAGATAGCCCGCCTGATGCTAGGGGTCACGAAGAGGCAAAAGCTTACGGTGCAAGGAATCTTTCCACGGAGACTGTTGAACCAAACAGCTGAAACAGTCACAATGAAGGGTTGAACGCAGTGGGATATTTTGTGATCCTACCCCCCCTTTGAGGTAACCGTAACTGCCCACACTGCCCACGTGTTCTCCATAATTTTGAACAGTGGGACTAGTAACGTGGGATGAAAACTGTCGAAAATGGTGCTACGAAAATACATGAACCCATTCCATGGAGGTTAGTGCGTAAAGTTGAGGGCACCGGAGAGAGGACTGCACAAGGAAGAAGTGTCTCGGATACTCCTGATAAGTGGTCTCTTGGAGGAGTTCACAGTGAAGCGCATTGAGTCAGGATACCTCAGAAACCATTCTTTAAAGAGATCCATGTTGGAGTACTAGTCTTATCCCCTAGTAGGTCTGTTCTGTCCTTTCCGAGAGTCGGCAGCAGTGCACGTCTCAAAACCATCGTAAGAACCAGGATTTTCAGCTCAAAAACAAGCTGGTAATTGATCAGGTGGCTGTTGATCTGTTCGCCGAGCTTGGCAATTGATTTGCAGACGTTTCGTCACCATTCGAGGAGACATCTTCAGCGCACTGAAGATGTCTCCTCGAATGGTGACGAAACGTCTGCAAATCAATTGCCAAGCTCGGCGAACAGATCAACAGCCACCTGATCAATTACCAACTAATGCACCCGAGCTACCAATATTCCAACAAATTATCAAAAACAAGCTGCCTAAAGTGCTAGGGACAAAAATAATAGCATTTAAATCGTCTTGACTCCATGTTGTACAAATTAGGTGGCCAAAATTATAAGTTTCCCTACACCGTTCTGAAATATAAGAAGAAAAATGATCACGGTCTGTTAGGACTTACCAGTTATTGTTGCTAGTGTCTACATGAGTGAGGTAAATTATCTTAATGTCAGAAAATTACTTGACTTTCTTACTGAGGCGAGTTAACCGTAAACTGTGTGTATGCAAGAGTGCGATGTGGAGCACAGAAATGTGCGTCAAGTCCAATAATGAAAATCGTAAATGTAAATCGTTTGAGATCATGGGACCACGGACAACTATTGCTTTCACCGAATGCGACGCGCATGCCTAGATAATAATGACTTGAATCACAAGGGAGGTGGTAAAACACGTGATCTAGTCATATGCTCCGTCACTCTGCAGGTGGTTTTAACACGATCAATAACCACACGCCTGCAGTTTTGACAAGAAGCCACAGAAAACCAAGATCGTAAAAGGTCTGTAGAGTACAGTGATAAATCACAACGGGCAAGTATCTGAAAAAGTCGCTGAGTGACCCGTGGGAATCCCGAAGGACATACGAGAATCCCAATATCTATGAGCTGGTCAAGCAATATTGCTGTCCATGTTTTTGAGTGCAGTCAAGCTTCATCTGTTCTTGAGACCTGAGATGGGATTCCAGTGTTTAACTTAAGCTATCAGCAAGGCAGAAAGTTCAAATGAACTGGACGGCCTGAAAAGCTGGAACAAAACCGCTTTGATCTTCCGCTTCAGTCTATTTGAATAACAAGTAAAAATAAGACTCATACTGATGGAACAAGAGCTGATGTTAAGTCGAGAGCATTATAATCGCAGCTGGTAACATGTTTGTCATATTTGTGAAAAGTAGATAAGGTGACTCAGTAACTGCTGGAGCAGAAGATACTTCACTAAAGGAATGCAACCATCACAGCAGGTTAATGTGGTTGGGTCATGTACTACGCATGCTGAGTTAGCGCCTATCAAGAAGAGTATTGTTTTCCATGCCCAGTTCGGAGTGGTGGAAACCTAGGTGTTGACGGGATATGATTTGCCAGAAGGGAATGAAGCATGTTATCGGTACCGCTTGCCTTCCAAGGTGTGGCCCAAGTGGCCATCGCTGTACTTAGCCGGGAAACTGAGAGTCATGGTGAACAACTGATATCAGTGGTGGTAATACCGATAGTTTCTATCCCGATTGTCTAACCGAGTGCTGAATATGTAGACATCTTTGACGTTTGTGAGAATCTTGTTGTAGACCGACCTTTCTGTTTCATTTTTCTCTATTGAGGCGATGGTACGGCGGTGAAGCACCAATGTTATTCCATAGCGTTGTTGTCGGTGATGACTATACAATATGGCTTTGATTCCCAAGTTGAGTTTAACAGTTGGGCTATAAATGCTCATAAGCAACAGAACACAGATTGCGAAATCCCACAACAAGTTTGTTTTGTAACTCACTACCTTTGTGAGCGTAAACAACCAAACTCCAGGGGGAGCCAAAGACAAAGAATGAAATATCTGTTTTGGAACTGGAAGGTGCGCGAGATCACTATAAGAAACAGCATCTTTGACATCATGAACGAAGGATTCAGCTGGGATTCAGTTGAGTCTCTCGTGAAGACTAAATTGGTAAGTGAATTTCGCTATCTTTGACAACTTTATTTGTAGCCCACCGAGCACATCAATATCAGACATAACTTGCTTATATGCATCTGAGACACAGAATTATATAACTTATATAAGCAAAGAGAAAATATACCTCAGCTGAAAATTTCGTCGATGACAGTGGTGACAATGCATGGTTATTACTACAGGTAGGGTAAGAAACTGATCATTTTATGGCAGGTGCATATCTACACACGATTTTGGTGCATTTTTAACTACGTTTTCACGTAAGTTGCGATAAACACTGATTTGCAAATTAACTTGGTGCTGGCATGATAATCAATTGGAATTCACCTGAATCTCCCGTTTATGATAATCTACAAGTTAATGTGCTGCACAAATTCAGCTCTACGTTTCAACTGGAACAGTACTCAGAATTTCAAAGTTGTTAGTGAATTGGCCTATTTGATGGGGCCAAAGAAATGTGAAATCAGTAGTGGGTTTTTCGGAGTTTTCATCGACCTCAAGAGTAGTACCGTGTATCTTGGGACTTATTCTTTCTTATCCGTAGTCTACTTTGGTTTGAACGTATACTACCAGTACCTAGGTCTCTGATCAGCATGCTTAAAGCGTCATCAGTTCGTACGACAGATATCTTTATCAAACATCATATGAATATTTCAGAACACTTCGAAAACATAATTCATGTTGCATTTACTGTGTTTTGGCCTCCCCAGGGGGTAAAGACTTTACCACTTATTTGCCGCCTGAAGTAGAATAATAACTACATATCCTCTCTTCACTATCAGCGACATAAAAGGCAATAAACCTGAATTATCAAATTAGATTTCATCATGTAAGTGAGCGGCACTATATCCTGTCTAAGTGCGGGTTAATCACAATGCCGAACAGTTGGGAGTTCAAACTACCATCAGGAATGACTCGGGTTCATGGAGGTTCATGGAGAAATGCCCACTGCTGAAATTTTCCAGTAAAGATGAAATAGCTATACAGTACTTGGCTCTTTAGAATAAATTTGCTTCACTTATGGGAGGAAGTCTCAAGTGGAAATTTCCAAATCTCCTCACACTAGCAACAATCTTGAATCACGCTTAAAAATTATACAGCCGTCACGCGCGATGTTCACAATAACATGTTGAGTTAGAGAGTTAGTGCTGATAGCTTATAACAAAGCCAGAGCAAAAAAAACTTCACGAGAGGCCTTAGATATGTGAAACTATGACGCCAGAACTCATAAAAAAGCACGTAACCTGTGTTTATAAAACGTAAATTTAAAGTCATAAAATGCGTCAAAACCTCATAAGACTGACAATAAACAGGGTACTGAGTGTGGCTCTGTAATTGCTTGGGCACAATTTCCGCCGGTGGGTGTCGTGAGATCAGGCCTAACTGGTTTAGTCAACAACTAGTTTACGTCAACACGTTCAGAGTGTTCACTTTACTTGGATATTTGGATATAGTATTCCGAGGTATAAAGACTTCTGTATATTAGGTATATCCTGCGCACTCATGGTTGTCGCATGGAGAAATAAAGGCCGTTAAACAGATGGCCAACATTAACAGATTATCTACGTTTAAAGCTCTCAGAAAATCACATTTTTATTTTTGGCGTTTTTACGTAAAAACAGTTGCCAATGGCGTATCTAAATATATGTGTTCGAAAAACAAACTTATGGTGGCGGATAAATTGAGACTTGCGTTGGTGTCGAAATTTTTACCTCGTAAAAATTCACATACTATGAATCGTCTGAAGTATGGTTAAGAGTACGCAAATAGATGATCATCAAGTTTACGGTGAACGAGTTTGCAATAAAAATCCTTGTCAGTTTCTGTGAGCAGGATGCTCAGTTGACATGTTAATAATATTCAAATTTCAAATTGTCTGGCTATGGTCCCCCTTTGCCCCATGACCACCGTGCATCCTGTATGGATGAGGCATTCGCAGTTTATCAGGTGCTAGACAGAGTTAGGTTTAAATCAGGAGCTGTCGGGTGGGAAGTTTCACTTCACCTTCGCCCCAGGCCACATCTGTGCAACACTACCCAATTGGGACGAAGAACCTCGACGGCCCGTTATCCGGAGTGTGAGTGCGAACCACCTCAAATCTGGCCTATGATCAAAATCTACCAGTCAGACAAAATAACCGAATATCCTTGACAAAAACACACCCGGGCACAATAACTCACCTGCCGTTCAGTTAGTGAGACGAGTTCTGACAGATATGTGACCAATGCTTGGCACAGCGAAAAACGAATGAATCGTAGACCCGTATGTGCAAGCGAATGTGTGATCTGGAGTTTATTAACTAGGCACCATGACGTCGTTAACCATCGCTACATTTACGAACGTTATAACAGGCATACGCGTGTGCACACACATAGAGCAGACAGGTACACACACACACACACTCACACACCATGTCAGCATTCTGAGAAACTCATTGATCTGAATCTCACGGTACCCTGCGTTTGATTCGAAAAAGGCACTAAAAAACTACCGACGAGTCAATGAGACTTCAGTCAAGCAGACTTTGGTGCTTGTGTGCGCTGGTATGTGGAAGTCCCACAATTTGACATACCTTTTCTGTCGCAATAGACCGAGATGCAAGCATTGCACACACACCTCACACTCAAACCGATTCGTAGTAAAAGAGGAATTGACTCGGTTCTGTAGTCAGGCGTGCGTGTATGTGTTGCCACCAGTAAAAAACACCACGGCACCCATCCCAAACTATTGTGTATGTGATTTATTGCTCACAGTAATATTCACCGTAAAAGGACCCGCATTTGTCAAAGAAGGTGTCATTCGATAGAAATGCACGACACACTACCCGGGTGCACTTTGAAATGCAGTGTGAATGCAATGTGGCAGGCATCTATTGATTTTTTCAACTTTTACTGAGAGTGCGGAAAAGACAACTGCTACTTTCTGTTATCAGCCATATACCAGCCAACAGGTTGAAAATGAATTAACACCCGGATGAGTTATCGACAAATCCAATTTAAGGATACACCATAAATCCAATAACTGACAGCTGACAATTCAGGTTGTTTTGTGTAGGTTTTAATCATTTTTAGGACAGTTGTTGTTTGCCTGACTCAGCTGACTAATTTTTTTCACCGGAACCACTCGGATGGACGAAGTGCTTCAATAAATGCTACATCTCCGCCATTCGCCACCAGTTTATCCTCAGCACACCATTCTCGTTTTTGATGGTTTGAACTTAGCCCACAAACAGTGGCCTGTGAACGACTGCTCCAATTCTTCCGCGTCTTAACAACAAGTGTGAGCTATGTTTCAGGACTGTAGTGTTTACACGATTACAATGCGCAGGTTTGGAACCCGGCAACTCAGTTACCAAATCAGGCTTGAGCACATCCCTGCGTTTTGTTTTCAGATAAGGTACATAGTCAATCCGTCCAGTTTTTGCGGGATCATTTTTCTCTTTTATTGGGTGGACCTTTCTGTGCAGTGTCTTCATTATGCATATGCACTACGTACAGGTTTAAATGAGATGGCAACTGTAGTATAACGTTCTCACTCATGTCAAATAGCTGTGGTGACTGCATCATCACCAAAACGGTCGTTTTCAAACGGAATTGCATGATATAAGGAAACAGATAGCAAGGATTCAGTCAGTGAATTTTCAATGACAAATACAGTCAGGCATGGTGCTTCAAAAGTTTCTTTCAGGTTTGTTGACTTTAGACAACTGGGGCTCAATCACCTTCTAGGTGTCTTCAAACAGGCCACCGGTTGCGTCTTGAAAATCAGGATAAGTGGGTTATTGGCAATAGACTAACCTGTGTATTTTGGTTTCTACAAGAACCGACCAGCTCTACATAAGGTGAAACCACCATAGGCTCACTTGAAGCTCTTACCTATCTGGCTTGAAAAGCGTGAGATGATCGAGTGGAATGAGTATAAATAACTTTTACCATCTTCTAAATAATCCACTTCCTAGTGTGGTTTGGGCAGTTGTAGGTTATTCAGGTGTGTGCTGAGTTATAATGGCATCTGAGGCATTCTCCGTCACGTGATTCTTCTGTAATACACTCCAAGTGATTTATCCCGTTCATTTCCAACCCTCAGAATCGTCATTTGAAAATTTTATTCCGAAAATCGCATGCCATGTTAGGAAAAAGCATTGTATTCGCCTCTTTCTTATGCTGCCACTAATGTGTGGGCGAAATATGCTGTCATTTTTCGCCTTAATTTGTATGCCATCCCTGCGTGGCACTGGGAGCACTGACTGCAAAATACCCTATCAAATCTTCCTACTTTTCATGTGTGAGTAGTCACAAGGAAACGATGAACGTCGAATGCTGACCAAAGCACCAAACATGAACGTTATTGTCATGCTATTGGACGTGTAAAAAGGCGTTCTGGAGCAAAATCTGAGGACTTAATTTGATTCTCCTACGAACAGGATTGACCTGTCAATGAGCTGCGTCTTGGATTGACCTTTAAGATATCTGTCACCACTGCCCACTTTCAACCATGCTTGTCAGCTGATGTTTGCTTTGAATATTTCTTCTCGAACCGGGGCTGTCGGGCACTGTGTACAGATAGCTATTTTTTCTTAAAACTAGGGCTGCTCATCAAGAATGGCTCAGCTTGTTCTTTACAGCCGTTTCATGAGTAAACTATCCGTAAATGCTTCATGACTGAATGTCGTCGGACGTAAATCAGTTACTTATTCAGTGAAGCGCTGCTTCTTCAATCTAGTGGAATTTCACCTTAAAATGGTTACACTGTCGTCCAATTTATAAGGGCCAGTATTATAGACGCATCACGGGATGGAGTTGTGGTCTAGCTGAGCTTTACAGCTTTGTTGAAAACGCTTCATCACCAACAGAGATGACGTCGTCGGTGCGCTATTGTGTAACGGTGCAGTGATGGGTCTATGACCCATGATGTCTTATCTGTTTTGAACACACAAAAGGTTGTTCAGAACATAAGAAACTTGGTTCCTCAGTGAACATCACAGTAAAATACGGAATGGTCTGTCTACTTGAGTACATCCAGAAGTGCCGTTACAGGCACAACCGTTTTAACTGAAGCAGACCATTATAAACTTGCGTTTCGAACAGGTGTTTGTAACACCTAGAAAGTGTATATACTACTGCTGTACACGGGTATCACTAATAAGGAACTTGGTTCTGAGCAAGGCTTTCCGTGTTTGCATGTTTTTCTACGTTGCTAAGGTAGTGATCCTAAACAGATCGCAGTAGATGGAGTAGCCATAAAACTGCGCCTGTTTTTTCGTTACCCACTGTCACAATCCAACATTTGTTTCGTTTACTTTTGCTATCTAGGTGAACAAGCTTAACTGAACTCGTAGATTGGGCAAACATGCTTATTTAATGAGAGGCAAACCTTAACAGGTGCATTAGGATTTTGGATATATATATAATCTTGTCCTAAAACCGCTAGTTACTCAGAAGACAAAAGTGCGTGCAAAAAACACGAAAATGTGAAGCCAGAACAGGCTGTTGCACAAATTCTGTCTTACGATCCTTCCTAGAGAGAGGGATTATTGCTGCTAAGTCACTCAGACATTTTTGAGGACTGACGTGTAATTTCTCTACAGGACGGGTAATTTGGTTCAAAACTGTCTCGAACGACACCCTCCCGATCGGTTTGAAGGCGTCCCAGTTCTGTTCACTGCGTGATTCTGAAACACCGTTTTTTCAAAGTAAGTTTTTCAAACCACCTCACCATTTCACCCGATGATCGTTCCTGGCAGTTCACAGAATCGTTGGTGGTTTCGGAATTTGTGGGATTCGTGTTCACTTCAACAATTAATAAAAATTGACCACCAAGTTTAAAAGCGTCCGTGGCGCTACCTGGCTGAGAATTCCTGAAAGGAGGGTCAATTGATAGATACAACCGGCGTTCGGGGGGTTGGGCGAACCAATCACATCGCTGAAGCGTTAACACTTTCGCCTGTTCAGACATGAAAATTCAGATGTGTTCAATGTGCGCTAGTGGCGTAGTGGTAACATCCTCGCATCGCCTATTAGATGTCTGCAATTCACACCCTGGCATGGCCAGGGATATACACTGCGGATGAGCTCTAATAAGACCGAAATCCGAGTCCCGCTCTCCCACCTTTTGGAGTAGACTCACCAGAATAACTGAGCCAGGACAGGAGGACGACTGTACAGACGAGAGCGATGTGAACGCGAAGTTTACAGTGTTGCTTCGGTGTGAGATTTTAATGTAGTCAACAAGCCGTTTCAACAGTGAGGTCAAACGAAGAAAGCCCAAAACTCACACCGTTTTAAAATTCCACCCAAAAACCACGAGCACTTTGTATTCTGTTTGCAGGTATTGGGAAGGCGTGTACGTACTAAACGACGGAGTTACCATGGTTACTTCTACTGCCTACAGACGATTTGATCGAGCACACTGGTACACTTAGTCTCAGACAAAAACTTCTCATAAATTCAGCTTGGTAGGGATCGATTAAATTCTGCATTCTGGGCTTTCAGGTTGTGAGAATCAGAATACCCAGACAAGTAATTGTGCAACAAAATAGGCAGTCAGCATTAAAATGGAGCTATTTATCGTGCATATTTCATAGATCACGGTCGATATATCCAGTGCGGAGTTTCACCTAGCTGACTCATTGCAACCTAGGCAAGCATGCGCGGCTACCATGGTGAGCATTATCAGCTACAACACGGCTAATCAATACAGACCTATCAGTTAATTTCCAGTGCGCATTTTCTTTTGGGGAAATGTATGTGCCGAACAACTGTACTTCATTCTTTGTGATTGTATTGGTTTCCAGTGTTACACAAAGCACCCTGGCGCTATCGCCACGCACTCTGCCTTATAATTAGGATAGCATTCCACAGTAAACTAGGCACTTCGTTGTGTGACGTGGGGACCTTCGTCAGGAATTCAGCCGGGCTCAAAATTATTCACCAGGTAAACAGTCAAGCTGTGTGCAAAGACTTACAACGACTATAAACTGTTAGAGACATCATGTAAGGCCGCAGTGATTAAGTGAAACCACTTACCGACAGACAACTAGCCCAACCTTTGTTTGCGTCAGACAATTTGAAATTCAGTGGTCACAGTGGTTGAACAATCCATCCTATAGTTGTGTGCAAACTGAGCAGACTTATTCGCATTCGATGCTTGACCTTCAAACACTCTCAAGGTTGTTCAGGGTTGTGTGAAATCTTAATGCTAATTCAAACAGATCAATGAATCCCACAGAATTCACCGATTCGTAAGTTTTTGTAAGCTTGTGTGTGTAAGGCACACCAGTACAATTTTTTACTCCGGTGAACAATAGAGATAATACTTGCCTCTGTCGTCGCCATGGTAACGATATAAGTCATACATTTATGAAGTTCAAACTGTGTCAGACTATTCGATGGAGGAATTTGCATGCAGTTTTTCGGTGATTCTGTTATCAAATTGAATGCCCTTGATAAAAAGTCGGTTTCAGTGAAGCCGTTTTACACACGTACGAAGTTTCTCAAATTTGATAAGGCGCCAGGTTGAAGCATTCATTTGTATCTGGTAGTGGGCCGATAGAATAACCAAGGTAAGCCAGGCAGGAATGCCTCGGGTCTGAGAAAACTGTAAGTGTTCATTATCAACCATAGTGTTTGTTGCCTACATCTGAGCGCCTCACATAGGGTTGCCACTTATGGGCTGCTCAATTTACTAGTCGATGTCCTTATGATGTTTGCCCGCCACGATGTTAGATCGAATTGCCTAACTCAAGAATGCCTTCGTGGAAGATGACCTCAAATTATAACTGAGGCGGCTTTTTTTTGGATACTGCGCAAGTGAGATATTTTCGGGGCTGTCAGATGGTCGAGTCTATTTTTTACATAAATGAATCTGATGAATGTTTATTCTTTCAGACTGTCTGACACCAGGCACACTGAGATCGTTTGCTTGTGACATCCCACGCACTCTTTGATTATACCAAGTACGTCCAGGTACAAACTCAGTGCTAAGTCGATCACTATTCACCGTCTTGTGAATCGACGAAGGTCGTTGGTTCGGCAGAGAGAATAAAAAGTGACCAACATCGATGGGCTTTCTAAACTGAATGCACACCATCAACAACTAAGGTTCGATTGCCCTGATGGGCGAAAAGATTTACCACCTCCACTCGCGCCCAATATCCATTGCTATGCCCTATGTTCCATGCAACTGTTTCACCGCCAATGTCGTTTTCTGGGAATTTCGTTACATGTACAGCTGTAAACGAACCTTCGGGATTGTGGTTTTATAACAACTCACATCCTCTCTTTCTGTCTGCCAGACACAAGTGTGTGCTGCTTCAAACTATGTCCTTTGTCGGATTTCCTTTTGTAGTCCTGTATATACAGGCTAAATCGCTGATTCGCTATCCATCTAGATGGAGGGTCAGTACCTTTTCGTTCGGGGCGTACTCAGTCGTAGAACAACCAACTTATATTGGAAGACGTTCTATGTTACTGATCTACAATTAGGTAATGTGTAGTTGAGGCTATTCACATTGTGAATAATAGCCAAATTTAAGGTGTTCGTAGTCTAATGAAAAAGATTGTACGAGAGAATATGAGGGGCTATTCCGAGACAAAAAGAAGACAACACAACAGTTAGCAACACGTAGTACAATAAGGAAAATTCAGGACTAACTGCCAAAAGAACG
Source organism: Opisthorchis felineus (assembly GCA_004794785.1). Classification (NCBI taxonomy): domain Eukaryota; kingdom Metazoa; phylum Platyhelminthes; class Trematoda; order Opisthorchiida; family Opisthorchiidae; genus Opisthorchis; species Opisthorchis felineus. The sequence continues at coordinate 96,378 of SJOL01008381.1, forward strand.
TGCACATTATTCACAGGCCTACCAGTGATATTAGTTCCAACCTCTGAAAATTTAAGGCGAAAAATCTCGTCATCGATAACAAGACTGAAACACTCGAGCACAATCAGGCGAAACTGGTCAAGATTTCTGTTTTCGACAGCTCCGGCATTTTTTACTAGTGTACCCCCGGCTGGTTCAGGTTGACAAGGTAAAATCGGGCCTCGGTACTATTCAATGGACCCTTACTTCACATGATGACATTTATTAATAGATGCTCATCATCCGTTTGTCAAATAACTTGACCTTTAAAAATGCACATGACTGTCCGTAAAGTGTTTGACATTTCGCCACTGGTATCCCTGCATTCACCAGTCATATTAATGATAGTAACAACGATCGACAGCCCACAAAGGTACGCCCAAAATTTATCCTAGAGCATACCATGTCTTGTCGCCGGTATTTTATTAAGGTGAAGTTGACATGATATTGTTTCTCGAAAAAACATCCGGTCGCCTCGTCACCTGTAGGTCAAACCCAAAATAACATAATCGATAGGCAGAAACAATCTAGCGCACAACTGCATTATATCCCTAGGAAGATTCCGTGTGGTCCACGCTGCAGCATAAAAGCCAGCTAAACACAGCCGTGCGCATAGCAGAGACCAAGACGACCATGTTTCTTATGCTTCTACAATAAAAGAACGACCTGTTCAGCTCTCTGATTACGAAACGTCCAAATGATAGAATTAAGATGCAAGGGATACAGGAATACGCAGTTGTCAGGTTTTTCAACTAATGAGTAAGCATGTGCCTTTATTTGAGCGGTTGACTCACGCGGTGAGCGACTCAAAAGAGGTGTATGCTCAGAAATGGTGTCTGTTGAGGAAGGGGTGCTTTTGAATTACACTTCTAGGGACCTGGTAGCATCGGTTGCTCCTAGGGACGTTCTCCTCGAAGTAGGTCAGTAAGTTAGGGAAGCAAATAAATCGATCAGAAAATCCAGTGAATAGGGATCTAAAGGGCTGAAAATACTTTTGTGTGCAAAGCCGAACAATAGTTGAACAAAGGTGTTCGAGTGGCACTTAAGACTTAGTGAACTCAGGTGGTTCATTCTTCAATAAACTAGACTGATTTAATACCAACTAGCTGATAGCATCCAATTCCGGACAGTGTTTCCTCCACTCATCAAGAGACCGAGTCTATATCAGCTAAAACCAACGCACCTTTGACACATGGTTTATAGATGAAGCGAACTGATAGCGAAGACTTTATCTCAGAAATGCTATGTTATTCAGTCGAATTAATTTTTGTGTGAACCGACCGAGTTTTCAGTTGAACCATGCTAAAAGGAAATCGCTAAGTTCCGGTTTTTGTGCATACTCTAGCCAACGCCGGGGTACCAAGACCTGCTCACCGACCTATGACACAGACTCATTTCTATTCATCTCCTATCTTTTGAGTGAATCCACTGTACCGTTTTTCCCCATTCATACTCAGTGCAGGCAGGTGCATTTACAAGTGTTCCCTGTCTGTCTGCGCTGGAGTTCTCAAGATCCATGTCACTGAGAAGTTTTTTTACCATTCCAAGCTCACAACTATTTCAATTCAAACAATCTTCTCCATTAGGCTCCAAATGTTTCCCTTTATCGGATCTGGCTCTCGCGTTTGGGTGAGCAGTTTCCATTTTAATTATGCCTGCATGAGTTTTTGCAATAAACCTTTATGCCAGAATGTCCCACCTTGTCTGATCGACAGTTCTGTTCGAACGTAGATAATCTTGTTTATTTCTAACCTCTGCTGAGAAACTAGACCCTTCTTTTAGAACAGTAAGACCCCGAGGACTCCACGCAACTTTCGGTGGACTTACAATCTGCTCCGCAGACACATAGATATTGTATATCTCCTCAATCTGCCGTGAGGTTTGTGTTTTCATGTGACCTTTACGCCTGTATAGTTGTCCACGCATTGGCTTACTCCGAGTGTAAAACACCCATGAGTTTAACAAAAAAGCATAGAAAGACCAAGTACTTATACACTACTCACAAGGTTGCTGAAAACCCTTCGACAGCCCACGACCGATTTTGCCCTTCTTGGGGCTCATCAGGTAGGCGCAGTCCCCGAGTTTCCGTGAACCTTATGTTCTTCTTTAAACCTCAATATGAGGCGGCCTGGGGAAGCACATTCAGTTGCTTAAGAACGAGATATTCATCTGGGTTCCAGTTGGGTCTCCCGTCAGGATCAAATTATTATGCAAGTGAGTGTATTTCGATAAGACCAAGTACTGTTGCCTTGGTTTACAATTCAATAGGATCCGATCAGGCACAAAGCTCTAGCAACCTACAGCGGAATTCATAGGTTAAGAGCTTACTTCTGAAAAACGAACCAAACAAACAAACTTCATTCAGCATCTTTGATCTGTTTATCTAAACAAGTAGGTTTTATTGAACCCCAGGCTCCGAGTGACAAGTGGACTTTGTAAACACTACCTGAATAGTCCAAAGGAATTTCACATCATTAATTCACCAAGTAGCCGCACTGTTCCAAAGGAAATCAATTTCTACCCCACCTTAACCACTGCACAATAAATTCAACTGTTTTCGCCAGAGCACACTATTTCATCCTCTCTTGTTTGATCAATAAAACTGTTTTGTGAAAGATCCATAAACACAATAGAATGGAGGAACTCTTTGTCCCGGATGCAAGGCTCTCAGTGACTTCTTGATTTGCAAATCAAGTAGTTCCTTGCTGAGTTTCATATATTATGTAATTCGTTGTATTCGAAATGAAGGGAGAAAAATGGTATCTGGCACGTATACACAGGGAAGCAAAAAGTGACCAAATGATGTATTCACAGGCGAACAAAACCGGAAGAATCTTAGTCTACTGTAGATAGTCTACCTTGTATGGCATTTCTCCTAAAAAATGTTATCAATTGCTGGCCTATTCCGTTTCTGATCCACAGTGTTTTAGCCAGATCAAGTTAGGAACAGCACACTTACTTAGCTGGGATCTCGGACTGTGTACAAGTGGGTTATGATCACTGACACGTGCATCCTTTCCGACTGTACAATTTAGTGCACCGTCTATTTATGGTAACCAAAGTGCGTTAGAAACACATTTCACCAAGCCCCCCATTATTGACTTCGTAATGGTCTTGAAACATATATGAAAAGAAGCCAGGTGCCTTTTATTTCAGACCACTGCACTCCTAATTATTTTGAGTAGCTTGCTTGGCAAGCTGTCTACAAAGACAGAAGGGGTATAAATTATGACTATCCTGAACTCTGTTGAAAGGACTATCAGTACGATTAGACGTCACCGAGTACCGTACGATTCATATTCGCCAAACAATTGTTAAGTGAGCATCCGAAACAATCGTTAGATTTCCACAGGTACCGACTGAGATATAGTCAATAGAATGTGTCCGTTTCCTTGACTGAATCTGTTTCAGTCACTAAATTTTGAGCAGCATAAAACCATGCATTCTAAGTGGCAAATGAGACACATAAAGATCCAATGATAATTAGGCTACCTGCTGTCACGACATCTCTCAGACGTAGGTCAAATTCGAAGTGATACAGGGTGTGTAATGAGACCACCAGATGTATTCTCCCCAAGGTCAGTCATTATGACAGGTTACAGGCGAATTACTGACATATTTAGCCGGAATATGAACCTGAGATTTATGCATAAAAATCATCACAAGAATAGCTCTTCGGAGGCTCCTTTCAAAATGATTCACTCTTTGCGGGGGAAGAAGCCTAACTATTCCATGACCGACGTATCATATGGATGTATGTCCAAAAACTTTTAATTTTGCACCAAAAGCTCCGACTGGAGAGGCAGAGAAGTAGCAGCAAGCATGGATGCACCAATGTCGGGACAGAGTGACCAATGCATCTCCCAGACTCGAGAGATGATAGTCAAACATAAGTATGAAATCTTGTCCGAGGCTATCAAGAAAGCTAGAATAAATGGTAGCCAAACAACATATAACAAGATGTGACATGCAGGAATGAGCAAATTCCGAACAGAGACTGTGAAGAGTTTTAGGCCAGCGCAGTTCGCTGATCAAGAACAACGGTTTTGTACGTTGTCGGAAGAAAAAACTTTATTGTGCTCAGTCCATCACACTGTAGGCCAAATGAGTGCACCAATTTACTTGTCGTTACCGGTGTGAGGAGGAAAGCACTACGCTGCTGAGCCGGTTATTACGGAAACGCCAACCAAACAGTTACAGACTATTGGACAGGAAAGTTAAGCTCTCATTTGCATGTTGTTTTTTAAAATTAGATATCCGTCTTCTCCTTGAACGCGTCTTCTTGGACTCTCCTGGATATTCATTGACTATCGCACAATTGCAAGCAAAAGCTGCAAAGCAGTTCCACAAATTTCGTAATAAATCCCATCTTCCATTAGATCAAGGCGAAGTTACGAGAACACACATACTACTCGCACGCGTCATCAGTAGTGCCCACTGTTACACCGGCAGGCCGGGAACACTTACAAGCTATTTAGGTGGACGGGAACACAAAACAACAACGCACGTCACTTATGGACTTTTCGCATGATTAAAATACAACTCAAATTCCTAAGCGTAAAACCTATGAATTGGACGCAGCAAGATGTGAAATCCAGCACAGAGATCTCGCGAAGACTCATTCACAGTGGCCAAAACAATTTATGCTAAACGCTGAACCGTAAACATTAGTGTAATGGGCCAAAAAAGGCATGGAAAAAGTACGGATTAGAAACTCATATGAAATTCATCGGATACAGTTTAGCTCACGGGACTTACACAAGGCAGTTTATCTACAGGATAAGATAAGAATAGACCAATTTCGTCAAACGGAGCACACATTTACGTCGGTGGGCACTTATATCCAAGGTTCTCGTTGACAGCACCCTGCCGTGCAAATTTCAGATGGGTTCATGATGTCCATGCATGTGTAAACTTTAGTTATGTAGGACGCTGAATACTGATACTCTCAGTACTAGCCTCGGTTGCTTTCAGGAGACAACACCAAGCATTCAATGTGTGCCATGGTAACGAACACAGATTAAGCCTGATTTGGATAGCTCAATAAGCCATTCAAGCTCTGGTCAAAGGGGTTTCAAGTGCGGCAATTTTGCTTGTTCGATTGGTTATTATTGACCGAATTGTTGACTAGCGCGCTGATGAAGGTTACCGAGCCGATGACGAACAAGAAATGGTTTGAAGCGCTTGTAGTATCCTCTAGGATTGACATATCAGATAACAGCTGTCCAGTGAGTTTTCAAGATTGCGAACACAGTCGAAAGAAAAGACAGCTGATAACGAGAGTCTGCACACAAGATGTTTCAGGCATACTGCCTGCACCCTATTGATATTGTGGACATCTGCCCTGAGAATAACAGAATAACAGAAGTACACATCAACACTTCTCAAAAGCAACCACAAGTGAGCCAAAAAGACAATCATTTATCAAAGGAATACCACTCGCGAAGCTGTTGAAAAGTTTTCGAAAGTCATCCATCTTCAGGCTCATTAGGTAGGCGCAGTCGTTGGTTTCCCTCAGTCAACCCCATGATCTGCTTGAATCCAAAAAGGATAAAGTTTGCGAACTACATTCATTTGTAGAATAATTTGAATTTAACAGGAGACTCAGTTGAATCCCACATGAATCTCCCCCTTGTGTTACTCTTCACCTAACTGTGCTGCACAAATGCTGCCCCTTGTTTCAGTTTGAGATATTCGGGATATCATATTATAATTTCATAGAAAAAAACTATTACTACTACCACTACACTAATACTACTAAAAACTCTGTATTTTCTTGAACATCAAGTCAAGCCATTTGTGAGTTTGTACGAATACCTAAGGATGAGCGGCTCGGCCGTCATAGGTATATCACACTAAATTTCAAATGCGGTCACAGAGTAACTTCTTAGGTAAATTCTGGGTAGCAAAGAACTATTCTCAGAAACTTAGGAGTTTCCACTCTTACAAAAACGAGTTTATCATATAGTTATCTCACGTAGACCGGGTGGCATAGGAACCAAGACAGGTGTGGCAACTACTATTTGGAATGTTCCTCGAGAAGTTGAAGAGTTATCTAGTTCAGTAGACTACCGAATGAGTCATTGTTGTGGTATTTACAAGTCCTGGGGTTTTAACCGATACAATAAACAACCGCACCACAACATCAATTCATTCATTTCCACTCTTGAGGCCGTAGGCACTTTATGCTTCTTAAAAATCAAGTGTCATATATAGTTAGCAACCCACATTCCGTGGTCGATGATAGATGAGTCTGAAGGGCAGTGAGTTGCATAGTTTTGTGTAAACAGATTGTCCATTCTACCACAGAATGTCTGTTCAGTCCATCCTTTCTTCACACCCATCGACCTTTTAGGAAGAGGCCAACATTTGGGCACTCGCTGAAAAAATTGCTGCGATCAGCCAGCATTTTCCCATCAAATCAGCGTTCATTATTTTTGACTTGGGACATCCGGTACACAGCATGTGACATAGATGTTAATGCCAACCCATAAGGCGGGTAGTTTTCCGCAGGATACTTTCCCGTGCAACCTGGAATAGTTTGGGTGTAGAAAGCGTAGTGAGATTTCCAGATGACGTGACTGTACAAGATTAATATGAGCACCTAAGATTGTCTGCCGTAAATCGGTACAAACTCGCTTAGATAGGTCTTTACCTCCCAAATTACGGTGCTATTTTGGAGCAACAGAACTTTAGAACGAACTTTACTCCGTGCGACTTTCCTTATCCCAGCCAGTTAGTTTAGACAACTAGATGGAATAAAACCCTTTCATCCAAACCTACTAATTTTAAATTGAACCTTTTCGCCACCACTCTCAACATAGTGTTTGGTGAGGTCCATCAAGGTTCGTTACTTTTATTTGCGGTCAAGCACAGTTATGCCGCAAAATATGCGCCCTGGTACACTGCACAACTTGAAGTAAACATTAGATGGAGTAAGAATTTATGACAGATGAGCATAGGAGTAGTCGCTGAGCGATGCAGCATCCAGCCTCCTTTTGACACCAAATGCGAATACAGTTGCAAACTAGTCTGAAGGGTGAGGTGTTGAAATATCGCTGTCGCAGAACTCTGTAAAATGTTTTGATGTGGTTGCTATACAGTTCACCACGGCAGTTGACCAACAAAAAGAACTTGTGCAGAAAGCCACTGCGAGGTAAAGCAAAGGAACGGACCACAAGGACAACCAAAAATGTCAGCTAGTTTGATGCAAATTTCGATATTGTAATAGCATTTTTGCCCGCAAAAGCACTTCCTGAAGCCAAAACAGTGCCACGTACTCACATTATTAAAATCGGCACCGTATATCGTCTTCCTTGAACCAGACAAAGACCACCACATTGTGATGATAACGAAATCTGATTAGATCCCCAATATGTGAAAATTTTTGATGACTGAGCAAAATTCACACCTGACTTTAGGCAATACAACCATGTTTCCCTAGAAAAACAACTTTACAGAAAACTGTAAACCGTGCCCTTTCATGGGTAAATGGACATAAAAATACCGCAAATGAGGGGCCTCATCTGACATTTGACACACCACGACGCCTAATTATCGCAGTGCAAACTTCCGCTTATCACAAACTTGCTAACTGGATGTGGGCACACTGGATCCTGCACAAAATCTCACCCTTCCACGTGGAAATAAGGTGTATTCGATAGATGCTCAATGATGATCCTTTCCATGAGACTGTGAGCATTTTATGCGGATTTATATCCGCATATATTGTATATACTATATTGTATATGTATATATATTAGATTATATTTATTGCCCATTCACACGGAATTCATCAAAGGCGTTAATGTTCTGTTCACGGAGAATGTGCGTTTATTTTTGGGATTTAGAAGTTATGGCATAGACGACGTAGCTACAGGCAGCCCCCAAGGCTTAGGATTAGCCGATGTCGCTCTTATTATCAGTGGGCTAAAATGCGACAAACGTGCAGATTCTGTGCCATTTAATAACCATTATTTAGACTCTGTTGCACTTTTAGGACGGCTGGATTCGCCACACCCTAACTTATGGGTAACCAAGGGAGCAAAATGTAACCATTTCCTAGCACTTTCAGAATTTAACTCAAAAGACACGGCCGGCTCCCTCAAACGCACATAAAGCCACATGGGGCGAGCACTGACTACACTTCTAGAGCTTCGTACCAACTGAATATAAGCGCCTTTGTCCAAATCTGTCTAACAGAGCACATCATATATACATTAATGACTGTCTAAAGCAAGAAGAGGATTCTATAATTAAAGCTTTATTGTCTAACGAATATCCAAACAGTCTATCATCGTTCACAAAAAGACCCGTCCGATGCGTGCGGCGTATAACACCGTGGAAGTAAGTTCCTTCAAAGAAGACCATCTTATCAGTCACCAGTAGACGCATGTACTGGATTATACTTGAGAATAACTACGAAGGTAATTCATTTCAATGACGCTAGAAGTGACTTGCCGGCTCGTTCTATTCTACATATTATTTATCCTCCTTACCTCAGCTGTGGTGACAAGTGTGAAGACCGGTGATATCTGTGTCTTGACGCAAATATCTGCCACCACCATTACCACTTTGGTCAGTGACATGAACAGATAGTGAAAGAAAGAACAAGCCATAACAATCGTTCGGCGGCCTTACTGATAGCGCGACAAGTAATCTAGACAGGCCACAAGCCTGACCCACTCGCCACTGACGATACCGGCACGTAAGTTCGATTACAACTAGGCAATCAAATTTATGCTTCCAATAGAAGTTAACTTGAACGATCGATTTTCTGTGAACACAGCCGTCGGTTATTCTTGTGACAATTTTTATCACTGGTATCGCCCAACTGTACTGTGTAGAAAAGCCCATTTATATCTCATTTTTACCCTTTTGGTTGTGTATGAAATGCTTGCATTCCGTAGGATGTCTTTTTTCTTTTTCAACTTAACACAGAAAACCCAAGTGAAAGTTGGGAAAAACAGTTCTGTCCATTGATGTCCATTCTGCTGCACAAAGATTTATCATCGACCTCGACACTTTAGTATTCAGCTCTCTCAAAAAGAGCTTACGATCGGCAGCACAGTAACGGATGCACTTTCTGTTTGCTTCCATTGATGCGCAAACTAAATAAGTTTTACGGTTTTCCGCTTGGCTCTTAAGTTTATAGGAGTTCGGTTGTCAAGGATGGACTGTGGCGAGCGCCGCATACATTCTAATCACAGGGACTTGCATGTGGTTGTTTCTACCCATTGACTGTGTTGAACAGAGACCGTCTCTAACGGGCTCTGCTCAGTTTTCAGGACAGGAAACTCAAACTACCGCCGCCATTTGTTTTGTCCCAGCTTACGCCGCTTTTGTCTGTGCGTTAATGAACCCTAACTTTAGGAACGTTCTCGGTGCTGACGTGAACCCAGAAGTTGGCCTGGTGCATAGTCAGTCGCTGATCCAGGTGTTCCGCCGACATCCAAGGTGTGTTAAAATCGGCTGACTCGTGGCGTCGCGAACAAACGTAGTAAAACCACGCTGCAAAACTTCCGGGACTCAGGTTAATTAGGCTGGAAAGAGCAACATTATACGGTGGTGATGGGGGGTTCGGAATAATATCTTCCAAAACCTTGCGGTAGGTTTTTTACGAAGGCAAGAAGGGTGGTATGAAGTGGATCAGAATGGTGCTGCTTATCTGGGTCAATCAGAAAGGGCACCTTGCCTTTCAACCAGTACGAGGAATGTGAATGACGTGACACCCAATACCTCTCATTTTTTTCTGGTGTGCAGCACTACAGGTGAATTCGAGTTGCTAAATTTTGGAACCCAGACTTCCAGCTCAGAAAAGAACATCCACTGTTTAGTTTCGGATAATTGGGAAGTCAAACTAATATACTGTGGGGCCGTTTCCAGAAGAGGACATCTCTAAGATTTTAGCGTTTTTCTTAAGACAATTTATAAATAGAATGTAGACTCGTCAAGGACACAAAGGCATCGTTAATAATGCCATGAGGACAGATTTCATGCTAACTGCCTAATAAGTTAGCTTCTTGGGTGTTGATCAAGTGGTTGCTGATCTTTTCGCTGAGCTTGACAACTGACTTGCAAACGTTTCGTCACCATACGAAGAAACATCATCCTGAACCTTGTTAGAATAAAAGATCATCTATCTGTGTACCAAGTTTCCATTAAGAGGGTTGGAGTAAAATAGGAAAGCTTAGCAAATGGAAAAATAGGCTCACTTACAGACCTCTTTGGCGTTAACTAGGCACTCGGATTTATTGTGTTCTTCTTCGGGATGTTCAACATTCGGACACCTCTACTTTCACTTGGTATGAGACTCGAGATATTCCGGTATATTTTTCTGATGAAACACGCCACTCATAGGGTTGTAAATGACTTCCCAGCAGCCTATTATCAGTTTCCCCTTTCTTGGAGCTAATAATGTAGGCACACTCCCCTAGTTCAGCTCACACTTGTGTTCTGACTGAACTCCAAATGGGCGAAATACAGCCATTCACGGAGGACCCATCTTAACATCTCGCTTTGCAGCACATTCAAGTGAAGAATACAACAAACCAGGGATTTACTTGAATCCCCATGAATACCTGTTTAATTTCCTAAGCGAGCTTATTTCGTCAGTTGCACCTGATGTCCTAGTAGAGCACAAGGTGGATAGAAACTCGGTACCTACGCATATCTGATAACCCCCAAGGAAGGCGGAAAGTGATAGGCTGTTGAAGAGTCTTCAACGAATTCATAGGCTGTGTTAAGTGAAGGAAAGTACAACATTTTCATTCTTAAATTGAAGGGGGTCGTGCACAAAATACCCCTAGAGTTTGGATGTTGGGAATGCCATTTTGAACGATATGGTGACCAGTCGACAAGTGGATTCGTCTCTCACATGAAGCCAGGTGTATTTGGTTCACCAAATTATGGTCAGCTGATTGACTGTTCTCACTAACGCTGCTGTCTTCCTGAATGATGACTTACTATACCACAATTTTCATACATCGCACTCAGGGCGCAGTTAGCTAATCAGCCCTAGTAATTTCAAGATTCAAAGTAATGTCAACAAAGCTAAACATTTTCCCTTCAGGACTGATAGTTACCATGAAGAATCAGCACATTCCTCGGCCGTTACTGACACTATCTCTTTGTTAGGATCACTGTCTAATTTGGTACTTTTCATTGCAACGAACTAAGATTTTTGTAACGAAGTTCCACTGTAGGCAATGCAGAGTCCGGAGAAGTGACACTTTTCTCCAGATGCGGATAGATAGTTCAGCGTAGGGATTGAAAATCAGTCTACTAAGGAACATATTTTTCCATCCTTGGTCGACACCGTCCAGCTTCATAGTATCATAGACATGTTAAACAGTCTCAGGATTGTTTTGAAGACTTCCTAAGATAAAATTCAATTTTTACTATCCGTAGTTGCGATTCACTCCTAATTAGTGCTACTGAGACCACGGGTAAAATGTCTCACTAACAGCTTCATCGTGCCTTAACGTGGGATTGAATGGTCGTTGGTTTGTTTGCTGAACTCGGCAATTTGATTGCAAACGTTTCATCACCAACCGAGGTGACATCATCAGTGCGTTGTTAGGGTGCATAGTGGAGCGTAGCGATGGGTCACTGATTGTGCGCTGAGTAGTGTTGCGTATTTGTTCATATACATGCTGCTGGCCGAAGCTGACCTTTGCTAACGATTGGTTGTTTGGTCGGGCGGTTCCATCGGTCGGTTTGTTATCCTATGTCCTGATTTGCCGCTGACCACGTGACCTTCGAGCTTGGTCTCCCCGCTCTCGTACTTTGGTTGTTACTGGAGTGACCTCTGTCCCTGACCTCTCGGGGTTCCAGTTTGTGACCTTTGTTGAACTGACTGCAAGGAGTTTCTTGTGTCTTGGTTTTTTAATCCTATTTGCAGTCCTCTTTGAGTATTCCGGTTGAGATATTGGTTCTTTGCAGGTAGTGGTGCGTAATTTGGAGCTGGTTCAAAGTATCGGGTGATCGAATCCGCCGTGGAGTACCATGCTTCCGAAAATCCACTTCTGTGCCTCGTGTCTCCGTACGCCAGAATTTTTTAGTTTTCCAGACTGACTTTGTGACCTTCTTGGTCTCCATGTATGGATATCAAGGATGGAGGTTGGTGTCTCCTGAAGGCGGCGTTGTCTTCCCTCATTTGTGTGCGTAATTTCTCCCCAGTTTGTCCAACGTAGAAATTACTGCAGTTGTTTCGGTTGGTTTGGTGTTTCATTTTGTCCCTCCTGGTTGTGTTTTGATTGTCCTTCGGTTTTGAGATCAGTTTGTGTAAAGTGACATTTGGTTTGTGGGCTACGAGGATTCCTTTTTGAGCTAATAATTTGGCTGCGAATTCAGATGGATTATTGATGTGAGGTAGAACCATTCGTCTGGTCGCTTGTTCTTGCTGTTGCTGTTGGTGAAATGTTTTATTTTTCAACCTCTTGATAAAATTATTTGTATATCTATCGATCTGGAATACCCTGAATAAATAGTTTTCTTCCTTCTTTCCACAACGCGTCTCCGCCCTCTTGAACAGAGTTTAAACACAGATCTTCTTGTGGTTTATCGAGTGGTTGCTGTTATAGTCCAGTATTTGATCCTCAAGTTCCTCTTTACGATATACGAAGGCTTCCAGTGTTTCATCCACTTTTCCATCCACTAAAACGTCCAATAATGGTAGTCGGTTTTTCCCTTCCAGTTTGCTTAAAAATCTGCATTGAGCAGTTCATGCGCACTTTGTATTAAGTTTGGAATTAAGTGTTGGGGATATTGTCGGGCATGCGCAACTCCGAAAACGACAGTGAGCGCTTCTATGTAGAGTCCGATCTGTTCGTGCGTTACTTGAACGTCCAATGGGCCTACCTTACGGGCACACGCACGCACCGTTCGCGTACGTGGGAGAGACCTTGAAGGTCGCTTTCAAGTTTTCGCTTGTGCGCGTCTGTGACAGTTTGACTGAAGGCAACAGCTGCTTCCTGTAATTCGCCTGCCATTAGAGCCCCGTCTTGAGTTAGGTGGCCGCAACAGCAAGCAAATGATGCAGAACTGACCCATTCGGATCAGTTAACGCAGTTTAACTACAGAAATTATGAATTCCCAAGAGGCACACGATGAAACTAGTGGCAGCAGTCGGACGGGATTGTTGGTGGTTTCGTACAATCCTCATTTATCCAGTTTTTAAAAGCTGACGCAAAATTGAATCAAAATGCGAATAAGCGAATCTGACTGACACCTGCAGATCCTTTGTGGACCAAGAAGCATACAAATACATTTGACAAATCTGGCTAGTTATCTTGAAGATAAATGCAAAAGGCGCATCACGCCAGCATTCTTGGGGCCGTCTAGACCTTGGCATGGATACCCTTTTTCGAATGTGGTTCACGGGCTCTCTTTCACTGATATGCGCAGACTCAGAATAGGCCATCTCACAATACGAAGGAAACTGGAGCTTTCTTTGATATGACAGTTTACATGGTTTAGGAAAACTCTTCAAAAGCCCACTACCAGGTTCACCGTTTTGGGAATTATGAGGTAGGACTAGTCCCCGAATCTTAATTTGCATTTGAGAGACACACGGGACACATCTCTAGGTATTCAGTCCGTTGCAATTTAAGCTGGCAATAAAGGGATAGTCAGATGAATATCAGCTGAACCTCCCGTGTCCAACGATATTCAACCGGATGTGCTTCAGAAAACCGATTCATGTCCCAGTTGGAACGATATTCATAATGTCGAAGATAACGAAGTGGGTTTCTTAGTATGACACTAATTTTAAAGTAGATGAATACGTCATCGGTCATACACTACTGATTTTGCCGCTGTAGATATGCATCAGGAAGTCCTTTGTGCAATGCATTCCCTGGGATACTTTTGTGAACGAGGGATTTGGTTGAGTCCCTTCGACGTTATAATGATTTCCAATAGTGTCCTCTGTGGAAACTGGCATGTGTTACCTTTTTTATAAGAAGCTAGGATTGATTTAAATTCCTACTGTACTGGGTACTTCAAAAATCTATTGGAAACACTTGTTTAAACCTGCCGTGAGAACAGCTTACTGCCTCTTTGGAATTTTTCGCGAAACTTTAAGCTATTTTAACCAAGTGACCTATCTTTCTTGGGTGTAATTATCGCGAGGCGCAAAAAAACAATAAGTGGAAAAACAGCAGTCACCACAAAAAGGAATAACACTGAAGAAGGTAAACATGACTGTTGGGTGCTCCATGCACTCGGTGAAACGGTCTAATAGTGTTACGCAAGCTGAAGCTGGTCACCACTTCTTTCTAAGGCTCCGATTTTTTCTTTTCCTGCAGTGAATTCATTCACAAGTTTAGACGTCCTGTATTTTCAAGCGCTTTCTCCTTCTCCCATACCGCATCCAAGTGTGAGTACATTATCTGCAGATCCTAGCGCTAGCATCGACTGCTTCATTTATCATGCACCACGCTTAGCGATAACTTCTTCACGTCTATCTTCAGTAACAACCCGAAACAACTCGAAGTCAGTATCTGATCACGAAAGCCTGTCATTGGTATTCAAACAGTAGAACAAGTGGAACAAGCAGGACAACAATGGACTCTTGCTTGTACGCTAAATTATCTCTGTACTGATGTTTGCTATCTGTCGAGAACCAGGATTGAGAACGCAAGTACTTTAGTTGAACAGCCTGTCCCCTTGCTCTTTTCCCGCTTCCAGCTGCGCACCCCTGTGACTCAAAGGTCGCAGCAGCTGGATATACGGGGGTAGGTATTGTGCTGAGTCAAGGGGAGCCCCCGCACTTGACTGGATACCTGTTTATGATCACCTCTGTGCGGTTTTCTTGACAAATTCTTTGAAAGAAGTTTGGTGCCAGGTTAAACTGTGTCTGAGGACAGTGGAATGATCGATGGGTCCGGAAGCCAAACAAGTTGAAGAGGCAAAGGATGTTGGAAATATCTGGATATTTCACTTGGTTCGTACTCAAGCTTCTTGTCGGCAAAACCATCAGGGACTAAAATGGTTCACTGATATTCAGCAGAGGTTTTAGACCGTTGAGCAGAAAACTCCAAATAAGACTTAATTCTGCCGCTTGCTATTCGCACTCCGGTTTGTTCACCTTTGGTACAAAGGTTGTGGATCCCTGGTTAGACTCAGAAGTCTGCAGCTGTAAATCTCCACTTAAGCGTCATCGTACCATGGTTCCCATAACCTGCTGCCTCCTCTGTTCGGGGGCGTCGGTGGATTCTTCAGCCAATGCCTGTCTAACCTATAGGCGTCTACCTGGGAGAACGAGATTGTGCCAGACAACTGATTTCAGTCAATAAATGTGTCCATCTTCAAAGAGTTTACTCGCAGTAGTATCCACAGAGACGTCAGATTGACTCCCATTGTAACGAGGCTTATGGTGTCAAGGCTTCTTCCTCGTCTTGCGGGGGCACGTGAAACCTAACGCGTTAGCAACAAGAGGGACTTCTGTCGGATAGAGGCTGGGGGACCACAAATTCACCCTCTGCAAGGTGTCAAAGCAACGCCATATGCACACACGACCCATAATCTTGGCGATCCCTGGCTTCGAATATGCGTTCGATCTTGTCGGCAGGTCCGTGCTTCTAACTAAACTTGCTCAGCGTAACTCAGTCCATATATTCACATGGCTTCGGGCATGAGAGACTATGTGATGTGTCCTCTAAATTCTTCCCGATAGTGGTATCCACTCTCACCAATTTCGTCAACTTCGCCGTTAATAAAAAAGTAAGTCGATAGCTGAAGGATCTTCAGAACCTCGGTGTTCAAACAGTCGAGGACGAAAACCTTGTCAATCTGATGTATGCGCACGACATCGCTCTAGTGTTTGAAGATAAGGACAAAACGAGACACTGTCACATAGGTCCACAAATGTCATTCCATCTTTAGGCATGCACCTTGCACCTACAAAATGTTTCTTGAAATTCAAGGGGAAGCACTGGAGGTCGTGCGAAATTTCACATACCTCGTTAGTTGTATTAACTCTGACGTTAGTCTCGCTGATGAAGTCAGAACGCGACCCTCGAAGGCGCAAACCACATTTGCCAATTCGCGTCTACTCTGACATCAAAAAGGCATGTGAATGTGTAACACTGAGCACCAGGCTACTTTAAGAACTGTGTTGTATAGTTGCTAGACATAGCTTCCACGGAAAGATGAGCGAAGCTTCTTCAGGTTGTTGAACACGCATGTCTCAGAAGTGTTATTGGTGTCTTATGGCGTCAATGAACTCGTAACTAGGTAATAAGAAAACGGGTATTCGGCTGTGCAGCAGGTACCTCAGTGAGGAAAATCCAGCAACACCAACTGCAGTGGCTCGGCCGTGTGTTATGCATGCAGGATCACCGTTTACTGAAACGCGTGCTCTTCTCCGTGCCTCCTTCAGAATGGCGCAAGCCACGAGGTGGAAAACGTATGATTTCATAGAAGGGCATGAAAGGGATTATGAAGCGTTTAGATATCGTTGGTGCGGTTCGCCTTCCAGGGTGGGGTCCCTGTGACCCTTTGCGCTTGGCTGAACGAAGAACAAATGGTGGCTAAGGAATGTCAGTGGCGTTCGTACTGTCAGTTTTTTTTAGGGATTGACCGGCCGCTTGGAGGTGTAGACACCTCAGTACGCCTGCGATGGGCCAGTATCAGGGCCCCTCCCTCACCTTCTTTTCTCTCTTATGCTTTAGACACGGTTGTATGGCATCGAAGCACCAGAGTCGGCACTGGTGTTGATGATAATGAGCAGACGAACGATTGCCTATAATTATAACGGATAATCACGGTTACACTGCAATAAGAATAACAAAGCTTCAGGTAATGGCTTCAGTACCAAGGACCGACGGCCTGACCCAGCCAAGAATAACTTTGGATCCATATCAGCTGTAGAATCGAAGTGCTTGTTACATGCCAACAAACTGAAAACAGGCATGAGCAACGTTTCTAGTGCCGGGGTCACCTAGCAGCTGATAGATATTATAAAATATTGAATTATGGCATAAGAAGTTGATCCATTTCGGCACCTCAAAGTGGTTCCTTCTAAGAGAACAAACTTCATTTTGGTCTTGTGCCTGCTATACTGGTGTTCTGGTGGTTGTTCAGATGGTCGTTGATCTGTTCACCGAGCTTGGCTATTGGCTTGCAAACGTTCCATTCCCAGTCGAGGAGATATCGTCAGTGCGCAGTTCAGCGGGCGCTTCCTCCTCTTCAAAGACTACATAAAGGCAGCTAGGCATGGAGGAAGCACCCACTCAACTGCACACTGACGATGTCTCCTCGACTGGGGACGAAACATTTGCAAACCAATTGCCAAGCTCGGTGAACAGATCAACGACCATCTGATCAACACCAGTGAACACACCCGAGCTACTAACATTTCGACACATTGTTCGAAATCCTGTAGTAAGTCGAGGATGAAGCAATCCGAAACCCACACAAATCAGGAAAATCACACAACCCCTCTTGTCTACCGTCACGGAACACTGGAATCCATACGTTCAACTAGCTGTATTGTTACAATGCATTGAGAGCAAGTTACGGAGAATGTCTCGACGAAAATGCTTTGATTCTGGATTTCTGAATCAATGTCACGCTATCTTATTCGGTGGCGCGAGTTTTCCTCAGAACGTTAAACTTTATCCCACCGATCACAGTAGATGGCTTATCTGGTTCGCACTCATCTGCAATAGGGGAAATGGTCATACTTGCTCAACATTTTCCGCAATCTGCCTGGTATTAATGATTTTCCAATCTGCATCCCTAACTATCAGGCACCCGAGAAAAGTCACGTGAGGTTGTTCAAACAGATGTCGCTTCTACTTCGCTTGACCATTGATCATTTTTTACTGCTGTGTAAATAGGCTACAAACAGTTGGTAAGTTATGTCGGAAACTCGTGCAACGCGTGGTACCCCGGCTGTTGTGTATTTCCGGCCAGTTGCGTTCACTGAGCGACGCGTGCACATCCTATGCGCCAATTGCTAAGGTGTCCGAAGAGCGTTGCGCAAAAAGCTGAAGACGTTCCTGCTGTCAAGACGGCTTCGATGAGCTCTTCAAAATCCCGGCAACATACTTTAAGCTTTTGTCATGGAAAATTAGAAAGTCAATTAAACTCTGTATGTTGTCATCAATACAGATATACTGTGCCCTCTAAGGTCTGCAGTCTAGCAAATTGGGCTTCAAATAACTTATAATCAAATAGGAACTTTCTCGCGTCTTCTGTCATATGTTTTCTTTGTTGGCATATAATTGGAGGAGGAATAATTGTCGGCCAAACAGTGCACATAATGACAAGGCATCTAGGTCCGACTTCTGCGTGGGACCCAACGAAACCCGAATGTTAAGAACACTCGAGAAAAATCAGGGCATAAGAAAGCCTGACGGATACGATTAAAAGGGTGACAGTAATAATATTTAGCTGGATCACTTGTTGCACCCTCACAAAAGCGTAGACTTCCGTTGTTTCATGTGTCAACCATGTTGCCAGTAGACTTGTGACGTTCCATTGTGCCTTTGTTTTTGTTTGTGGCTAGCTCGTACGTTACCTAGAAATTCATTCCCTATAGTAATGCAAAAGAAGTCACACTGTACTCGTTCTGTTTAACATACTGTTATGCATTATGAAATCCGGAATTTGCTGGTATACGAAGCTTTTCTTGGCTTGCGTAACTATCGATCTCAATGAGTTCTGATTTTGGCCACGTGACCGACTGTGTTGAGGAAAGCATGTCAATGGCTGTTCGGACTTGAACTTGGAAAGTCTGGAGAATAAACCTTGTATGTTAGAGGTCACCAGGTATGTGCACGCCTTTTAGCTAAGGCTCGTCGTGCTCTGAGAACAACAAAAAACTTGACGCACAATCATTCAGTATAATTGTCTCTTCCAATAAATAGAGAGCAGTATAGGTTCATCCGTATGCACCTCCAAAATACTTCTATACGACTTGACTCATCACGATGTTTATACTGATTGCATGGCATCACACTGCGTAAACCATTTGTCAGGAAAAGTCGTATTTATGAAATAGTGGAAGGAGATTGGATTGAATCTTGCTAACTGAGTCAAGCATTTTGCTGAGAGGTCCTCGTTACGGATTACTATGAACAATGGTATTATACAACTTGTTAGATTACCACCATCGAACTACTTCAAAAAACGTATCAGTAGTGATTTGGAGTGTGAACAACAGGTGTTCCGTTGCTGGAACATGATTAGCGTGTCAGAACCTTTTTCTGGTGCAGTTTACGGCATATTTTATTGAAATGATAAGAGAGGGAATTGAGGGCAGAATTTTAAACGGCCGAGTTAATTTCAGTGCGTCATTCCAATAACCAAAACATTTAACATAGATTCCTCGGAAATCGTAATAAGAAAAAACACGATTAAGGCTAAAACAAGAAGACAGTGCACATGTTCAACAAAAGGCCACCTGCAGGCTTTTGAGAGGGAAAACCACAGAAGTGGGGATGATTTCCGACCAAACATGATGCATACCGTGACCAACAGGCTGCATGGCGGGAACCTAACAACTCGAATCGTTCCTCCCTTCGTCATACAACTGACAGTAAGTTAGAGGGAAAAAGGAGGGCTTAAGGAATTCTGCTTAACCCAGGACAAGAGTAGTCACAAAGCTAAAGCTGAGTCCTAACCACACACCCCTCGGTCAGTAGCTGACTCGCTGAACACCAACGATCTGAAC
The DNA here is from genome assembly GCA_004794785.1 of Opisthorchis felineus. NCBI lineage: Eukaryota > Metazoa > Platyhelminthes > Trematoda > Opisthorchiida > Opisthorchiidae > Opisthorchis > Opisthorchis felineus. The sequence continues at coordinate 116,080 of SJOL01008381.1, forward strand.
TGGTATAATGAAGATGCTGCTACACACCACCCACTTCACTCAACTGAAATCGATCATGTTTGTTGCTACAATGGCAAGGCATGTTTTGTTGGGGAACGGAGCAATTGATACGAAAAACTGATAACGGCATTGATTTACAAGCCTGAAGACTCAACGTTCATTTGGTCATTACATTTTGAGATGGATATCACAGCATTGTATACGGCCCCTGAGTGAAAGCGTTGCGGAATGGTCGATGGTTAACCAATAGTTAGTAATGTGGTTCAGGAACTTTACGGCCTTGATTCCAAATCAATCGAACGTGATGTTGCTTAACTCCCTTCTAATCTACCATCCCTCTGGAAAACCGTTGGCGCGTCCAGTATTGGATAGGGTTACCATGATCATCTCAAACGTCTGAGATAAGCCTTCACAATGTACACGGCGGTTTCTCCTAAGAACTCTGTTTTTGCTTTTTTACTTTATTCTTCTGCATGAGGTTTTTTATACTATTTAACTACTAACGGCACATTCAAGTAATCCCACTCATGGAAGTGAGTGGAACTGGTGGGGATGGGTCAGGTTAGTCACTGGAATAAGATAATCACATTTGCTCGAAGAAATCCACTTATTTCATGAATCTCTGGGAGTGACCTGACTGATCCTCTCCGTGTCCGTTCCTGTGCGGTAGGCTGGTATCCGTTTCCGAACGTGAACAACAAGAAAATCTCACAGGACACATTAGGCGGCGTACGAACAGATGTACAGGCCTAACTGAAACATAAACCGCACATTCAAATCGTTTGATTTGTTCGTCATATAAACGTTAGTCGATTCTGACGATTATTCATCACAGCTCACTCAATCAGGTTAGTTTTCAAACTTTGTTGCTCTAGCTTCTCTTTAGCTGCACACTCCAAAATTTCAAAGACGCAACAAGGAAGCAGTGATAAGGTTTTGCAATTAATGACTCATGAGTCGTTTTGGCTGGTAAGAGAGGAGGAAACTGTGTAACCTTCGAAGTAAAGTAAATGTAACAAGAAAATTTCTCACAGACATCTTCATTTGCCACCTGCCGCCATATTTTTAGACGCTATGGGTCCGATTGAAGGAGTTTTCATACTTGCAATTGCTCTTCCTGTAACTTAGATATCGGGCTTTCTCTTTTCTAATTATGTCTTCGTTTACCAAATCTCACTCACTCAATCAGTTATTTTGGTCATGGTGGCAGTATCCAGATTGTTTTCCGTCGCAGTTTTGGGTCACGTAGTTGGCGTCGTCCATCTCTGAGACAGAAAGTGCACAGTGAAAATATCATAGAACTCCAGACCGGAAGCATTCGTCTGCCATCATTTCAGCTGACATTAAAACCCAGATATAGTCACCGACCTTCATCTCAGCGGCGTACCCATGGACATGCTCAAAGTGAGGATCAGCATGTTTCATCAGTTGCGCAGAGTAATGGGTGAGTAAGTGTTTGAACAAGTGGCTCCACCAAAAACAATGTTAATGTAGATGCAACCGGTTGATGTGCCTTCGTCTATAGAAACTGTGAGAGTGGTTAAAAAGTTTCTGTTTCAAACCAGTTGATTCTGTTTTTTAACTCGAAAGATTTGAGTCGAATATTATAGCTTGCTTCCATGAGCGGAGTCAGTCAAAAAGCCACATTTATTTTTTTCTATTTTTTTCCTGACCTCTTCGAAATTAAGATCAATGAGCTTACTTGTGTATGTAGTTTGTGCTCATGTATGCATTTGGCTTGTTCAAAACCATGCGAAAAAAACAGTTTTTCGTCGGTAGTATACCGAAATAACTAAAACTAAATGGCCGCTAACACAAAAAATCACGATTTCCAGATACCACTTATCCTTTTGCCTTGTGGTTTTTGCCTCAGGGTATGTTTGACATGGGGTTAGGAGCTTCTTTGGTGCAGTTATGTCGGAGAAGTTTCTCCTACTTAAAATGCTAACATGAAGAGGACAGGGGAATAAAAATGGAAAGAACTGGATTGGCCAATCAGTGATGAACAGATTCACAGGTGATCTCTCATCGTGTCCTGCAATTCCTGTGAGTGACTAAAAACTTCATCCTCTCCCAAGAAACCTCATCTGAGTCAAAATAAGACGGTTACGCATATGTATATTTTCACTAGATCATCTACTGTTATCGTCAGACAAACAGCTGTAATGTGTGCGACTTAGCACCAGGACACACTGACTTTGACCTGTCTTTCTAACATTCACAATACGCTTTTTCATTATCGCTTGGTGAACTAACTACGTGCTTCACTTTATAGTGACTATCTCCTTTAACAAGATGAGTCGAATATCATAAATGAGAAATTTGGCTGACTCCCTAACGAAGACCAAATTGATACGCGAATGAGAGCATATGTCGAAATCTGTCCAATTTGAGTTCAAGTAGAACATAAGGTTGACAGAAACTCGCGGACTGATGAGCCTCAAGAAAGACAAAACCGGTCGTGGGCTGTCCAAGAGTTTTCAGCAAACTTGTGAGCAATACATTGCGTAGAACTTGTGAGTAGTTTTCTTTATGAAAATACACTGTGATACCTCAATTATCGCACCAACTGAAAAATGAGGCGGCCTTTGTGCAAAACATTCAGCTGAAGAATATCGTAAACGAGAGATCCAGCTGAGTCTCCTATTAGAGCCAAATTGATATGCAAATGAGAGGATTAGTCGAATGGATGAGCCGACTTCACAAATGCTCCATTTTTCTGCTGTCCATGGAGGTTGGTCACAGCCTAGGCTGACGCAGACGAATCCCACGAGCTAGCTTGAGACTGAACAACCTCCCCCAAATTGAACTTGACTGTGCTGATCCAGGTTGCCAGCTACTCAACAGGATAGCAGCGCCACCCAGCGAATAGCGAATGAGCTAATCCAAGTTTGCATAGCCTATCCGTCGGTTTTCGGGTGACCTGGCCAAACCATTGAAGTCGTCCCCGCCGCAGCAGTTTTCTGAGACCTGAGATGCCGAAGCAGCGTTCCCTAACCACTGGGGAGGGATATTTTGTCAAGCTAGCGAATATTTAGAACGGTCCTTAGACACCAATAATCAAAATTATCGGTTTGGGAATATCTTGTACGCAAAGGAGGTAAGTTTCATAACCATAAGTTAGGACTGGGCTGATTGTTGCTCTGAATGCACAACTTCTTGTGTGCAGGCTAATTTAACTGCCCCTCCATAAAGTCTGGGTAAGTTGAATAGCGGTGTGTACTGGTGTATAGATAAGAAGACTAATCTTTTTTATTTAGCGTCCCTTAGGTAGAATGGTAGAATCCAGACATTGGAGCTCAATGAGACATTAAATAAGTCATCTCCCGGACAAAGTGCTACCCGTTGAGCACTCGCTTGCGAGGACAACCTTGTCTTAATGATGCTGATCGAAATTCCGATGAGTTCTTCATGATAGCTAACTCTGGATTTCCAATGTTGTCGTCTAGTAAGACAACGTTGCCGGCATCTTGACCTCTGAAACCGAAATGCTTGGGCCGATCTGGACGCGAGAGAATTCCTTCAGTGCCTGTTGCATCACACAATCAGTTACGAAGCCGAATAATGAAGAGCATTCTTGTGTAATACCGGAGGTGGAAGCAAACTCAGAGGTCTTTTTGCCGTAAACCGGGACCCATATAGATTTCCGGTGGAATGGTCCGAATGGAAACTTTTGAGCCGTTGAAACTCGTCCTTGCAGGTTGGACATACAGTCTAATTACACACATATTTGACAGCGCTCGCAGTCACTGGCCGAAATGCTTGATTTTTTGCAGTGACCAATATTCCTGAATAATCTAACCCACTTTGGGCGTTTACAAAGAAACTAAAAGTTTTAGACGAAAGCTTATGTAAATATGCTAATCTTAAAGGTTCGGTCGCCACAGTCTGCCAGATGCTGGTCTCAAAGTGCAGTAATCAAAGAGTTCGCGGCAGATGATCCACACAGGCCCTTGCCCCAGCGTTTTCCATCTTAACACCTTATGAGACCACTTGCTGAGAAGCGTAAGATTAAAACACATTGAAGAATTAATGAAAAACATGGCATTTCGTGAGATTCTTAAGTTCTGTTCAGGTGCTGGGAGCATTTCAATATAATATCTGCATCAGTCGACCCACGCTACCTTTACAGTGCTTACAGTCCTTACTGTGTTTTAGTGCATCTACTGATCTAATGTTCCAACAACTTGTGACTTGAAAGCCGCTCATCCAGGGGAGTGAATGACTACAAATCATTATTACCTGCAAATGAATGAACCACATTCGCACCCGTCACAGACACTTAAGCAAGCCGCATGCAATATAGGGTTATACGAAAGAAACTTGATAGAAACTCGGAGGCTTCGTCCGCCAGATGGGCTTGAAGAAGAGCGAAACCGGTAGTGAACTTTCATCAGCAATGTCATAACAATAGAAATTGAAGCCTTTTGTGTCTGGATATTGACGATCTCCGTAGTGATACGGACTAATCGGGAAGTCTGATCTGACTTTGCGGGAGACCTGATAATTGGCCTGGAAATAGACCGGATGTTATAGTGAAAATGTGACCGGATCCCGGAAGTTTCAGCTACATGAGCGCTTCCGTCCAAATTGAGACCCAGCATGTGGGTCGAGGGGGTAGGATGCACAATCCTTTGAAAAAAGATTCCTGGATGTTATCCCTACTCCACGCGCTAACCGACGGAATTTTGCATTAGGATACTTTGTTCTTCAATTCAGCTGCTAAAAACCATCTGAACAGCCATAGAGTTTTGTCTGATTAATCATCCATCCGCAGCGTTGACCTGATAAGCCCCGTTGTGGGCGAGGCTAAGATGAAATCAGGTTTCAAATACTTCAACCACACAGGCGATTACGACTCTAATACGACTCAACAAGTAGTTTTATAATGAACAGATGTAACAGAGATAACAGCCTGAAACTGAAAATATAGAGGACACGCGTCCTGAAACGATGAATCTCAGAAACTGGAGTTGTTCCCTTATCCACTCTTCTAGCGTAAACATGAAGCTTTTATCAACTAGAGAGAACACTTCATTTGCAGTCACTGATTCAGAATTCGCTTCTGAAGCGTAAGTTCGAGGCTTCCGTGGTCATCGAATAAAAGGGACCACCGGAATTCTACAGAAAATTTTAAATGGTGACTCTTAAAATCACTGAAGATCACAAAAAATAAGAACAATTCTTTGGTGATTTGTACGACCAAGATTTGTTCAAGGTTACATTCCCCACAGATTCGTCAGCATAACCTGAAGCTTAAAGCACAGGTTACAATGATTACAATAACACCACGTAAACCGAGAAACTTTCAGAGTTGGAATAAACGGGAAAACTGTAAACTGGGAATTACATGGATTGAATTCTAGTGAATTTAAAGTTTCTCACAGGACGGATCTCATGTTTCTTCAGTGCAAACTTAAATAACAAAAAATTAGTTCACTTGCCGGTTTCTTCACCGGTGTGGTAGAGATCATGCTTTACATGCACGCAAACATATTTCTGCGCCCTCATCAACAACCAGTTGGCTGGTGCAGTGATGTGCCTACTAGATTAGGTCATATGACCATAACAGGAAGTGCATGAGGCCAACAAGGCAGATTTACGATTGCGTCGGTTGGATTGTTGGAGGAACAGGATCAACTTGGCACCAACAAGACTAACCAGAGGGGTTCTACACTGCCCCATAGAGATGTCGTTGCGACGACGGAGCAGCGAAATGAACATCGCAATGCTGGCTCCTCGGAATGTACTTTTGGAATATGAACGAACCATGGGTAGAGATGAGAAAGATCTGGCTAGAGACTGAGATTTCATCTGGAGAGTGGCAGTTAAAACTGGGATAGAAACATATGTAAACTTCGGCAAAGTTTGGAGAAAAGCCCAGTGATGCATTTACAGTCATTGTTTACCCTCACTAGTCTTATCGACAGTCGTCTTGATGTTCTGTTCGTGTACTCAGTTGTACAAAACTTGACGTTAACTTGTGCGGCCTCAATCATCGTGCTTGAGCGACTACACCTGTATACAGTATTCTGTTGGCCTAAGCATCAAGGTTTTGACATTTTCGATTAGCCCGCTAAGTTCACACGTCTGTTAAACTGATTTCGCGCCTGGACTGTGTTTCAGCTGTCTTGTAAATAAGGAATCATCGGAAAATAATTGAATTCGGATGCGAACCAGAACTCAAATTCAGATAGCTAAACACAACACAATAAGTTCATTTGGTCAGATGGAAACAAACACGACGTAGAACGGTGAGTTCAGGATAAGTCGGATCAAAGTTTTATCGCCCGAAATCAGTTTGAAAAGCCTACTGTCTGCCAAAAACACACTTAGGCTCTTCAACATCACGGTTGTATACAAGTTCATATACGGTCACTTACTTTGTTGGACTACTTCACTAAAGGACGTCTGTGACGACGTAATGCTAGTCAGCTCACACATTTAGAAGTCACGGCTGATTGTTACAGATCGTATGTAGCTGGACAGATGCTCAGGAGGTACAACCCAGGAGGACAAGACTTTGGACTTTTCTGAGATACTGGGTTACTGTACTCAAGCTTCAACTCTATATAAGGTTCCGTATAAGGTTGAACTCAGAGCTCAGATTATGCCATTGCTGGCAAAAACTACGAATGTTGTTTTCACCCTTAACAAAGCAGATGCATTCAATCTGCTTCAGAGCAAGTCCGTCAGTAACATTACTAAAAAATAAGCTCAACAGGAACAGGCGCAGCGAGAAGGGGACAACAACCTGGGGCGAGTGATTCGGGCATGTGATGTGGATGATAAGCTACAGTTGTTGTCTGTTTTTGTTTTGGCACTATAGAGTCAAAAACTAGTTGCATATTCACATCCCTGTAGGCAACCCCAAACAACTTTTCCGTGAACACTACTAATGGACAGCCTATATACATGATTTGGCGAATAGTGTAGTTGATAGATCAGTTGGGTGGTCCGGCGCTGATGTTCAGTTAGTCAGTACTTTGCACCCAGTATTTTGGTGGTGACCTCATAATACACTGGCCTTTTCTACTGGTACATTATTCTTTATCCTTGTTTCACGTTTCGCAAAAGGTTGATCGGATGTGGATGTGCCGTGACACCTCTGGACTCACGCAAAATACAACAGATGACAACAGAAACCTGAAGTGGCCTCTGTGCAACGCATTCAGTTTAAGAAAATCACATAACAGAGACTAATGTGGTATTCAGTTTTATCTCCTAATTATTGTGCAAATGAGAGTATTTGGTGAACTACATTCAATGTGAATTCAACCAGAACGTGAAGTTGCCTGACGGAGACGCAGAGACAGCGCCTACCTGAAGAGCCCAAAGGAGGACGAGACCGGCAGTGGGCAGTGGAAGAGTTTTCAGCAAACTTGTGAGTAGTATTCCTTCGAAAGAACATTGAATTATTCACTCTGTCCAGTACAGACATGGCTGTTTTGTAATGTAACCCTCCGGACTGTGAGATTCGTTTGCAATGCTTATCTTTCTTTCGTTAGTGTGTTACTGCCAATCAGACTGTTACAGGAATGTAGTTAACGACTGTCAGCAACTTCCGAGGAAAGTCCAACCCAAATAAATTTAACCCTTACGGATCGTTGCTTCGTATCATTTAGAATGCCCAAAGGGCGCAAATTTGTGAACCTAATTGCATAGAAACTTTTGAATAAACACAATAGTTCGATGACTGGACACAATTCTTGCTAACCGATATCTAATACTATCATGGTGTCTTACTTTCCAGCAAGCCTGCCTTCACTAATGTGAACGTTGCTCTAATGTCAACGAAGGAAGAACAGTCGTTGCCAGTTTCTCTGCAAGATTACCCAGGGTTTTCTAGTCTGACTTTCTTACACCTTCGAGCAGGTAAACATTTTGCCACATGTGAAATCTCTCAGTTATTGTACTCATCCACTGGTTTGCGCAATAGTAAAATGCAGCAGGTACCTCAACTCGTCATTCTAAAAGAACGCTGGTCACGAAAATAAGAAAGGGATGGTCAATAAACCAGTTTTTAGGCAAAGATGAATGATATACCGATGAGAATACCGATACTTGACCTTATCTAAATGGTCGTAAAAAGCACTTGCGGATCTTTTGAAGCAGATTATTATGGCAGCAACTACAGTCCTCTGTCACCTGATTTGTTTTGTCTGGGTTTCACAGACCGTATTTGCTCCCTGAGAAAGTCACGCGGGTCTGCTAACCTGTTTCTCGTTAACCGGCTAATTTGGCTTACTCAAATCAGAGGCTCTCTGATTTTTAAGGACTCGGTGGATGCTTAAAGTAGCTTTCCTTCGTAAATTCAGGAAGAGCTGTTTTGTTCAAAATAGTGTATAACGTTTTTGGCTCTTCATTACAAGTTCCCCAAGTACAAATGGTATGGCAAAAACAGATTTGTTTTGAGGTTTAGGAGCAACTTTGCTAACACCAAATCTGTTTAGGCGGGAATCTCAAGTAGCCCTATCATGCTGGCACTTGAGGTGACGAAAAATTCACACTGTTCTTCTGTGACAACATATCTGCGTAGGCTGTTAATAAACCCAAGGAAAACACCAGGTGTACACTACTGTCGGTTTGTCCAAACTTAGTTACAGGAAAGGAAGATGTGGCTTGGAGCTCGAAAAAATTCCTCCAAGAGGGACAATTTGTTCTCTGATCTCAAAACTCTACGGAAGAAAATTCAATACTGCTGGCCTCACATAACTAATGACGCGCAGATAGTCGTAACAGCACCTGATTCAAAGTGGTTTACGCTGTGGGCCTCTTGTGAGACAAGCTTGCCAATACTATAATTCTCAGTATCGCTGTTTCGAGAAACTTATGAATTCGCTTTGTAAATATGTTACGAGTTTGTGGTTCGCTGACACGGGTTTTTATCCTCTATAGGTTGCAAAATAAGCAGATGTGTCCAGCGGTACCGTCATTCCAAATGTTTATCTAAAACCGCTAATTGATTGTTACAGCGTACTAAAGAGACCCACATGAATGGCGATGAGACGTTTACAAGCTGACAGTCAAGGTCGGCTGGCACATCAGGAGATAGAACGCACTCCAGCTGCCAATGTTTCGGTAAATTAAAATCGTTTGCTTTCAACTCGTTTCACGTTATTTTACAGTGAGTCCTATCAGGAATGCAATATCAAACATATTTGGCTAGCAGTGAGTCTGGCGTGATGCTTTCCTCGGCAACATAGATGGCTGAATTACACCTGAAACAGGCTTATTGCGACCGGTTTTCACAAAAGGGTGCTTAACAAATTACAACTTAGTATCGTCTTTCAGAAAATACCCTCAGAGTGACCGAAGTGGATATAACTGGTTCTGAGGCAAAGCTAGGTGCAATCAGTATGGCTGTGTGAAACTCCCTAAACAGGGGCTGTCGAAGGTCGAAGTGTAGACATCATCATCATCATTATCAGCTGTAAGAACCGCGTACTTGTTGTGCAGTGGTTGTAGCTGCCACGATTTCTTCCATCGATGATTTGGGGAGGTAGGTAGCTGGGCATTGGAGGCAGGAGTTGCTAACTTAGTGCGTAAGTACAGGTTTGAGAAACTTCAGTTGCTTAGGTTTCAAGAACTTCAGGCTCATTAGGGCACATTGTTTCCAGAAGACGTCTTTTCTTTTTTTCCATCGTACTCTTGCAAGCTGATTATAATCACACTGGGTGGTGATGACGAAGATAGCTGGGATCTTGTAGCAGCCGAATATCATCTTGAAAAAAAGGACCTGTTCATGTAAGATGTACTATCCCACTGGTTATTCATGTACCGTTGAGAAAGGTTCACTTATATCGGTAGTTAATCAAGGGAGATCCACAAAAGTGTGGTGGAAAGATTAGTTGGAAAAGTGAAAAAACACATCATTGTGACTTCAGTTTCCTGAACGACTTGCTCTAGAGGAACAAACGTACACAAAACGATGGATTTTAACTCATAGGCCAGTAAATGTCAAAAGTTATGCCATACGTGTGAACCGTTTCTGTCATTCACGGAGAGTTTAATCGAATTTTTCAACAAGATAGTATTTCGGGAACGTTTGAGTATGTTAATTTATTTGATCATTAAAAAAGGTTTTTCATATCTTACAAAATAAAAATAAAATCTTCCTGGATCCAAGACCCTACCCTGTTGAACAACACTAATGTTCACATTCCAATGGATATGAAACCAAGGTCATTAAGTCTGGGTTGCTAAACATTACTCGGAGGCTACTCCCATACTGAATAGACGGTGATTTTTTCGCCGACTCTCAAAAGAGGTCACAGGGCTAACCTGATTGTTATGGCTTTGGTTGGACTTTCTGATCGAACATAAATTCAAAGCGATGGCGATCGACCGAGCAACTGAACAAACGAAAAAGTCAGAACGATAATGCAGACATGTCAACTCAGACAAGGCACGTGATAGCAAAGAAAGGACAAATTTTGGTGTCGAAGAACCGGCCTGGATAGTGAGTCTAAAGGTTCACAGAACACTCCTCCTTCCGTGTAACAAGTCCGTTTCTTCTTGAAGGAAACTACTCACAAGGTTGCTGAAAACTCTTCGACCTTGTGAGTAGTTTCCTTCATGAAAATATACTGCGATATCTCGAATATCGTACCAACTGAAACACGAGGCGGCCTGTGTGCAGCACATTCAGTTGAAGAACATCATAAACGAGAGACTCACTTGAGTCTCCCGTGAAAACCAAATTGATTTGCAAATGAGTGTATTTGTCGAAATCAGTCCAATTTGGGTTCAAGTAGAACATAAGGTTGACGGAAACTCGGGGACTGCGCCTACCTGATGAGCCCCAAGAAGGGCGAAACCGGTCGTGGGCTGTCGAAGAGTTTTCAGCAACCTTGTGAGTAGTTTCCTTCATGAAAATATACTGCGATATCTCGAATATCGTACCAACTGAAACATGAGGCGGCCTGTGTGCAGCACATTCAGTTGAAGAACATCATAAACGAGAGACTCACTTGAGTCTCCCGTGAAAACCAAATTGATTTGCAAATGAGTGTATTTGTCGAAAGTCCGTTTCTTATTTAGCCGTATGACAAAAGGTGTGCTTATGTTTTGTAGTCTGTCCATTTTGGACTGTTTAATTCAGGCGACCTCACTTGCTGTTTATAAAGTCTCACCTGGATCGTGATACTGCGTTCAAACGCTAATAAGCACTGCTGGTTTGATAGTATGTCTGCATGACCTTATGCCATTACCCTCAATTTTCATCAGTAATTGATAAAGTACCTACACGGAAAGTGATCGGTATCAAATTTAGCCAATCGTATTTCCGCTATTCAGTGATTGCCTGCCAGTTGACTTGATTTTGTTCGTCTTTAGTTCCGAGTTTTAATATTAGTGACTTCGCCATTTAGCCCCTGAGAGAATAAACGTTCCAATATTTGTTCTTTGCATTCTGCCCATCCTGATTGGCCACACGTTCCGCTTACAAAAAGTGATACTACGCTAAGCAGTCAGCGCACCAGTTAAGTGTGGAATTTGAAAGGACTCCAGTGTTTAGAAAACAACAGCCGCACGAGCTTCTTTCTAGGTGCAAGTCCGACAGAACAATGGTTGTTCAGGTAGAAGGGCGCAGAAGAACAACTACGAAACCATAACCCCGGTTGTTACACGGGTGGTCGTTATGGGTAGAAAGTAACCTACGCTTGCTTCCACATAAATACTCTCAAAATACCTTGGGCGACTGAGCAGTCCCTTAAATGGAACAAACCTCCCCGGCATTGTTTGAGATTACTTGAACTTCCTAGAACCTGAGTATAGAAATATTACCAGCGGCTGGTAGGTAGATATAGTTTATAGGTTAATGTAAATAAACTGAACGTGCGTTGCATTTAGCAGGAGGAATATGCGGCGTTATAGTTTATGATGTGTGTGGATAATAACTGACTGACAAAACTGTGAGTCTTTCAGCTGTGTGTCAGGCATTTTATGGAATGTGCGTAATGGAATTTGTTTGCGCATGCAGAAGAATTCTTACACGTTGACTAAGTATTTTGATCTGGTGTTCAGAGCGCAGTGTGAAAATGTGCCTCACACTCCAGTTCACCTGATCTGTCAATACTGTGTGCTCCACAAATTGCTAAACGTTTTCCAAAAGTCAAACTCCTGCACTTTTGAAGTTTTTGTCTGAACGTAAGCAACTGTCAGCGAAAGGAACTTAAGACCGCCTACAAAAAACATACTACACTGAATGTCAAGAACATCGTGACTTTGTATCTGTGTCCCTCAAAAGTGAATAGATCATGTACCTGTTTTGGTTTGTTCTAGACAAATATTCTTCAAAAACATCTCAGTGATGGTGACAAGGTAACAATAATTGTCTATTTCAGGATAGTCTGCCTGATAGACTGACCAGAAATGGTCGAGTTTATGAGAGGACTTATCCCTAATTAAGCGCACAGGAAGAGGAATAATAAACTGAAAAAAACTTTCTGGAATCAAAATTTGTCATTTCTCCAAGGGACCAGAAGAAATGTCCCTCTATGTCAGTGTCTTGCGTTTTGCACACTATGACTATGATATGGTATTTTCAGATCCCGGATTTTTTGTAAGGCTCGTGATTTGCTTCCTCAGTGAGTTTATATCAGTGAATTTACATCCATTAAAAAAGGTTAACAAACCACTGCGATCAGAGCACTGCACTAAAAGACTGTAGGAAGGTAGAATCTCACAGGTTCTAGCACTAGAACTGGGTGTAAAAGGATCTTGTTCACTTATTAATTGGGGCCCACAAGATACCAAGCAAACTTTTGTGGCCTCAGAAAAATCAGAATACCGATTACCTTGTGGAAAAACGTAGCAATTTCACCTCCATATCAACAAAAGTAGCCCACACAAGCATTCAAATGGTTATTTCGCAGTGTTCCAGAAACTTCGAGCGAAATTTAAGTAGGAACCCCTTAGCAGCAGGCATATTTGATAGTAAGAACATACCGCTCTACCGAAATCTCATGAGGGGGAATGCGACCATACTGTAGGTCAATATACGGTCCATGTTGAAAAACTGACGAGAAGAACTAGGAGTGGTCTCACTACGTTGGTTCCCAAACAGTGCAAAACATTACTCATATTTGTTCTTCCAAATCGCTCATTCTCAAAGCCTGAACTTTTCTCCGCATTCCTCATCTTCAGGAGTTACAAGGTTATGCCCCGTTTTTAGTTTGTTCCATTATCATATTAAACAGAGATTTCTCCGTAATCCAGGTATACGTGTAGAAAATTATTGATTCTAGCCAGCATGTGTGCCTGCCACTCATTTTCACGTTCACCTAACGGCGGCTTAACATGATATCATCCGGTTGTGCTGCCATTCGGTTGGCAGAGAGGAGGGCTGCTCCACTGGATTTGGTGGATCAAATATTGGCTCAGAGGCTTTGTTGAAGCCGGTAGAGCAAACTTTCACTCAGGATGAGGAAAATATATTGGGCTTACCAGCAATATTGGTGTAAATATCTCTTACAAAAACTTGTCAGCGCTTACTCACCACAGATTGCGACCTGAAACCATTTCCTATAAGCCTGTAAGCAGCCTTAGTGACCATCACTTACTCCTGCAACCTCTACCGAACCATTGATGGACTGGTTTGGCTGTCTCAAAATCTGTTCTGTGATCGACTGTGCTATGATCGATTAGGCCAGCACTAGGTACTTTTGGTGTTTGTCACACTGTCGTTCTTTGTTCATACTATTTTTTTTCAAGCATAGAACTATTCTCTGACCCAATAGAAAGTTCATTTATCGAACTTGTATTTTGAGCTCACCAATGGCACGAATTTTACAGTTTGACGGTCCAAACTGAATGCATTACAATTATGTTATGAGCCTGGGTCAGCTTATCAGCAATCGTGCATGAAATTAGCTGACCACCCGTAGTAAAAATGAACCTGATTGCTTTCGTCTTTGTGTATCGTTTTATGTTCGTTGTGGGTATCATGGTTTGTGTGGGTTGAGATACTGCTACGGCGCCCTGACCCAAACAAGAAGACGTTTATGGTCCTCGACCAAATCTTTGGCTCAAAAGCCTAATCGCAAGGCAGCGGTGTTTGGCGGGAAATGCAAGTGCATTACTACTTCAAAGAACAGGTCACCTCGCAAATTCCACACCTTAAACTGGAGGGACAGGAGACTTTGTTGATCAGACCTCCAGCCATTGACCAACCTGGTATAAGAGACCCAGCGAGTGCCACACGGACAACCCCAGTATAGCTCATTGAGTCACGGAGGCACACTTTTTTTAAACCACAAAAAGGACCAGACTCTTCGCGACGGAAGTGCGGTAATCACAGGGAGATCAGCTTGACCACAGTCATAACGAGTCACTTAGCTTCAGTTCTTTGTCACCTTATGGTGGCTCGTGAAACACTGACTCTGGGGCAGCAAGCAGGATTCCGGTCTTATATGGGTTGCTTTGACCGAATCACCACAACTCCGTACGTGGAAATGACCCACAATGCTAGTATTCCTGGATTTCCAAGGCGCATTCGTCTTGATCGACCGGTATGTTCTCCTCAACACGTTTGTCCAGCAAGAAATACCCCGAAAGTTTGTGAACATAATGATTTCTTTGTACTCTCTCAGCATATGAGAGCCATCCAAAAGCTTCCGCACACAAAGTGGTTTGCGTCAGGGGTGTCTACTCCCTCCATTCCTATTTAATTTCGTGATCGGCGAGCAAATGAGACAAACGCTAGAAGGTCTTCAAAACCCTGATGTTCAAATAGCTGCTGACGAAAACCTTGTCGATCTAGTATATGCAGACGACGTCATTCTCGTCTACGAAGAGGAGGCACAAATCTTTTTGGATGAACTGACATGAAATGGACATTCAGTTACTGAACACGCCACTTACAGTCCAAGGAGAGGCATTCGAATTTGTGGAGCGTTTTAATTAACTTGGAAGTTGTATTAATTCCTACTGTAGTGAGACAGATGAGGTCAATGTACGAAACAAAAAATTTGACACCTAATTTTGAAACACCTATGGAATCAATGCGGCATTTCTGTAAATCTCCAGGGACGTGTGTGTCCGGCTAAGGTACGGACTGTTTTGTCCTACAGCTGTGAGACTTGGCCTATTTGAGCAACGGAACTGAAACGTTTTCAGGTGTTCGACAACCATAGGTCGGTGTCAGCGAATCCCTAAAGAGGCAATTAGAAGCGAGTGTTTGGTAGTGCAATAGAAACTTTCATCGAAGACTTCGTCCAGCATCAGCAGCTGCATTGCGCATGCCGAACCGTCGTTTGCCGAAGAGAATGCTGTTTTTCCTGCCCATTTCAGAGTGGCGGAAGCAGAGAAGTGGCCAGCGTTTGACTTGTGAAAGAGATTGCACATGCCTGGGTGCTGTCCGCGAAACTCGCCTTCCAGGATGGGGAGCGCCTGGTTAAAGACGCTGCAAGATACGGCTGATAACCAATATCAGTGATGTTCTTCTTGTCAGTTACTATCCAGATTGCCTGAATGAGCATCTGGAGGTGTAGGTATATCACAATTATTGTGTTGGACTAGGGGCAGGTCCCTTCACCATCCACTTTTATTCTTCTCTTCCGAATGAGGTTTTCAAATGAATCATGGTTCTACGGTAGCGAACCAGCGATGTTAAGAATTAATGTTGTGCTCTCAATGATGATGATGATCCGTATTTGACATCAAAATCCTCACGACCAATGCCTATAGTAGCTTCGTTTTGCGACAGCTACTAAGAGGAGTCTTCAGGAAATGCTATTGTGATGCCTGTGTTTTGTTGTGCCTAGAAAACTGCGACTAAACGAGTTCACCATGCCAGGTGAGTTTTAGAGCCGTTTGTTTCGAAAAAACCCTACCGACAACTCAAAAAGGGGAATCAGTGTTTGCATAAAACTTGACTCCAATTGACATCACAATAGTGCAGCCACCAAGCTACTAATCACTCTACGGATAAGTTAGTGAGATGTTTCGCTAGTTTATCTTTAGCGTGTCTGATCGACCCATGCGTGCTTTTGTTCGAATAAATTTGATATTTTAGAATTATTGTTCGAAAGATTGGCCGTGCTCTTCATCTTACTAGGGTGCCAAATATATGTCATAAGTGCATTAAAGTATCTCAGTTAAGTTGGACTGTAACAACCAAAACACAATGCTGCTAGTTGTCGTCATTTAGGAAGTGATCGATTCGGATCGACTTCACACTACCACAACATTCGATGATCGACTTACTAGACAGCAACTCTACACGGTTCAAAGTAAAAAGCTTCCGTAGCAACCAAACAGAAAGAAACTCTCGGTAATTCAAGAACTAAACCACAGTGTGCGAGAGAACTTTCCACCGGGAATTATACAGATCACCGCTTCAGGTAAAAATTATTAGAAAAATAACACTGGCTCATTGCAGTTATGTGAATAAATTCCAAACAAGTGGTCACTATTTGATTGTTCAAACGCACCGGTGTAATTTTGTGCCAAACACTATCGAGTATGGTTTATTTGGCGGAAATTTCAGCTGAAATGGGTGTACGACTGAACGACATACAGAGCCTTATTACAAGTTATAGCGCCTTTTAAAAGATGCAGTTCGAATACAGTTCGAATACCTTTTTAAAATCGTGTTTTTGGAGGGTTGTGCCATGAAAACCAAATGGTAGCAAATCTTTTTTACCCTATACCGCTGTTTCACGTGCCAGATCGGTGAAACCCAGAACAAATGCTTCCTAAATCTGTGGATTTGCACCGACCTAAATGTTTGCTTCCAAAACTGCAAATCTCATTGATCGATCCTGCCTCCGGCAAGCAGGTTGCTACCAGAAGAATTACAAATATATGAATATGAATTACAACCATATAATTAAATATCTTCGCTTAAAAAGGACAAGACCTTAAATAAAACCTTGTAACCTAAATATAGACCCAGTAATAAAATCCAAACTTTCTTGCATGTTTTTTATCCTGGAACGGAATCGTTAATTCTGAAAAATGTAGCGAACGTTTTCGGATATTTCACCGAAATGAGAGAGAACTGGTTAAGGGCTGCTACTCGGGTTTTGCCCCTCCATGTGCTGTGGGACACACGAAATGGTCAAACCCATGTTTCTTCTGGCATGCAAACGTTGTTACGCGGAGGTTGTTCAGAAATTTTTAGGCGGCGCTGTATTCTAAACACAAAAAGCAGGAAAGTGTCTGCATCGTGTTGTTTCTTACACCATACTAGGATGATATGTAGATCGAGGTACATTCAAAAGGCAATAAAAAAACAGCGAATGACAAAGTTAAAAAAAACAGGCTGTTGTAGCTTTAGATAGGCTAAATCTTAAGAAGGCTGTAATTCGACTAACTCAACAACCTCGTCCACGTTGCAATTGCCTATCATTCCCAAACAGATGGGAACTCCACGGGTGAGAAAACCATTTTTCAGCATTAGTAAAATGCGCGGCGTATCTGCCGTAACTGCGTATCTGATTGATCCGTATATCAATGAGGATTTCGTCACATAAGCCAGGGTAATCTGCACTGCTGCTGACGTTAATGCATTCTACGCTGAAAAGCCGAGAGGTACCTAGAGCTGTTTTGTCCCTATTGGGAATGATCGCCAGTGCGCGTCCCATTGAACTCAAGGGTGTTTCTAAACCCGCGAATCCAGGCTAGTGGTTTGAACATTTAACTGGTCGTCCACGAGCGATTCTTCAGCAATGTTATTGGCCCACGCTTAGAAGGGATATAGCATAACTTATACTTCAACCACAGAATTCACATCACTCGTTGACTGTGATTTATATGTGCCTGGAACTTCCAAACGTCCGGCTGAATTTCAAGATATATATATTTGCTTCGGTGTCTGCGTTTCTTCAACTTTGGCACAATAAGCAGGCAAAAGTTTGAGTAAGGCATACACATGAATATTGGTGCGCTTTCACCAGAAGCCGGTCAGTTTTTACTAACCAAAAGTTTCTGCAGTCTCGAATTACTGCCAGCCGTTCGGAAATGTTTCTCCTCTGTTAAACCCAAGTCATGAACTGCTGTTGATAAACAGATGCTCCGACAAGGACCTAGAAGTTTTACTTCTCTGAACATTTGCAAAAGTAAATGCTACTGATATTGGCGGTTTATTTACATTCATTCGGACAGTAACCGATAATTTATCTTATCTGTTTGTAGATAATCGTACTGAAGTTTGAAGTGCACTCATATGAATGACCTGACTGTTTCGTAAACCGGTTACTGTTCCAAACTGATTTCAAATGTCAAATTTATACTTCTTGCTACAGTATTCTGGCTCAGACAGTTTCGATTTGTTGGTCAACAATTCTTCAAAAACCGTCTGTTCTACTTGGTGCTAGGTATGTCCCGTGTGAAAACACGGTGAATAGTATTCCTTGTACGAAGTTTGCTCGTTAATGTAACAAGGCCAAAACTCCCGAACGCTGACTTCATTTGATGTCGAATGCAGTGATGTCCTACTAAAAAATTAATTTCCTGCTTTGACGCATGCATTACTGAGCACATTTCTTCCTGCAGTTCATGTCCGTCTGGTCCCGCGTTGTTTCAGACGAATGCTTCATTGCCCCTGAGTGAGTCCGGGTGAAATAGTTGATCGCAGGTTTATTCTTTGTTGAACTGGTCTCTTCCATGAAATGATGAGAGAACTTATCATCATAATATGCTTCAGAACACTGACCAAAAGTGGTCTTTTCTAGGCAAAAGCTTCCGTGTGCAGGTTCTCTTCAGGATCTGTTTCAGTCATTTGGCCAACGAAGATCCCGCTTCTCTAAGAACTAAAGGCCTTCTGTTGTGCTACTCGAACTTTTGGTCTCCCAGTAGAGCAGCGTAAATCATTGTGGTATTGGTATGAAACGAAATAAACGTCAACTCTTGTTTGACCTCGAATTTTTCCGGTTACGAGCACTCCTCTCCAAAGGGGTAAATAACAAACGCCGCAGCCAAAGTCCTTTAAGCATTTGTCCGGCTCGTCATACTTATCCGCATTAATATTTCGACCAGAAAACAGTCTGTTCTGTTATTAGAGAAACTGGTATTCAGATACGCTACTTCAGGAGTTCTGCTAGATGTATCTCTGCTAGTAGACCAAGAGCTGACTTGCTACGTCCAATTTATTCTCGGCTTACTGCTCGCAATCAGTGTGATGCCAAAGCAGAAATTACGTGCTATCACAATTGAGTGGAGTCCATTCACTGGGCAATGATTGTTTCACATGTCTCGAATAAAAGTAGCATTCTGAATTTACTTCAGAATCCGCCCGTCCGATTATCCCTGAAAAGCGTCTGTCTGATTCTACAGTACTGAGGTAGATTAGCTTGCATATTAGGAAAGAGCCCTAACAAATTCTCTTTAACATTGACTACGTGAACGTATTTGTTCCATTTTTGGCTAGCCGGTCATTTTTTAACCAGCATAAAGTATATACGGAGAAACCATACATTTTTAGAACTGAGCGTGTGAAATCAATCGCTTTACTAATGGGTATTCTTACATTTGTCGGTATATGAAGAGGCCGTCTGCAGTAGTGATCAAACTTTTGTTGATTCGTCTATGCTTTTTGTGTTGATCACTCTTTGGAGTGGCGGTTAATTTCTGTTTTCCCCCTCTCCAAACGAAGTGCAGCTGGTTTTTAAACTCCTTTTGTAATGACAAGATAGTCCCATGTGTTGTTCAACCTCACTCGAGAGTGAATAACTCGCTTGAAATACTTTTGTGCTTTTCTTGCATTAATTTCGTTAAAACTGGTGCATCTGTTTTCAGTTTGTGGGAGGTTGAGGTTGTTTTTTTAAAACGGGGCACGTTTTGTCAGGCGAATACCCAATGATATAAATTTGTGAGGACACCACTAATTTGTTAATTAGTTAACATAGTGTTTCATAAGGTTCATACACTAACAAATACCAGCTATCTTTGTGATAAATTGAGCCCATATAGACTGATGGATCATCTTGGGCAAACCAAAGTTCAATGGACAATCACGTCTACCCGTCTATCATAACTAGCCATCTTCACGTCATCAAAACAAATTCGGGAGTTGATCGAAAAGCCCTCGCTATCAGGTATTATCTGTGAAATAGTCGCGGTGTTTCTTCAGCAAATCTGGCTAACAGGTTTGGGTGTCGTGGGTTTAGTCACACACTTCAGGTTATAGCACTAAGTGTTGTCTGCTGGTCGCATATAAATTCCTAACGGATGACTAACCAGGTCATGTGACATTGGGCTGTAAACATACGCGAGGAGACGGCCTGGAGAAAGCGATAACATGTCTACGTATTGGTGAGCCCCTCATTGCAACATCTGCCTAAATCTGAAGGGTAGAACAATACACAGGTCGTTTTATCATAAATAAAACCAGTTTACAGTTTTGTGAACCAACAACACATCATCCTTTCAAGGATGCACTAGACTGGATTTATCCGGTGAAGTATTTAACCAGATTGGTCGTTTGATGCAAATGAACCGTGTGAACTGAATCGACAACACGATAGACTGGTTTCCTTTCTAGATTGATCGTCAAGTGTCGGATAAATGCACGAAGCACTGTAGAACGTCGGTCTGTCACGACAGAGTCCGAGTTTTTCACAGTCCGTGCAAAGCATCACGATGTGGATTTTGCTACATGGTTGATCAGTCAGAATTAAGTGACAGTTTATTCACATAGTCGGTTAACATTGAGATGATCACTCAGTGTTTTCAGGCGGCTTCTAATTTATGGATGTTCGCTCTAATAATATATTGTGCACACAGTCATAAGCTTTAGATTTTATCTGGGTATAGGCAACAGGTTTCAGCAACCTTATGAGTGTGTGATCCGCCTGGACAAATATGCTTTTGTTGTAAACTGGCCAAAAGGATTACTTTGTCGGGATTTCTTACCAGAATTTCCGATAAAATTTATCAGGACCTTGACCGCTGCAGACAACCAGGACAATTCAAGATAGGTGCAATGTTCCAACAGAAGGTGTCCAACTATGGTATCTTGAGTGTTCTGAAATATCTTGATTGCGATCACTACGTTAGACCTTGGGAATGTAGGTTTCGCACGTCCGTTACTGGATTTCAGATTCCAAGGTGGCCTATTATGTTTTGCAGGTAACAATGGACTGGAAGCTTGTTGCCTCACAAAGTTACCCTTGCTTATTTTTTCAAAGTGAGATCTCGTGTTACGCATAGGATCATCAGCCTGTGACTGACGGAAATTTACTGTTGAACAAACTGCAGAAGTGTGCACCGAATGTCCAATTTCGCACGTTGCTTGTATTCCCCCCACCCCTAACAAACGCAGTCCACTTCAGTTTTGGAGCTGTGGATGCTTCAAAGCAGGGAATGGTCACGAATGACCAGAACAATTTGCTGCACAGGATGCCCCAATGGTCTGTTTTATTCTTTCGATCTTAAACGAACATAAGGTAACCTGTTCACCACCAAATTCTCTCAGTGTATTGTAGTGTAATCGCGTGTTTTACTATTGTCAGTCCGTGTTGTGTGCTCAGCCCCACACTTCGTCTAATTAAAATGAATTTTACCCTAAAAAATTGGAAACACATCATTTCAGCTAGACAGTTCCTGTGTTTCACTCTGGATTCTATTAAAACCCGAAAATTTGGGATGAACCCGTCATGGTGGACAGTGAAAAAATAGAGGGGTTTCATTCGAAACTGCATACTGTTAGTGATTTCATTCTATGCTGCAAGGCACTGCAAACTTGCTCCATCCTTGTTTGCACCTTCTGATAATCAACCTAATTACGTTACACCCAGATCACTAACAGGTCACACCTCGCGAATCTCCACAGAGATTTGAAACCGCGACACGGTAGGACTCAAAAATATGCATGTGCTCCTGGTATAGGCTGTGTGGAGAGTGTGAGGTGCTTGTGGTTAAGGAAATGATGAATTACTTTCCGAAATGTTGTCAATGTTGCATTCCTGCCCTAACAAGATAAGTTTCACGACAACGCGGATGAAGCAGGCAGGACAAGGCAGTCTGAATGGTCAGAAATAAATACAACACGTAAGCTACGCATACGTGTTGTATGTGTAGCTTCGTATGCCATCGTGTGTACCAGCCAAAACCTTGTTGTCAGCATCCGTTCGTCCTGCAACGATGATTACAGAGGGATTCTAAGACACACCGGTCAAACAAAGCACCCGCAGGCAGGTAGAGAAAATGTCCCGATACACTAAATAAAAAAACTGATCATTTCGGTGTCTCATAGTTATTACTCTACCAGTCAAGAGAACAATTTAGCTCCTGGCGAAAATTCATCATCATACCACACTCATTTACTTCACAATTACTTGTCCAGCCTCAACAATCTTCCGACGTGAACTGTTGTGCAAAACACAGGAAGCCAGAGCACTTGACTAACAAGTGCAATCCAGGAGGATACGTAAACTATCAACCTTCTTGTCACACGCTCGTCTCATCATCTCTACGCCTGCCGGAATTCGTTCCTTGCGATCTTTTTGTGGTAATTATTGCAGCTTTTAAAATGTCGTCTTTGGCTCATCGTCCTTACTGAAGGCAATCTGCCACTGGAAAATGACTCTCAATTAGGTTTGTCGCGGAGAAAACGATTCCGGGAACGATGACAAAAATATCGTCGTTCACTCGAAGATGTCTGCACTGTCAATGTACTACAGTTAGATTATGTGGATTCAGAAGGAGTTGTGGATCAGAGACTGTGACGAACTGCAATAAAGAGATACATGCAAGAAATGACGGAGTCACGGAGAAAGCTGTCTAGGGAGGTTTGTACTTTAATTTTGTCAACAGGAACAACGTTTACTTCAGGCTGTGTGCGACAACTGATTAGTTATTTCCAGTGCGACCACAGATGACTGTCACGCTCCACACAATCCCTAAGAAAGGCGCTGATAATGTAGCCTGTTGTGGCTAGGAGATCATTACAATGAGCACAACTAAGACTAGTAAGGCGTCTTTGTGGCAAAAATAGCTTATAAAACAACTTGATCAACATATCTGTAGCTGCCTGACTAACCAACGGATCTCAAATCTGGATTTATTTATTGACTGATTTTGGATTATTGCAGGAGAACTGGCATGTGCCGACATTTCGCTGAATAACACACACTGTATCAAGTCAGCGTAACTTCCCATCCTACCAGCCAATTTGTGACTGTATTAACATCACCAAGTCATTATAACTTTATTGTTTATATGCCTATTATAATCCACAGAGCTAATGGAGTAAAAATGGGAATTTCTGGCATTGAATTTGTTGACCACAGTGGGGCTTTCTAGTCTATTATCAAGCAACCCAATCGTTACAGCTGCATGAATGCAAAACGTCTTTTCTAACTTTCTCAGCTTATTATTTTAGGATTAAAATTTTAAAAAAAATTGTCACCATTTCTAGGGTTCATTCCTTGAATAAACTGGTGTTAGAAGAATTTCCTCTTAAGGATCAACTGGCCTACTAGAAAACGGCTGAGATATACGTCGTGGGTAACACTAATATTGATTCTCTAACGAAAGTAATATGCATCCCAAAACCAAACACGACCTGAGATTTTCTTAATCAGTTTGGATCACGTGTGGCATTTTTTAAGGTCGGTTGGAAACACGAAAGTAATCAGGATATTGGACTTAATTTCCAGGTGAAGCTAACTGATCGAAATGATTGACGTACTTCCGTATTAGAGACAATGTCCTCACTGCTCAGCCGCTGAGTAGATCGGATTAAACGGAAATGTTTACGTCGAACAAAGCTAGCTTCTGTCTAAATAGTACAGTATTCTCCAGAAACCTTTTATTTTCTTTGTAGTTCGTTTTTAAAAAGCAGACCAAAAGACGGAATACGCTGTTAGAACAATTCTAGTTGAAATGCTTTTTGTAATGGCGTGGAGTGAATAATCTAAGTGCCCTGTTTCTGTTCGTCTGTCGGGGTAAGTTTCGACAGGATCTAATGCACTTTTTTGGTTCAGTTGTAACACCCTTTCTGTGCCGAGCTGCTGTGCACCCCAAAGGAGGCACGAAGGTTGAGATGCTGTCAGATTGCTCAAGCCTAGACAGGACCAGTCAAGATTCAGCGAGCGGGTTCAAACCACAGACCATCTAGTCAGTAAGTTTGCGCCTTAACCACTGAGTCTTCTCGAGCTGTCGCACTTTCCTTCTTAACATATGATGTATGATGTATGATAGCAGAGCGGAGATAAATTCGGTTTTCCACCCTTTTTGAATGATCCCACTTATAAATGAGGAGAATATTCCCTAAAATGAGCGATGCAGTCAAACGGACGAACGTCAAATGGGGCTACTCAGTGGAATAGTTAGCTGAAAACGACAAACATTGTTTATATTCTCATTCTGTTCAGCTACCGGTGCAGTGCTTCAGTATCATAAAGTTTATTGAATAAAAGAAAGGCAAGTGTATTCAGAATCGTTTGCTGTAGGCTCAGTTTGTCCTTCAGCCGTAAACCAGACCGATAGTTAGTCTACTCATAAGGTTTTCGTGATTTGTAGACTCATTATAATTTCATGCCGTGCTCGGTAAGCCGGGAAAGTGCTGGGAACATCTTGGGAATTGTTTCTTATTTGTCGTCATCAGTCCACCTTACGAATGTCGTTCGGAATTAAACAAGCAAACTCCCGAATGAAAAGTAAACACCGCCATTCTGGTAGCCACTTGACAGCAACTGACTGGCACTTATACAGGATATAGCGTCATCCAGGGTACCGACGAGTATTTCGTTTCAAGTAATTTAGTACTGACCATCTCCCGGATAGATGATATTTCCTAATGATGCGTGCTTCCGCCGGGAAATTGCAATGAACAGATTAACCACTAGATTGCTGTCTTATTGCGGCTACTAAAACGCTATTTGTTAAAATGCACACGGTCAGCTCCAACACTGTGTCGCACTTGGAGGTGTGTTACGCGTTCAAACTAAGTTGGAGCCAGTTTCTAATCTTGAATCTTGAGCTTGGTTGCCAGACGGAGCGCTTTGACCTTCCACACCAGTCAGTATTCATCTTCGAATTCCGATCTTTAGGACGCATAATATCAAGTCAGCAGTATGCCTTAGTATATCCCTTTAACTGCAGTCACATACATAGGAGCTTACTCCATGCAACGTAAGCCGGAGGCTTACCATGGGGCACTGTACGGACATATTGGCCACCGAGTGAGGTTCGACTGTCTTTCAAAGCCGTATCTAGTTTGACAACGTCCACCCAAGCCTGCTTGGCACGGAAGCATGCACCTATCAGGTGGTTCTGCCATATTCATTTGTCGACATCGAAATCAGCGCGCATCCAGATTCTCATGCCCGATGGGGGAAAGTGCAACGATTTATTTCAGCTTGAAAATTCTACACTAACCCTTGTTAAAAAGATCGATTCAAGCTTACCAACTGCATTCTACAGTACATGTAGTACCGAAAAGTACATATGGGGCCTGGCAAGAGAAGACTGCATTACTCATTCGTTGAATAGGTCAGGGGAAACAAAGTGCCTAGTTTTCCTTTCAAATCGTCGCACAATTCCGCCGCCAACTTTTGAGTGTATTGCAGTGTTTGACTAAGCTGTGGTGTAGTCCTAATAACCAATCAACAGAAGGAAATTGAATTTCGTCCTGTAAGTGAAGCCAAGCCGCTCTGAAAAATGGAGAAGCACTGTGCAGCAGTTTCGTTATTATTGGGAACCATCAATAGTGCCCATTTCACGAAACACCAGATAATCTCCAGAGGGTTGTTACTCAAGGAGCCAGTCAAAATGTGTAACTACGTGATATGGATCCCATGACTGAAGGATGAGTGGGCTATATCATGTCTAAGTGAGGGTTCATCACACTGCTGATCAGCCACTCCTGGCCGAAGGGTTAATGTTTAAACTATTTACCAGGAGGTCGTGGGGTGCGCTAAGTTGATGATTCCCAATAAGGATGATACAGCTGCGGAGTGTCTCCTGGCTTTTTAGTATAGATTAGCTTCATTTATAAAACATAGTCTCTATTATCGTTTTTTAAATCTCTTCACACCACCAACGAACCAGACTGAAAGTCGGCCTAATTTCCACCCACGTGGCAGCAGCTAATATAGCGTGTATAATGTGCAACTACCGTCTCTTGGTTGCCGTATTCCAATCCGCCGCCAGATTTATCTCTGGGACACGCTACCTGCCGGAACACTAGACTGTGTTGTGTGAGTATTCGTTTGGCAATTTGAAACAGTCTACCCTAGCACAGTCAAAATGCCCTTCGTGGGCATATCCATCGTCTGCCTGGACAATCGGTCAGCGTTAAGTAGCCCGCACTTGTTCCAATGATGCTTGCCGCCTGGCCTCCAGGTAGCAGTTCAACACTCCTTCTACTGTTACTTCCTTGGTTATAAGCAGATACTCCTGCAGCTGACAGCAGCTGTTTAATCCTTGTGTGAAGGACCATTCACACGGCTGCTGCTTTACCATGAGCACTCTCTTTCAAACTGATTTTAAAGAACACAGAAGCACTACGCATCTGTTTCCTACTTACTGTAACCCAACAACAACTTACACCTTGGGATCGAACCACAAATACCTGACGGATGGGCTGAGCACGGAAATGCAACTGCCGGTAGTTGACCAAAATTAATCAGCCACTTTGGGTTTTCTGTTAAAACTTTCAGGTGTAAAATTGTTTTTTTTCCTGTGCATTTCAACGCTTGTACTGTCACGTGACAGGTTTTGATTCACACTCGTGCGCACCAGAAATATGCAGACACCACAGGTTTGGCCTTCGTTTACGAGTTTTTCTTCATAACCACATTTATCCAGCTCTACGGCTACTGAAAGAATTCACCGTTGCCTACTGTCTGTCAAGTCTAAAGACCATTCGCCAGATCCAACAAAATTGCAGGAATTCCAAATAGGACCAACGGGAAGCGCAAACATTTAACTTTTGTCAGACCAGCTGAGTGACAAAATCTTAAATAGCCATGCAAAACAACTGAGTCGTAAAAACCTCTGCTGCCAGATTTAGATATTTTTACACTGGTACATTTCTAAGTACTCACTGAGACAGCCCAGTAGAGTAGTCCGAAGGCGTTCATTTTTGCACTGGGGATCAGAATCCTTACTGCAACTTCGCAACGATTTTTACATTATCTTCTGTTACATCCGACTGGAAACCCAGTGTTCAGATCCTTTCGACGCACAACAAAAGGTGGCAGTTCAAATTAACCCCCAGGGCGTAGGAGAACGATCGCAAATACATCAAGGGTGTTATGATGATTTCGCAGACCGAACAGGAGTGAGTCCACTTTTTCAGTTTTGTCAAGTTCGTTTTTCAACCCAACGTTTGAGTTTTTTTCGAAATGTATCGCGGCGACAGGCGCAACAATTATCATAAGGCTTGGTTCACTGATTCAGCCTGGTGCTCTGATCTCATCTGTCCCAGGGTCGAATGGTTATCTTGCGAATATATTGAGATGGTTAGAAGAGGTCAGAGGATCTAGAAGTGTACTAGAATACTAGAACTTCCCGATAAGCGACACTTTATTTGTTGGCACGCAAACTACGAATGCGCTGTGTTCTACACAGAAATAAGGATTCCAATAGTTGGTTGCCGGAAGGGTCTATTCGCTTTTCGGCTCTCCGCAGTGAGCACGAATTGCGGATATTGTAAAGTTTGACAGGTGTGACTATTAGGAACATCCATTAGGTTCAGTCAAAAGAATCTCCCTTTATTTTAGGATTCATAGTGAACGGTCCAGTCATGCGACCATCATTAATACTATATAAACTGACCAACAAAGGTAATTTATCGTGTTCCCACACAAACTTTGAACGACAATAGTAGGAATAGCACGATCGATTGGCTGTTGGCAGTTGAGAGTAGAACACCACACACTGTGACTGAGAACAATAGTCGGTATGGCACGTGACTGGAAATACGGTCAGCATAGGTGCCAAGTATACAAGGCAGAAACTAATGCAGCACTCCAGCGCACTTCCTCGAAGCAAAGACCAGAAGTATATGAGTAACGTTCAGATGGAATGGCTAAAACACCTTCCCCTTTCCATTTAGTGAGTATCAATGTCAAAATTTCTCCAACACTGAGTTGCACCAGATTTTCTGCCGGGGATTTTTCAGAACAAACTATATTCATCCGGCATTTGTCTTTTGTACTTTTATTGTCATGTTATTGGCCATTCTGATTATTATTCTCCCTGGATGTATTTATTAGAATAAGCTAATAGCCATAATTCAATATTTCATATAGGTTCGTTGGAGTTGGTGCAAACTATTCACTAAGTTGTGATGGCAATGGAGGGAAGGTATTTCCACAGCAAATGCACTGTTAATGGCTTTTACAATGGCACGTGAACTGAACTAACTGGTGGACAGTTCAGGCAAAGCGGTAGCCTGTGCTCTTGACGATGCAAGAATATTCAACAGCAGGGCGGGGATAATGCGAAGAAGTGCTAAGCACACCCAGATTCACGTCACAATTAAAAAGCTTTCGCAAACAGTTGTGACCAGTGACTTACCACTCCCGAAAGAGATTGGAGGGATTGCTGGTCCAGTTCGTCCGCCTGAAGTTGGAATTTCCCATCAACTCTAGCAGATACAGGAGGGGGTCTAGGTGGTCGTGTTTTCACCTTTGCTGGTGCAGCTGGTTTTTCCTTCCGTTTGAGGCTTTTTGAGAGATTCTCCCAAACATGTTTAACATTCGTTCCGAGAAATCTTTCGCTTGTCCGATCGGGGGAGTCTTCCTTTTTTGACTCCTGGTGTCTAACATCTTTGCCTCGGTGAAAACTGAAGTGGAACCGTCGACGTTTCTTTTTTTGGCCGTTTGCGGCTTTCTCTAAAGAGCTAGTAGAGATGGATTTTTTCAAGCCAGACTCAATTTCTGGTTGTGTCTCTTGCTCTACGACCACCGGTTCTTCTGGTGGTTTCGGCAGCTCAGCTGCTATCTCTTCACCAGAAATAGGATCGATTGTTACTACCGGTAAGACCTCTTTATCCGCTTCGCCACTTTCACGAAGTATGAGGTCTGAGTGGTCCACTTCTAGCTGTCCAGCTTGCGTTACTGCTAGTCCTTTTTGAACAGTAAAATCTTCATATTTTTGTTCAATCGATACCTCCACTTCCATCCCATTCACCAAGCGTTCAGATAACTTGGTGCTGATTTCATCTGTCTCGGTGGGGAGGGCACTAACATGTTGTTCGCCTTCTGGTAGCTCTGGACATACTGTGATGGTAGCTGGTGATTTCTGAGCAGCAACTACCAAGGGGACATCTAATGCGTGTTCACCTGCATCGAACACGTGATTTTTTTCTTGTGCTGGGGTATCTTGTGACAAACCTATCTGTAGTCCACGTTGAACAGGGACACCGTCATCCCATTGTCCTACTGTTGAGTTCTCATCTCTTTTACTCACCGGCTGTGGAGTGTCTGTCGCTGGTTTCTGGTCCCCTATCTCGGCTTGGATTAGAGAGACGGCGGGGGCGTCGGAAGACATGCCAGAAACTATATCCGAAACTTCAGATTGGTGGATTCCCTCCACGTGTTTGCCAATGTATGAAGAGCTGTCGTTTGTCATTGACGAACCAGCTTCCTCGTTCTGCTCCAGACCATTTGGGTTGACCTGGTCCGCCTTGATTAGCTCTGCCAAATGCACCGCTGGTTCTGTTGCTTCTACCATACTGCTGTCCATTTTAGAGTTATCCTCCACTACAACCTGTGATGTTATATGTTCCGCTTCGATGGATTCAGCGACCACTGGTTCAGTTTCCATTTCAAAGTGGACAGGACTTATTTGCCGAGCCCTAGAGCGCACGGAAATCAGTGGACTTTTTTGTGGATCCGTTGTGTAGGTGCTGCGAAACCGTTGACAGATTAATCCACCACAAGATTGATGTATGTATGTATGTATGTGTGTGTGTGTGTTATTGACGAAATTCACCACGGCATTTAGCGTAAGATTACAGGAGAGACGTTGATTCTGACCGAAACGCAGATAACTAAGTAGTGTAGATTGCACACAAGAACACGTGCGCAGTGGTCATGCCGTCCGCACTCTGCTGTGCAGGCACACACGCACAAACCGATTGCACACACATACAATGTGAAATGACTTTTAATGATTGCGATACCGCCTACCAGATTGTTTATCGGCCAATCACAGTGCTCCAATTAGCACACACGCACACAATGTAAACTATCAACCAGAGTTGAGATGTCGATTAATCAATGTGTCACAGGCTGCTCAAATCATCGTTACTCAATTCCGGGTGAGAATATACCTGGTCAAGACGCCCGTGGCCCATCTACTCCGTGATTGGCCGAGACATGTGGTTGGCTGATTGGCCGGACAGATATCGTGGCTACGCCGTGCGTGAACAACGGTATGTGCTGGTTGAGGGTTATACGTCTGGTAGACAGCATAAGCCAAATTGTGAGGTATGACATAATCGTGAACACACAGGGCCGGTGAAAGCTCGACTGAATGCGCGCAATATAATGAACGTATTTAATGAAAGCTTATATAACTTCAGGAAGCAATGTTGGGTTAGCTATTTTGTTGCGCACGACTATTCGCTTAACAAAAACGACAAAACTACCGATTGTTTACCAAGCCCTTCCGGAAAGATGACTTCTCAATCGGTTCTAAACTTTTTCCAATTCATTGAAATTCTGTTCCTTTCAGAGACTCGCTCGCGACAGAAAGTTACATCGCACTGGAAAACCACGTGAATCAACCGACAAGTTTTTGGCAGCTCACTCAGGTCAACCAGAGTGCATTTATACTCAAGGGAATAATGTTTCTGGGCAACAGCTACTGAGTACCCCGAAACCGGGCCGGGCATAATAAATACAGTTCTAAGGGAGTCTGGAATTTTGGTCTGACTGAAATGATGGTCATCTTTTGAAAGCTGAACCTGGGCAAGTATAACAATAAAGCAACTCTACTAATTTAATAGTGAAAACTGCTACGGATTAGGTATTTTATGCTGTCCAATTATTGAGTACGGTTCTGGAAGGAAAAACATTGCGTGGAATGCCATGACATTTTACAAGCAAAAGGTTGGCTGTGTGGTGGATGCACTAGGAACTGAAATACCCTTCACGTTTAGTGGCACAGAGATTCAGGATCTGGGGGGAGGGGTACGTCCTGAATTATCGTGCATTCACTCTTGCGCCACTAGCCTTGGGCTAGACAGCAGGACGCAGCTTCAAAACATGACCCCAGTCGAAGTCCGACTTAGCCTTGAAATTCCAGACGAATGTTTCGCCTTGGTCACGCGGTACAGAAAGTCTGTGCAAACGATACACCTGAAAATCAATGTGCATGTATAATCGTTTTACCATACCTTTACTCGCAGTAATGTTACCCTCCCTTTCTGCCATCTATGTACTCCCAAAAACGGAGGTTCCGTTGCTTCGCGTGGTATTCATGTGCTCTGTCCACATCCCCATCTGTCTCCATGTCAATTTCCATTGCACACGGGATGCATGCTAATGAGTTTTCACGAAGCTATTTACACTGCGGCTACAACTCTTTCGATTGGTATCATTATTCTAGCGAAGACGTCCACTTTCTTCTAACTCCATGAATTCACTGTCATGACCTCAAGCTGGCTACCTTGATGCTGCGAACGGTGAATGGTTAAAACAGTTTCTTTCACATATATTTCACTAAAAGACAAAAGACCTCAGCATTGTGAGTTGTCGAAACCTTGTCCTAACGGAACACATCACTCATGAGGTCACTGAAAACCACTGGAGAGTCCGCGACCAGTTTCGTCCTTCCTGGGGAAAAAGGAATAACACTCAGTCGGATTTAGCTGAGTCTTTCGTCAAAACCAAATTGGTGTACAAGTGAGCGTACTTAGTAAGTGATCTACGCCTTGTTTTGGTTCTGTTTTAACTGGAGAAATTTGTTTTTCGCAAATTCGATCAGAGGAATTGCGGAAACTCCAGTTTGATTCCAGGACTTCTTTTGAGAAGATGAATGGTAACATTATAATGAGAGTTGACCTCCTTAATTTTGGGAACGGTGGCGGAAATGACAAGCAGACCTCTCTGCTGCTTAGTGAGGTATCCTTTAGCAAATGGCTTGCAGTTTTTATTAAAGGCTACGCATTTATTGAGCAGCCTTACGCGCATCAGTCTGCTCTATGTTTTTCTAAAAAGGTTTACACAGCCATGCGAATATAGCATTGATAAAAGCGACTGAATGAACATCGTCCAGCATCCATTCATGCCAAACATACCTTTTGCGAGCTAGAATTTCTCTCCCTGTTCTTGTTACTATAAATTTGCCGCTTATTTCGATTCGGGACTTAATAGAAATTGTTGCTCCTGTGACGCCTCCCGCACGTAAAGTAACAGCTATTACTAAGAAACGAAGTGTCTTGTTAACGGGTATGAATTCTGCATGAGCTTTGCAGTTTCCGGTAATTCCATTTACTTCGATAGGTGAGTGGTAAGCATTTCACCTGCTTCTTGTTTGCCCTAATTCCACCGATGCCTTAATTTTCCTACAATATTCGGAATTCGACAACACTCTATACCAATCTGATCCCACTTAGACTCATGGGCTGCGTCCGTTTGAGATGATTAGGCTTAGGTGACATTGATTGGATGATCAGTCAGAGTGAGCGAATAAAAATGTCCCCGAACGTTTCGTTATATCGCAGAGTGAATGAGGAATAAGTCAAAAGATTTTATGGTTTTCGTTATTGTAAAGAGGCGCAAGTAACAGCCACGACTGCAAACCGTGTGTGAGATAGACCCACGGAGCAGCTATGTTTTGTAGCAGCCAGTGATGACGGTAGCGGCCAGAATGTCTACATGGTGCTAGTATCCATGTTTTAGTTACCACAAAAGAGAGCCCTTTTGGATATGTAAACTAGGCTGCTAAAAGACAGTTCGAATTGAGGCACTGTAATTCCAGTAGAAAACTGTGATTAATTTTTGCACATCCGTATTCTTCCCCTTGATGTTTCGCCAAAGTTTGCCTGGCCAACTTGAGGTTTAGTGTGTCCACATGCAGCCACAGATGATCTTCATCGAGCAAATCTGCTGAATCGGACACATGATTTCAACATGTTTAGAGAACCATTATCAATTCAAATTGGCTTTGGTTTGTTCACTGGGATGGGTATTTAGACTGTAAAAGCTTCATCACTAAGCTGGGTAACATCATCAGTGCACGGTTTCGATGCCAAGCAAGGCGATGGATCGGTCGAAATGTACTACTACTGACCTCTCATTATGACTTGTGTGCATATGCAGTGCCGTTAGCTTGCATTTTGACTGGCTGATATTCACGTTTCAATAACAAAACATTGCAAAAGTCTGGACAGGATTGACCAAAATACTGAGGAGAGATTTTACCGACGAATGTCTTCTCCGAGCTTTAACTCCTAAGCTATATGGAACCCAAATATTTGCTCACTTGTTTCGGACATTCTAGACAGTATCGATATTCATGCCCTCTGAGGAAATGGCGGTGATGGACTAAGGGTTATCTTCAAAATTGTATAATCGGTGGTGAAACTACATTCGCGTCAACTACAATACGCTGGTTATGAGTTCTATTCATTCATAACTCAAATCTACTGCCTCCTTATTTATTTAACTTAGAAATCGTCAGAACTATAGACAAATGATGAAATCCGGTAGAACTACTGTCTATTCGCTGCATTACAAAACACATACAACACGATACACGTGACTCTCATGGAGAAACCGTCTTTTCGGGACAATTTTTACGGCAATGCAGGCCCTCATAAAAGTATCCTTCCCCCAAATACGGAAGTGACGTTTTCTCTCTGCTGGAATTGTTAATTGAGCCTATTTAGCTCAAATATACCAGCTGGTTCATGCAGTAAAGCTCAGTACAACTGGCAAACAAATCGCTTTATTCAAACTAACAAGTGCAACCATTGCAATAATGTTTACATAGGACTAACAAACAGGGGACTGCACACCAGAATTGGTGAGTATAGGAGAAAGATAAACAAAATACCAAAGAAGGTGGATGAATGACAAGCGCTGGCGCCACATGAGTTAGACACAGGACACATAATAGATCTGGAGAATGTAGACGTCTTAAGACGAGGACTGAGATTCACACTACTGCGGCGGATGGCCGAGGCGAGGCCGAGCGTGAATAGAACCGAGGGTGTGGAACTGGCTAGCGTATGGAAGGCGGCCTTAGATAAATCTAATCGCCACGTGACTGCGTGTGGTTGTCATTTCACGTAGAATCAATAGCAAAAAGGGGGTAGAAATCCAAAACCAATCAAAGTTCACGTAATCCCTCCACGTTACACAGCTATCGTAGCACCAGCTCATCTGTACAGACGGACAAAAAGTGCAAACGACGTCCAAAAGGAATCTTCACCTGAAGCTAACAGGAAGGACTGGACCGTTAACTGGACCCAAACCCATATAGGTTCTCCACTGGTCTTGAGACCTTTTGACCCAGCCTAAAAAACAAACTCCCTAACACTGATTTAGCCTGACTTAGCTGATTGGCTCTCCTTTCGCATTAAACTTCGACCCCGTAACTTAATCACTTGGCATGACGAAGTTTTTGTGTCAAAAACGAAACGTCGCCCAGCAACAAATCTACCGACTGTTTCCCAAACACTGCCGAAGACAATAGGTTCTGTCAGACACGAAAAGATACTAAGTGAACGTCATAACCACACAGTACGTTTTGAAGCCTGCCAAGTAACTATCAAGACAAGGAAATCGCCAAATCGGGTGACAGATGCACTATAATTTGGTGTTCACAAAGTGTTCAATAAATCATTTTGTTATTGAAAACAAAGCATTTAATTTAGGAACTATTTTTCGTTTGGGGTTCTCTTGTGAATGTTGTAGTGACCCAGAAGATAGGGTCTGACACCTGTTATACAGATTTATTATGCTGACGTGTGGTAAGTACTATTTGCATCTATGCGACGCTACTGAGTACTTGAGGCACTTACTCCTGGGACTTCCAGGAATTTCATTACATCCTTTCAAGAGCCGTTACGATTTCTTCAAGCGAAGGGTGACAGTCAAGTCAAATAAAGGAGTTCGCCCCCCCCCAAAGGTGCACTAATCTAAAGCCATACATCATATAAGCGATAAAACGCCTCAGTATACATTAAAATAATCGTCAGGGCTGTAGTGGATTTAACCGGAGGTGGGGAAAAGATAAGGCCTTGGCATTTCAGGACAATGAGGGTAAGAGGGCGCCCACTAGACCAGATAACCTCGTGACTTGGGTTTTTAATTACACACTGCTGTTCGGCCAATTAAGTCGGCTGATGAGGTTTCGCAAAGAAACTACATTCTGTTTTCGACAAATGGGGAAGAGTGACATGCTTCCCAACTCAAAACCAACAACTACAACCCTCAGCATTGCTGGTTCTTACGAATTGTGCGCCGCTACTAACTCCTCTGCTCTGGCACCAGCAGGCAATCGTCGATTACTCATGCAAGCAACAATGTAGCCTAAATGTTGCCCGAATGGTCATCATAACAGTCATATTGATTTTACATCGCACATCGACAGAACTGCCGAACTAGTCCAGCATTCAGTACACATAGGCATGTGGTTATGCCACAAACATTTCTACGTGTGCGCGGAATATGTAAACGAACACGCTAACGAGTTCCCGTACGCGTGAATAGCCCCAGTATGCACAGGTCAGAATGGTGAGAGCATATCGTGGCGTGGATGTTGTATCAGACTGTTGACGGCTGGGAGTAAGCAGTCATGCCTGCTTGGTCGATTCACATGCATCCCGTAGTGATACGACAGTAACGATCGGATTTCCCAGAGGGAATGCCAAGTTTGCCCTGCTGATAATTTTTCGTGCGGAACGATCACACTAACAGTATTTATGTGATAATTTCCTATTCATGTAGGGTATTCTCTTAAGGTGTTTACCTTTCGATAAAGCAAAAGTAATACGTGTTTGGGCAGTGATCCTTGAAGGGCTGAGTAGACTACCTTAGAAAATCAGAATTTGTCCTTTTATATTCTAGTTGGAGGTTAGCTGTAGGTGATCGGGAGATTTTCATGAAATCTATTAAGATCATTGTCGTTTGAATAGTGCTTCTTCTATCCTGCTTTTTTAATGTACAAACAATCTTACCAGACGCCATTCTGAACACGCCTAATCATGACTGTTTCGGTTCCCGATTAGTCCCCTTGGTGCTTTGTGTCAGGCGGCCGATGTCTGTTTACATTACTGCGGTTGTTTATCTTGGTTGCTGACCTAAACAAATGAGGCTTGCAGACCGGATGACCTTTGTTTGTACTGACCTTCAGTTGTGCACTGTGGACTACTGAGATGAATGGTTGGTAGGCATTGAACCGGATTCAGGCAGCTGTTAGCTGTTCATGTTGTCTTGGAACAATTTGCAGACTCTGTATCACCTCCCATCCACACAACACCAGACTCGACTATCGCTCCTATTAGAACCAAACGCTTGAGGCCTTGAGAACAATTTGTGATTTTCTGCGAACTCGGGGACACGGTCATCTGTTCAGAGGTGAATATTTATATGCGTCCACTGTGAGACGGTGGATCACACTTAACACGTTCTCCTCACATGTCAGAAGTACGGGATTCGGATCTCAGCATAACCGAAGTGTACACTGCTGTTGAGCTTTAAAATAAGAGTACAGTGATTCCTTGCTGTGGTACGGACTAACCAAGTTAAGTTCCCCAGGGAAGATGAAGAAGTGTTCAGGCCAAAGGGATATGGATAGATGTAGGTGTCGCAATCAAAGAACGCTCAAATGAAACAGAGCAGGTTTGGACATTCTTAAGTAACGTCTGCATTTTTTATAGTCTACTCGCTTCTTTTACCGCTGTAACTACATTATAGACCTGCTACAAACCTGTCCAAAACGGCAAAGCTCATGAACGAAACGCCGAATTAGTTACTACTTATCCCTCAGGTTCCAAATATCTTGCCTCATGCAAACTAGAATGAAAATGATTTGGAAGAAACCAATTCAGTCGCACTTTGATATTTGTCCAGTTTGTTTGCTATAGAGAGGAATGTTGGTAGCTCAGGTAGCATAGATGGTCGTTGGTTTGTTCGCTGAGCTGAGCAATTTGATTGCAAACGTCTCATCACCAATCGAGGTGACATCATCAGTGCGTGGTGGAGCTCCACCACGCTCCCCAACAACGCACTGATGATATCACCTCGATTGGTGATGAGACGTTTGCAATCAAATTGCCCAGCCCAGCTAACAAACCAATGTCCAGTTTGTTGTCAGTGTCTCGTTCCACCACCGATCTTCATTGTGATTTATGGTATTTTTAGGTAAACTGTGGACTGTGGAAAGCTACGGCTACGCCGTATAAAGTGCCTCACCCGCAGAAGTGCCCCGGAGACAGGAGCGAAGGGATTCCGTGAAGTATTTCATAACGAGAGGCATGATATTTCATGAAAAGTGCTTTTAAGAAGGTCAAAGCCTTGTCGTCCCGAAAGCAAGGTACTCAGTATGCATACATGAATTTTCAATGAAAAGAACTGGGAAATACTTACTCATGGATTTAGATAAGGGAAGCTTGATACGTCATGGCCATTGAGTTTTGAATACGGCACTCAACAATTTTGAATCCGTGCACTACAGCATTTTAGATGTGTCAGGGATCAACATCAATCAGGTTTTTATAATGTTGTCCAGCGTGGACTGAACTTGATGTCACTGAGGTGATATCCGGAAACCTCTGAGGATTTGCGAATATGATGCCGCGATTTTCTTGACCCTACAAAAACAGAAAAGACCATTTAATGTGTTCATCTGACCCACACAAGCGATTTCGACACAAAGAATTGTAACGAGCCCGTGTTCGGGCTAAAAATCTCTTCCCTCAAGGGTGACCGGATATCCAGATGGGCGAGAAAAAACAATCTGTAGGTAGGACAGCATGCAAGTGTGACAACAATTATTGTGGGTGATCCAGGGACGCAATAAGGACCGAATCAGTTTGCCCGACAACAACCTCGTTTGGCGCGATGTGAATAGCGGTGTAATGCACGTCAGTGAGTGCACTGATGGGGACTCCCCGACTGGTGGTGATACATTTTCAGGCTAATTGCCACGTTCTGCTTACAGGACGGTACCAACCAGATCAACCACTTTGATACAGTTTCGCTGTGGTTTTCCTCAAGGTTTTGGTGCGAAATCCCATCAAAGATGATATCCATGATAAATTGATGTTGAGCCCTAGGTATATGTGGAGTTTCGGGGTTTTTGAATGACCTGTAATGGACACGTGGACATTACGAGAAGACAAACAAATCACAGCCGAGGGAGGCATTTGAAACAGGGGGGAAATTGCGCTCTACCCTGGGACTAGTAGTCAACCAAGCGCAGACGTACGCTGAAAGCATTCTGTGATTTCGAATGCTTGTCCTCTGAATTTCTTCGCTTATTCACCCGGGGCCAAATGTAGTCATTTTTGTCAAATTTACTCAACAAAGCATCGATCTCAACATCAATGACAGCAGCGCTAGATTAGAACACTGGTACTTAGCTGCTGTTAAACGATGTCCGTTTACCTGAAGAAAGACTTACAATGGAAAGAAGACGTATATGACGCAGTTAGGGGGACCTAGGGTTGGCGTACCATGAACGTCCAAAGTGCCCACACCTCTGGGTGGAAACTAACAACATGAACTCCGTTGATACCGATTAGCCGCCACATCAATCAGTGTTTCCAGACAAGAACAGGGATGGTCAGATGAAAGGCGAAGAGCGTCAGCAGCAGCCAGACGTTTCGTAACCTCCTTCATTCCCTTCTAGCGTGTCAACATCGGTCCACATGTAGATTGCCGTTTTTCTGAATTGGGCACAGAGAAAGACGCTCGTCTCAGCAGGCGGTAACTCAGCATGCTTAACACATGAACCAGACATAGTGCTGGATATATGCTTTGAGTGAAGTACCGTCTGATCCGCTGAAAACGCGTTTCCTCATCACCTCAAGCCGAATTCGTTGATTCCAGCGGAGTCCAGCTCTAGTTCTGAGGCATCAGTAGCATCAGAGACAACGTTCCCAAGAACAGCAACTGCGGCAAGAGAGCGCTATCTTCGAAAAGCAGTGTTAATTTAAGCACTCAACGTTTATTAACTCAAATCACTGAACTAACCAGTCAGAGGTTCTGCATACTGGGTTATCTTTGATGGTGGTGTGATGTGTGTATAAAGTGGTCCCTCCAAAAAGGTTCCCCAAAAGAGACCGCCCCTCATTTAGGATGATTTCCGTATCCGTATCGTAAGATTTGACTTGAATTTGACACCTTTTCGGAAAATACTTCCAACAAAGACCTAATCAGGTGTCCTTGAAGACGTTTTCCTGCCAACGGAGAACAGGATGCAAAGCTTGTGCTTCGTTTTTCCTTACCCTAAAGTACAAAGTAGGTACACGGGTAACCGCGGTACACAAAAGTTTGTTTCCAATGTGGTTGCCTTTCCCATGTATGATCCGTCAAATACACGAACAGATGTACATTCATAATTCGGTGTTGCTGGCATCCATTTTGGTGGATGAGCAGTAAAGACCAGGAAATTTAGGTATTT
The DNA here is from genome assembly GCA_004794785.1 of Opisthorchis felineus. NCBI lineage: Eukaryota > Metazoa > Platyhelminthes > Trematoda > Opisthorchiida > Opisthorchiidae > Opisthorchis > Opisthorchis felineus. The sequence continues at coordinate 155,623 of SJOL01008381.1, forward strand.
TGATATGCCACTGCATTGGTCAGAACTTCTCCAAAAACTAGCATGCAATAACACAGGGCCCTGTGAGGGGGTGATTACACATTAAAATGCGTGTTCAGATAACGCCCTATAATAATATAGGAACCATCTTGACCTCGTCCTTAAGATGAGAAGTATGGACGAAAAGACATGTCTGAAGTCACACATGAACCACCGACTTCCCACTTGCCGGAAGTCTTTCACAATCAGACATAGTGGATGAAGTCTTTAAAACGCACCTCTGATCGCGTCAAGCACTGTTAGCTGGCTTCCACCCCGGACACAAATTAGGACTTATACGGGGCTGCATGAGCTGAAACTTTCAGTGATAAATGAGGGTTTATTTGGATAACAGCATTGATCGGTTGGCAGTGAAGAGACTTAAATTGTCTCTTTTTGTTGTCACACGCTCAAAGAATATGATCCACAGACCTACTGAAGTCGGCGAAAATGCTTGCGAGCGGTGCCCTGCACGATAATGCAATAAATCCTACCCTACGTTTGTGAGCATGAGCCGGTCGAGTAGAAATATCTATGATGGTAAACATAGTTTTTTTTGCAAGTAGGAAAAACCGCCCCCCCCTCAATCCTGACCATTTCGCTCCAGCTCCACGAGAGTAACCTTAACCTCTAGATATCTTAAATTTGCATCTCCACATCTCCCAAAAAGACCATATTCAATGTCCCTGTGAGGCCAAATGTCATTCAAACAAGGATTCGCCACGGCTGATCTCTCTTGAAGGTGTGTCTCCTCAGAAGGACACACTGGTCCTTTCGAGAGGCACCAATTCCACGGATGTATCGACAGTTATTTCTTCTGGAATAGAGTTTGCTACTGAAACAAGCTTCATAAACCAAATGAAGTATTTTGGACAGATGGGATCACCTAAGAGTGGCCTGACAATGGAGATGAAATGTGGCAACCGTGACTTCAGTCCCTGTGGACTTCAACTAGATTATCGCTTATACGCAATGCACTACTCATAAGGTTGCTGAAAATTCTTCGTCAGCCCACGACCGGTTCCGCCCTTCTTGGGGCTCATCAGGTAGGCGCAGTCCACGAGCTTCCTTCAACCTTACGTTCTCCTTGAAACCAAATTGCACGAAATTAGCGAAATACACTCATTTTCAAACAAATTTGGTTTTGCAAGAGACTCACCTGGAACCCAGCTGAATCTCTCGTTTGTGATGTTTCCAGACAAATGAATGTGCTGCACCCGGGTGAGTCCCTCGCAAAACCAAATTTGTTTGCAAATGAGTGTAATTCGCTAGACTATCACTTATTGATTCCATTCCATATGCCGTTAGGAATAGTTGAACTTTGATTATACTTACGTAATACTAGATTCGTCCTTCACTGGGTAGAACGCCCACGACAGAATGATAACAGTACCAGCGAGGTCACGCACAAGTTTGGACCCTGGCAACAGTCTCTGGTACAGACCCTGGTATCCCTTATAAAGTGGTGGTTTTCCAGTGGACGAGATGAGTTTTTATAATTCTGGTGTAGCGAAGGGGGTCACAGTATTACCATGCTATCCTTAGTGTACTGTTGTCAAAATTTGGAGTTGCTAGTTGCTCTTACAGCTGACACAGAATATCCTGTCCTACCAAGAGAGAAAGTTCCTTTCCCAACTGTGGCGATTCAAGCCGTTCATTGGCATTCTTGTCGTTAGTTTCTATCCAGATTGCCTGAATGAGTGTTTGGAGGTGTAGGAGCCTTGAACTGGTAATGTTAGACCAGCACTAAGTTCCTTCTCAATCCATATAATTCCCTTGTTCACAATAAGGCTTTCAAATAAATCATGGTTGTATGGTAGCGAAACATGAGCTTTGAACACTGATTTTATGTGGTCGATGATGATGGTGATGATGCTAGGTGTTTCTTCCTTAGTGAGAGCCATCAGCACTGCGCATCTCACGAAACTTCAGGGAGTTTCAAATCCGCTACCATGGGTCACCCTAATTAACCGCTCGGCCACCACGGGCTGATCAGCACTAAGACTGACTTGCACTCACACAAGATCGGCCAACGCCACATGTGGTCTACCATGCGGTTTAATCTTTCTGGAGTTGATACCTATAGAAGTGGAAGAAAATTATGCTCCCTGTCCACAACGTGACCATATATCAATGTGGATTAAATGCAGCATGTGGTGGACACGTGCTAACAGAACATTCTTGAGTACTGAATGTATAGCACAGGCCTTAGGGACCATAAAATTTTAAGACAGTCTTGTTTTGACAAGTTCAGAATGGAAAAGACAGGGTAAGCTTGGTGAATTTAAAATTACTTTTCAACCTCAGAGCACACGGATAAGTGGCCCGCTGTACAGATTGGCTATACTCAATGAGACCAGAGTTTGCAGACGAGATGCACTGATCACATTTGGACAGGCACTAATCCGATAAGGCTGCATTCAGACAACATAATTTTAAAAACTTTTACTACGGACAGAGGCACGGTCACTGGACAACACCACAAACGCAGTAATGTCTTTGAAAAAAACTAGATAAAATCCGTTCTCAGTTAATATTCAGCCAACGTTTTGGTACACAGTATCGTTGTCACTGGTTGATGAATTCTTATTCCACTATGTATATCGCTGCTCGTAGTTGCTTACCAGTAGTCCCTGTACTCGTTAAATTTCCATCCACATCGATTTTGCTTCAGCGGTGGCCATCCTTTCCTTGAAAGATTCCTCTGGTTATTCCACCGCATTGGAGTCCAGTTTTAATCTTATTAGACCTCTGCAGCTGTGCGTATCCCTACCGAGCTTTTAGCTCGGACCACAGGAGAAGGACACCATACGTCCTTAAAATATGATCTTACTGCGTTTTCGGACTATCGCAGTCGTAAACAGTAGCAATTTGCATTGCCCTGGTAGGACCGGAGGAGCCAGAAAAAACCGGGAAAGCAACATAGCGTCCTCGATTTTCGTCGCAAAGTCTTGTTGCAAACTACAAGTCTCAGGTTGAATAGGTAGTTCCACTCTCCCGCTTGCTTTCAAGTATATTTTAAAGAGCTTGTTTTAACTTTAACGGACTGACTGCTTACAATTCATCTTAGGCGTGATTTCTTTTGGTCCATGCGCGATCTATGTGCGTTGTGGTCTTCCTTTCTTGCGCTTGATTGATCCGTTGATTTATTGGTTACGGTTAAAATGAGGCTTGATGTGGCAGTATTTTACAACAAATGACCTGCTTGGTGTGAATTTTACGAACCGTACAACAAAACAGCAGTAAGTCAGGAAGCTGTTGAAATCTACTGTTATGAACATTTGGGTAAGTTATAACTAAGTTCTGGACATTTTCATTCTCAGAAGGCAACTTCGGTCATAAGAATTTCAAAACAAAAACAAAATTTTGATTACTTTACTAGAGTCTGGTAGAGTGCTACAATTCGGTTTCAAACCCGATGGATGTTACAACTGGACTGTCACTGGCTGTGAACATCACGAACGGTCAATACGTTGCTTATATTCTGATGGGTTCATGTCTGGAATTCGGTCAGCCTGGTCCACAAAAGACCTCTGCAAATGTCAATGATGTCTATCTACGGTCAGCCGGACTAAGACAGAGGATTGGTGCATGTCAAAAAAGCGATCGAATTTATGGCGGTTTTATGGATGGTTCCAATTTTGTTATATTTGTTCTCCATATCACCCGCAAAATCATAAAAGGAAATTCCGTTGATTTATCGTTAAAATATGCGAGAAACTTCAAACGGTCTATGGTTTGATGATTTGAACACATAACTTCACCGTTTTTATTCGACTGTATAAAGTTTGATCTACTGACACAGTTGATATATCACTCGATATTTTTGGTGCCGTACCGTGTCGCTAAGGTATGCGACTTAATTTGGCCATATTGCTTGTAGTAGGATTTTCCACTGTTAGAACCAAGCAGATATAGTCATTATTGGACGTAAACTGTGATCCATCAGTGCTTAAAACATACTGTTGGAGTGGGTGAAAGACGTCTTGCAAGCGGTTGGTGGTGTTGCGTATCATGCATTGCATGGTCATTGATGAGAGGAATTTGAGCTCAGAGACATCGCAAATTAATGCTGTAATTGTCGGGTGAATTGTAACTCGCCTTTTACGCTTTAGCTCTGCATCTGACGTCGTGTTTGGTTAGATGTAAGGTCAGGTGGATAAATGACAAGTTTCTCCTGTAGGGACCGCTAAAACGCTGTTCGACCCTTTCCCACACCAGTGTATTGAACACACGTGAATGACTTTCACTCCTCACCGTTGCTTGCACATTTAGCCTGAACGTGTCTTATATGCGTACACAATATGCCATGTTACGCTCACTCATTTAAGCGCTCAAGCAAACACACACACATGTAAAGACGCCCGACCGACCCAGCTAAACTGGAGGTCCTAAACTGTTCTCGGAGCATCGTGCTCCGTCTAAACCCCTAACTCTTTTCTTTCCAAAGTTGATCCCTCGGGTTTTCCTGATTTTGCACAAAATCTAGTTTGACACATGCACTCCAGGTTTGATCGGGGTCGTTTGGGTCGTTTGTGCTGCATGAAGCAGCATCCTCCTTATAGAATGCACTTTCTAACTGGACGACGAGGGAAAGGAAGCCAACTGTGGTTGGCTGTTTGGGAACGCTTACCAGCTTCAGGCTTAAGTGGATTGACGCGTGTGTTCACGTACCATCATCAGGTGAGAAAGTCCCAAAGGCTACCTACTGGAAAACACACACAGTTGGACGCAATTAAATCTATCATCGATGATGTTATTTACGCATTGTATTGCAGCATGGCACGAGTGATGTCTTGTGGCTTTCTGTAAGAAAACTGTTACAGTAGCAGTGTACATTTTCTTCCAATGTTGCGATAACCACTAACCGCTCAGCAGAAAGTGAACTGTCCAGATTCAGCTCTAGATAAGTAGTATTTAGGAGCACATGACGACGTGAATGCCGAAGTCAAGCAGAGGACAGTCCTTTGGCTCAGGATAACCAGAGCATCATAATTTCGTCCATTAACACAGCAAAGCAAACAACAGCTAAACGCGGTCAAACGCGGACAAAATCCAAATTAATGTTTCCAGTCAGTCAGTTATAAATCGTCATTCATTATTTGAGGTTCAGATAAGTTTCGAAAGATCAGTCATATGCCACTTGGTTAGACTCTGTTAACACGAGACTAACCATCAACCATCGACGCTCGCGTAACCAGTGTCTTCTTTTCTTTGAAGATCTGTTGTTCCGACCAGATGTCCGATTTTTTTTATTCGTGCAATATTATTCATGATCAGACAATTATTTACATGTTGCTAGCCACGTGCGCTTGACAAGCGCGTGGTAGAGAAAGGTTTTGTGCACGGAGCGCACGCTTATGAATATCGATTATCTCATTTTGACAGTTGGTGCTTTCTGGCCGACGCATAGTAAGATTCTTTGTGAACTTCGATGGAACGGAGTGGATAGCCATTCCTGGAACATGGTTGAACACAGCTATAGAGGATAAGGATAATTTAACTCCGAATAGTAAAATTCCCGAACAGTAGCATTTGTGGGGGCTGTCTCTGAATTTGTGATTGATCTAGTTTGGTCCACATGCATGCCGAAAGAGTGCGAAACGCTACTGCGACTACACCACCTACTTAACAGCTACCGGCCTCTGAAATGCACTCGTGGTAATTTTTGAAATTAAAATGCAATGATGCAGTGCCACAAATGCAATATTTTCTAGTTGGTTAGTTATGTCTTCAATATGAGCAACAAAGTGTACTTAAACTCCAGTTAAATGGGTCCAATTCCGACGGTCCATATAAAACCACCTAAGTGAGCACGCTACTGAAAGCTGACCACTTGAAGTAGCTGCATAAAAATACGTTAGGATATATCACTCACACTTCTTGTTTAAACTGGCAATCTGATCACTGATTGCCATGGCGAAAATTTGGCGAAATTAAGCAACGGCACAGTAACTACGGTTGAGCCCTTTAAATTACCCCAATCCCATGTTTCAAGAGTTCAGTAACGTTGGGAAACGAAAAGATTGATTAAGGGGGTTTTCGTTTCTTTTTCTGTCTTACGCATCGCCCAAATATCTATGAACAATACAGCTCCTGAATGCCTGACCATCAAGCGAAGCAACGTGATTCGAATGACCTAAGCTACAAAGGTTACGCTGAGTAGCGATTTCAGAATTGCTGTTCACGGAAAATTACCGACTGAGCGCAAACTTGCAGGACGGAATTGCTTGCTGAGAACTTCAGAAGTCTGGACTGCAGGCTTCCTAGAGTTGCCAGATTCTACTTGTGTAGTACTGAGCAATGCGAAGGTAATATACAGATACAAAATATCGGCTGACAATTTATTGGAGTAGTCTTCAGTTGATCTGTCCCTGATGTGAACAAATTATCCCCGCCAACAAGTTGTGATATAAGTTTCGGTATTTTCCCCAGGAAATTTTCACTTGCTAGGCCAAATCAAGGTCAACACTGAAATGATGGTTTAGCAAAGATTTTATTGGTACGGCTTTGGTGGATCAAGTCAGGTAGGATATAACCACTCTCTAGTTACCGCTGTAATTTGTAAAATATCCCTGACGAGGCACAGCGAGATAAATCCGGAATATTCTGCAGAACTGTATTATTGTGTTCCACCTTCACGAAGAATTACTCGGCCACTGGGTACGATCTGCAGGCTGATTTATTCGCATAAAAACCAGTGCAAAATTATTCATATTTTCAGTCAGCATATCGTAAACTAGAAATGCTCCAAAAAGTGGGACTCAGTGGAGCCGTTAATTCACCCCCCGTTGTAATACCAGAGCTTTCATCCGTTGTTCTGGTGGGCTCCGGTACTTCACCACACAGGTAAGGTTAGTGAAGTGACACCCTTAATGGCGACAAGTGAATCTACTTTGCAACCGATTCAGTACAACGTATGATAACGGAATTTTGTAGTAACTTGGCGTTCCACAGCGACCAACACGCTTTTCGTGTGCTCCAACCGCTACATGTGTACAAAGAACGAATCGTTGAAGCCGAGCAGAGCTTTGTCTATCCGATCCACAACAAAGCATCCTTACCGGAATTTATAGTCACCCAAAAGTGTCAGTGGGTTTACAGGCCATTTGACCGAGAATTGCGGCCAGTGGCTTAAACATGATGAACAAATCGGTTGAAGCATGATTACAGTCTAGTTGCATTTCCTGCTTTGCTGGAGCGTCAAACAGTGCCATACATGCGACAATGCCTTTCGAGTTGCCGTTCAATTCGATTAAGAAGGCAAATGAAATTATTTGTGTCCTGGTGACTACAGTGGTAACGACGTAAACGGCGTAGAACTGCTTCTGCGTTCATTACTCTCTCTTAGGTTTTTACACTTGTGTACGGACTCTCCGATGACCGCACATTTGGCTACGCTGAAGGCCGTCTATTCAGACAACAGGCGATAAAGCAGCCAACGGTGACAACGACCGCGTTCAACCTCCTCGTCCCCTCTCGTGCGACTCCTTAAACCTTGGGTAACAAAGCATACATAACTAGGAAACTGCTTGAAACAGCCGTGGATGATGTTTGAGCAATTTTCACTTCTCTTTCAAACCGTTAATTGATTTCAAATGCCCAAATCCCTTAGGGCCATGTGGTCACTCAAACCAAGGGAGTAAAACTGCACTTCTAATTGCGACGGGTCAGGAACACTGGAGACCCAAAATTAAACGGCCGAAAAGTCTGATACATAAACAAGGTCCTATCTACCGCCCAACTTCTCCAGATACACAAAGCCAAGCAACAAAACTTCGCGATGTACGCTCGTTCTCAAATTACACTGGTGGTGATGAGAAACTCAACTCAAACTCTCGTTGAGATTAATGAGGCCTAAAGTATTGTGCTCACACACAAGCGTGCAAAATTCGCTCTTTCGTAATTTCATGAGTGACATTCGTTCGTGACCAGACAATCCTTATGATTTGGGTTTTTCTGTTCGCGTTTTACAAGAATGCTTCCAACCTCATCTGATATTTCGTCTCGATACCGTAATGGCGTAAGGCTATTGCATTCGCGTTTAGACAATACTCATGAAACTGGCCGAATCGAGCATACGTTTGCAAATTTGGTTACCATTACCAGTATATCCTTCTACATTCATTACGTACGAGGTCATTCGTAATTTTTGCCTGCCTAAGATTCTGAAGGAACAAACCTAGAATGAATTAATATCACTTCGTTTTCAACTTCCGAGGCAGTTTCCGGTTTTACCCACCATGTCGTTGGCCCAATTAACCATAGTCCTATACTTTATACCTGCACAGTGAAACATGCCCAAACTGATCATTGACTTTCCAATCAGAATAACCCCTTCGATAAAATCAACAACACCGCTATTCAGGACACTTGTAAGACTGATTGCACTCAGAGGAAAAATTACAAATTTTCATTCGTTACATTTGGCTAGATTCAAAGTGCACATGTGAATTTCAGAGACTCCATGTTAATGGTAATAACAGGTTGTTCACTATCCTTGTGAATTAACTGTATTTGAACCAATTGATGGAAGAATATCTATGGATGTGTATATGATTATTATGCTTTTGCTCTCCGTCGATATGTTCTCAACACCATTCTCAACGGTTTTCAAGTTATTCTAACAGCCTGAATATTGCCGTCTAGTCAGTCTATTTCATCAGAATAATAATACGTTTTTACGAAGCAACTGATTATCGGCAATTTATATCGGCTTTTAGTAAAAGTATGTTTGAATCGATACGGGGTCACTCAGGCAATGCCTTTTGACCTTATTTGGACTTACTAGGAGTGGTGACCATTTCGTAAGCGCTAGACTACCTGTTCGTCCAGCTGCAAAGTCCCAAAGATAGTGTTTTTTTGTTTGTTTTTTTCCTATATTGCGCTACATCTTTATCAATAACTACTTGTGAAATTTCTATACCATGGTTGTACAACTAACGGGTCTCTCATGAGTGCCACTGATGACTCGGTTGAAACTATTCAACTAATCACTGGTAGTCAGGTTGTCTGAGTATGCCAGCAGCATGCTCGTCCTTAAAAATACATTGGGCTAAGTGAACGGGTCAGCAGGCCTCAGAATTACAGTATCCAGACATTGCTCGTTTTTGGTGAGTAGTCACCATTCAGCCCGGAACATAAACTGCTGCTAGGCTGCCTCGGGCTCGGACAACAGCGGTCAGAAGGTTGGCGGTGGGTTCAGACCTTGTCAACCACTTGCGTTTTATTTTCCGAGCTGTCTGCTCGTCATGTACGTAGCCGTAATGTATCTACCTCATAATACATAACTTTCAGCGGCTTTGTGAAATTCTTTGCTAATCCTCGTCCTGGAGCAGCTAGATTGCATATTTGGATGTTTGCGTCCCTGTCATAATTTCCCATGAGTATCTACCTCCTCTTAAATTAAAGGCCAACAAAGCACACTAAATGATGAAACGATTCGGCATAAAATACCGATCCTGTCACCAAATTAGCTCCTCTCAGGCCCGCAGCTGAAAATGTATGAGTATTTGGCTTTAAAATTTATCTCAAAGACGCCTCCATTGAATGCAATGCAACAATGTCGAATTCCGTCGTTGTACGGACTAACTAACTTGATTGGCTTGTTCAACCGAAGACTCAAACTATTTCCCACAGGGTGCTCATATTGCGGTGGTAAGTCAGTCTGTGGAAACAACATCTCTGAGTGTATATATTTAGGCGTTTCGTTCCGAACAGGTGCCAGAAGGTCCTCAAGCATTCATTTGGAACAAAGTGTGACCCAACAGTGCTGTCAAAGCCGGTGTATACAATAGCTCATAAAGTTTTATGGAGAAATGCGATTCGATTAGTCAACCCGTATGGGCTTCGATCTACGCCACCATTCTGTGTCATATTCGAATGCGAGATCCAAAAACATTTGCTCAGCTTAGTTTGAACCCTGTAATGTGCCTCACTGTTCCGACCGAATTGTTAAGTTATACTACATTAAAAACATATTGTGTAACAACTTTATCTAGCATCGATGAATGAAGACTGAGCGCTTAGCTTATTTCGGCATCACCAATCCTCACATATTAAAAGTTTTGTTCATCGGACGATAGGCGTTTATCGTTAGTCGGGACCCCGTTATTCGAGACCCCGACGTTGAAGCTTTGCGTGTCAGTAAACTCATGTTTGCCTTTAAAATAATATATATTATAACGTTCGCAGCGCAAACAGCTGATTCACTGGGTGTCTTTAGGTCATCCTTGGAATTTCACCGGTTCAGATGGTACCCACCTCTAAACCACTGACTGGTTTTCAAGAGCATCTGGTATTGTATTGACTTGTTATTAAAACGACTTGCCCATAAAGTTAAAGTCGTCATGAGAATGGATCCTCACTATCTGTAGGCCACTATGCTGACCATCTCATCGCAGGGTAAGACATCAGACCATGACCAACACATCACAATAGGTGAGCGGACCCCAGGCTTCAAGTATATCTGTTTATGTCAGGACAGATCACATTTTATATGGCTAACGTAATGATACTTCCTGGAATCGAATCTGACTTGACAGTGAGTGGTAGTGACAGTTGTGTATTCTGCTAACTTGATACTACCAGGTTTGGAGGTAAAACCTAAGATTACTCTGAACTGATCAAGGTTTGTTCCTTCGGTATCAGAGAAAGGAAGTACAAGTAGACTCAGAAACGGCGAATTTGTAATCAGAGCAGCTTTGTGAATGCCACACCAACGTAATTCAGAAGTGAACGGGGGTAGTGAACGTGAATATAATTATATCATGTCCATACATCGTTTAGGCGAAGTTTTAAAATAGGGTAGGAACACTTGTGTGAAAGATGAATGGGGCAACAGAATTCATAACGAGTACTGTGTCACGGACGAATGTGACTTGTGAAATACGGAAGAGCAAATTAGACATGCTTGCATATGGGAATAATGCTTCAGAATCCCTAATGTTTTGAAATTGCCCTGAGTTACTATTTTGCTGCGAGTCTGGATTGGACAGGCAAGCTGGACTGTGCATAGAACCGTCAAAAGCAGACTTACCGATCAATCGCCAGAGATTTTGGTGCCATTTGAGCCTTGCTAATTTGCCTCATTTTTGAGCAGACTTGTGCCTGCCTGCTTCGAGTGATAATCTAACCTCATTTCATCAAAACGACCAGAAGCAGCTACCGGACCTTACGTTGCGGTTCTCCCAAACATATTTGGGCCAGATATGGAGGCCTCTCAAGGCCACATAAAAACTCAAAAGCTGTAATGCTGTGTAATTTTAAGTCCATGCAATTTACGGGGCATAGATAGTTGCAGACAACTGATTACTCTCTAGTCCGGTAATTGTATGGCTTATTATGTGGTCTTGCTGAACGTCTTTAAGCGGGTCCTCGATAAAAAAATCTGGCGTTTCTAGATATCCTTCATTTTTTTACTTAATACATGTTACTCGAATCACATTTGAATGACTTTCCGAAAATAAATACGTAACCATTCAAATTATGGAGGAAGAACGTGGATTTTGGTCACATCCGGATGTTCGAAATGGTTGGAGAATCCTATAACATTGCTTGACAACCCAATTTGGTCCACCAATTGCATGTACGGGATGACCAGCGTTTCGCTTTGGTTTGGACAGCAACGACTTGGAATTTTCCGGAAACCATGACATACTCAATGAATTATCATGTCCCTGTGAGATTATCTGTCTCGTTCATGCTATGTCTTATATGTTTCAGGGTTCTCTCATAACTGATTATTTTGCTACGTCAGACCAACTTAAAGTGAACCACTGTACTTCATTTTGTTGTTGCCCGCATGCTACTTAAGTCTGCTGACTCAGCTCCTAACTAAGCCCCTTCCATGGATTTATAAGTTCAGTTTTCAGTCTTTATAGACCTCCCAATAATGATAACTTATCATGGTTGATTAACTTTGAACGTGATCTGAATGACCTCAGCAAATCGACCAACCACACTCGTGCGACCACAACAGGACGCATACTTGATCATATACTGGACTGGTTATTGATCCTAACCAGAAGGAAAGTCACGTCATTATCGGGGACACCAAAAAGAACAGATATCAACGTTCCACTGAAAAGTAACTTGAGGTTAATTTGGAATTCGAATTTCTCTCATTCACTAGAGGTTTTTAGCTCTATTTCTATTCCAGAATTCTAAGTCTCAGTCTCAGTGCCAACCTACCATGATTAAACAAGAGTAGGCAACTCCGTTACATATACATCTGGATGATCAGGTTCATTAAGCCGCCAATAAGGTTATCAAGGAAAATTTTGATGTGTATTTAAAAGCACGACGGTACTCCGAATTCGTGGGCATGAAGTGAACTCTGAGGAAATTCTAGAAGCAAAGATTCTTTTTAGTATTTTCTCCATGAATGGGACAAAACACTACCTTGTTACTTAGAAGTTATTTATTCTACATTGGGGGCTGTCTTTGATAAGTTCTTTATAATTGTGCACTAGACTACGGGAGCTTGTCCTGACCGTCTAGCCGAAACGCAAAGGTTCTTGAAGTATTTTGAAGGATATAACTTCAGGCAACGAGGTACACAACAGATAAACCCCTTATTGAAAAATCAGGATAATAACTTGTTCTGAATTCGTCAGCTTTGTCGATCAACAACCAACGGCCCACTTTATCGTATTAAGTTGATCTTGCTCAGTGAGAAAGACCGGCTAGTGCTGCTTCGACCAACTGATTGTGTGTCCTGATAACAATGCACCGCACATGACAGTCACTAGTTTGAGAAACCATCTTCAGAATGTTAGTGACTTGGCCACTGAGACTCTAACCCAGTATTTCCTCTAAGCTGCTAACCATCGTACGCAGATGCATACATAAATATATAAATGCTACTGGGTGAGCAAAACAATGAGCCCGCTGATACGTCAAAAACATCACTTAATTTTGCAGAAATTATTCATTTGAACTGAGACCTTCTTCAAAAGGGGCGATCACGACAATTATGTGGTATGATCTGACGTTACGGCTCTTTCGTGGAACCCCAGGCTACTAGGATTTATGAAGGTTGGAAATAAGTACGCGTAGAATAACTGTGAGGAAAGTAGGCTTTGGAGTCTGAATATGGAATCTTTACGCGACGGTGAAGAATCGGTTACAAAAGTGCTTACAATGGGCACGTACAACGGACAACTAGATGTCTTGCCTTGCCGTGGTCTCGTTTGTGTTTCTATCACATGAGGCGTAATAAGTGATCTTTTCAGGAATACCACTCAAACACCTGATGCCATGATTTGGATGGATAAAGAGAATTCAAAGTAGCAGAAACAAAATTGGGACATTTTTTGTGGTCACGGTTTCCGTTTCCTTGGCAGGCAAACATTATGTGGTTGGAAACTAAAGGCTATCGTTACATCTGAGTAATATTTCACAAACGTGTTTCTTTCTACGAAGACGAAGTAGGGAGCGTGTTGCACCAAATCAGTCTGAACTATCAAAATGAAGTGATCGATGCTTCGCTCAGGGTCCGTCGTCACAGAATTGGATATGGAAGTGTCCAAATGTAGGTAATGCAGATTTAAGTTGTTTTTATAAAGTTGTGCAGCCCATACTATACCGTGGGTAGAATTTATTGGAAAATCTTTATCATAATTAAATTAAAATTAGGAGGAAACCTTGCACTTCCTTGAGGAAAATAGATGATATTTTGCACCTAGAATGTACTGTTTTTTTACCCATTTTTGAGGTCATAATGGCAGTTTGCAATCCATCGGCACGAAACTGAACGTTTTTGTGACTTTATGCAAACTAAATCAAGGTTCATTATAACGTTTCTGGAGATTTGTCTCGAAAGATGGATTGGAACTTGGATGTTGCGAGCCTAACGGGAGTAGAAAAACGTACAAAACAAACCAGTGACCACAGTAACATTTCGCAAAGTTGCACGGATAGAAGCATATCCTTGATGATTTACTGAAGGCTGATCATTATTGAGTTACCAAACTAAGTACTATAACTGGTCATGGGACAGGAACTATGAGGAGACGTGCCTGGTTATGGTTGGACGTGGGGACTTAAGATAGGTTTGCAAGAAATTTGACTATACTTAAAAGACCCTTGAAAATAGCATCTCCTCATTACGTTGGACAAAACAGCAGATACACATATTACAAAATAGCTACAAAACGTTAAAAAATACTTTAGAAGGTTAGTAACAATAAAGGTTCTTTTAGATTTGTGCAGGAAACGAAATTTCACGTTATTTTTTCTAGAGATTTTTTTATAAGGACCTATTTTACGGTTCAGAAGAATATCAGTACACATGGGTATGGTACTTGCGCGTGAAAGTGCCATAGAAAACTTTCGATGGGATCGGGATGTCGCATCTCTCAAATTTGACAAACTGACAAGCTCAATGAGTGGTACTTTTGACACACTTGAGCGTGTCCAGATTTTTGAAATGGTATTCTAAATTGTGTTACTGAAACTGATAAAAGGCGAAGGGGGCGAATAGTTATCGATCGTGCTGTTTGCTAAATAACATTGATCTACATCCGCATAATCTGGAGAGGAAATATGACCTACCAGAATTGCATGAGTTGCATGCGCGCCTGTCATTCAGACAGTTTGCCTGTCTTTGTTGAACATAAAGTGAGCTGTTCTCAGCATTTTGCTTTCGGGTTGGCTCCAGCCAAGAGTTAGGTAGAAAGCCGAGCAACAACGGTGTGAGCGTGATTAGCAAACCGATAAATTGTACTTGTTTCAACTCGGGTGAATAAGCATTCAACTCGCGTCGCCGTCTCCATTGCCTACTACTGTTTTCGTCTAACCTCAGTTATCAATTGCAAGGGAAACGTCATTTGTTGGCTACCAGAAATCTTATATCGACTTAGGGATAGTCTGACAGAAAAATGTAATTTCAAAATCACTCGTCCAGTCTGTCGCAACTCACCCCGCTTCTTGCTGCCCCTATGATAAAGGAACGGTTAGCTTTCAAAACTAAAACCCAAACTAAAAATCAATGAGGAAGGCCAATGATACAAAATTCAATAGAAGGATGACAACGAACATCATGTGAACCAAGCAAGGATACACACAAGAATGCACGACACAAACATGTTGTTAATGAGTGAAGTCGATTCCCACAGTCTCTGGGTATGAAAATCACAAAGGAATTCAAACCAAACAACATCCAAATACTAGTGAAAGCAAGAACAAAAAATGCAAATCTTTGTTCCAAATATTTTGAGGCACAATCTGTTAAACCGAGGTTGTCTATGAATTCCCAGGCACAAAAAGAACACGCAGCCTTCGGTTTTGACCCCGAAAAATGAGGAGTAGTCAGTGAATGCAGCAAAATCAGAACTCATACCAGACTGGACTATACAACAAAGTGGAAGACGTGCCGAGGAGTAAAGGCGACCAAAATAGACTATATCCAAGCAATCAATTAAGAACAAGAGAGACCATTCACGACGCAGTCGGAAATAAAGATGAACTAAGCAGAACAGACAAACAAAACTGCCTTAGGCATCAAGTCAGATGCTAGAAAGTCGGACCACAAAACAGAAAAATGTGAGTGGACTAATCAAATCGAATAAAGATAGTTACTAAATATATAACTGATTGACTCCCTAAGTACGAGGAATCCACCGCGCAACACAATTCACGTGTGGATTAATAGGGAGAACCACAAAAGACTTCTTAAACGAACCAGGCAAATGGAGAAAACAGAGCAAATTGCAATCGGAAAAATGATTTCACAATAAACCCACCACCGATTCACGGCAACCAGGTACTTTATAAAACTTCTCTAAAGGTAAGATAGAGATGAGAAATTAGTTATCAGCTTCTTCATTTTTGGGAGCTTCTCTACTATCGACGAATAGTTTGTAGGCTAATCGTCAATTTTGGTGAAGAGACGAACAGTTGAAACAAAAGACTCATGATAGCAGTCGTTACAACCATTATTCAGTTGCATAAATTTAAGTGTCTTATGGATGGACAAAGTTTCCCAACCAAATTTTACACTTTTTGGATTTGAAATACGTGCTTTCAGATGGCAATGATCTCTGGATACGGACTTACTGAACTCTTTATGCACACGTCTCATTATTAATTGGGCGCACTTTGAGTTTAGGCAACTGACCCTGGAGCACCTTTTGTCTGCACCCTAAGTAGAGGGGCACACTGGTGTGTACCGATAGGGCCATATCTTTGTTATATGACCTTACTGGTTCACAACTTAGAGCTCATTCCTCTAATTTGATTTTCACTCTTAAAACTAATGGTTGCTTAAGCAACCGGACAGAACAACGTGTGTACCTCAGCAAATTTATTCACAATCCACTGAAAATTAACATGAACCACTTCTCTACCATTGTAGATATTCTATGCAGAGTTCTTTGTCACTGTTATTGGGAGTAAAACTGTGGTGGTATTTTGTGATCCTGGTTGATTTTTCTAGCGTTAACGGCGTATTCTTCTTAGCAAATACCCAGCGAGTTTCTGTCTCGTTATTCAGCCAATATAGTACACCCTACCGTGACTAACTGAGTTAAGGTTTCACTGTAAATTTTATCGACTAACTCTGTTTAAATGAGACCGGCTGCTGGCCTTAGAATTCACACGACTGAAATCTGAAACCAGCTGATGGTCACTTCCATGACACCAAAGGTGTTTTGTAGGGTTTGTGGACATGCAAATACAATACCATGTGACTTTTGCTATTCGGATAAGCTTGTCAAACTGACTTGACCAAGAATGGTCGGGGACAGTGACCTATGTTGTGGACGTTGTTGCTTTCGTTCTTGAAAGTATGTCACTGTGATGTGCCTGAAAACGAACAATCCGAAAGGAATCCTTCACTCTGAAACATCGTCCTTCAGTACAATCATGTTGTACAGTTGGACGCAAAAACGTTGGATATTGCTGCTCGAAATGCCCTGTTTTGGGATTTCGTCCACCGCCGACCACGAAGCCCCAAGTATGTTTATGGGTATTTGTATTATTTCGAAAGCCGCTCTTGGATGCGGTTGGCTCAGCGGCTATATCAGGAGAAATTCCCTCGTGGATAACATAGAACCTCATGTGATGGATCATATTCCGCATATATCGTGTCCAAACAACAACAGGTTTGCACTTCATTGCACACGATGCCATTCTATAGTCATCTGAAGTCATCATAGGGTTCTTCTGCATGTTCCTGGATACTTAAGTTTCTGTCGGTTTTTCGGGCCTAGCACTTCATTCCCGAACCGTTGCGTGCTTGCTATATCATAAAATGCATGGGAAACTCTGCCGCCATTTTAGAGCTCCAGTACGTCTAGATGCAGCATAGACCCGTCGATGTAAATCTAACTAAAAAGGTTGCGTTCCAGTTAGCATAATGTACAATTGTGAGATTAGGCTCATTTATAATTGATCCTCAGCAATGGGGCCAACTTCCTTAACTGGAGAATCCCAGTGTTAAACGCAAAGGCAACTATCTCACAACTTATTCCACTTATGCACATGCATTTGCCTGAGTCGTCCCCAAACTGTCATGACCGTTACCTCAACAGCAGCATCTAAATTATTATTCTTTCAACCAAGTTTTGGTAACACGTCGTATGGATTTTTAGATTGAGGCCTGAAATGACCGGGAATTTAGTTCACAAAGTATACTAAAGCGTCGCTGAATGGTTCAAGCAGCTTTTTTATGTTTGCGCATCAGATGTTTGATAGTTTAGTATGTAGCTGAGATGGCTCAGTGGTTAAGGGACGAAATTACTGACCATAAGGTTCGTGATTCGTACCCACCCCCTACATCTTTACCGTTCCTGTTGAGGCTTGAGCAACATGACAGTATCTCAGCTTTTGTGCTTCCCTCGGGCGGCATGGCAGCTAGGCATCGAAAGGGTGGTACAGCTGGACGACCACCGACTATGGAGCGCTACGTGCAACCTCATAGCTCGAGTTACCCTAGTGCTTAAGGTGCACCCGACTTTTCGACCACTCTCACTTAAACCTGATTATTCTAGCACCACCAAACTCTACATTATTCTTTCGCACCCTATGGTGGCAACGGACACATTTAATGTATTAGATAAACGAATTTGGGCAGTTTGGCAACGGTGAATCTTTCAAAGTCTTTTACGACCTAATTGGGTATCAAATGTCCAGGCGAGGATCCTCCTTTATAGATACCATTTACAAAATACTGCACAAAGCAAAAGATACCTCATTAGGAAGACAGACTAACCCTATGGAGCGTCCATCAAATTGTTCCTAATCTGTAAAGCCTACTATGTGGTCCTTCTGGAGAGCAGCCGTCCTTCGCAAGAAAATCCAAATACCCATCTTGTAGCCTACAGTAATCCGCCGTATCACCTTCTATCTGTGTGAGATCTGCACAGATGGAAATATCTTTAACTGGAACGTCAAACAACCCATTTATTTCTTGTTTTTTCTCTCACTACTTGATCAAAATCATTGACCGACTGTATTTATTTCCATGAAAACGTGCAGTCTGCAGTTGAGGTAAACCGCGAGGGCCTCGCTTTTGTAACGCAGAAGCACCAGGTATCGACCTGCTACCTGTTGGCTATTATCGATTGTACGACTGTACTAAATGATCTTGCATATTTGTAAAAAATGCTAATTAAAAAGCCTTAGTTTCCAACGTGAAGTGATAACTTTCATCGCACATCGCTACGTACGGGAAAGCCTAATTAGTCAGTTTTACATTAGTAGCAGTGCTTGGTCTACACGCCCCACTGGACAAAGCTAGGTTAAACAACTGTCACTAGAGTTTACACCGTCCCTCTTCCTTCCATATTTTGCTGCATCCGACAAGGTTGTAGTGGAATTGATTTGCCAGCGAAACCGGTTAGTTTAGACCAAACATTCGCAAACCAATCGCCGATTTAAAGGATATGACAGTTTTTGATCTTGTGCTAGGTTTAATACGCAATTCAGCACAGGATAATACAGACAGAATTTCTCTCCACGATGAGCAACAATCTCATGCGTATAAAATTGGAATGGGGTACATTTCTAGTAGCCTTAATCGGGTGAAACGAATCTAGCTAAACACCAGTTAGCTGACCCGGCTACCGCCATTACTGCCAAAAGAGATAAACTTACAAGGTTGCCAGTTACAAAGAATTCTCCTGTCACAAAATGACTTGGGGGCATACACACCTTACCTGATCTCGCTGTTGAAGCAAGAAGGAAACAACACGTACCACGCGAAACATCGCATACCATTTCCCTATCATGGTGTACCATCCAGCAGGAATAAACGGGTGAAGAATGGAGTAGAAATTTCGATCTAACCATTGCAGACGAGTTACAGAGCTTCATCTATTTCTTAAATATTCACGGGTTTCGAAGTTCACATCACTTTGCAACAGCCGCTTACTTATTAGTAGTACGAAAGAATATTTGTTTGTAGCTGCTATAGGTAAAAGTAACGTCATCTCCGGGGTCAATGACCAGGCTACTGAAATATGACCCAAAATGTAAACGCCCATTCTTGACTGTTTTACTTTTACTAACGTTAAACCTAAAAAAGAAGCAGCAACTAGAAGCGTTACTTCGTCCCACATTTCCCGTTCTCTAGTTGCGCAGAATATCCAGAAAATAAGAAGCGATTCCTGCAACTCTTAGATTTTCGACGTCTTTTCCACAGAGTTACAAACTATGAAATTGTGGTCAAAATTAGCTCAAAACTGAAGGAGTAGTTGAAAACCCCGTCAGTTTACTTTTGACTGGCATAGGCTTTACAGTTTGCAGTAACGGACCGATACAGTCCTATTGAGTATCCGTTTCTTTAGACTATCAACAGTCTAACCGATAGTTGCTTATTCGCTCTGTAATAATTAAAAACTTTACGCATGTTTGTAAACAGGCGACTCTATGTGATTGGACTACCCATTATTGATTCCCAGTAAATCTTACTCTAATGAGCCTTATCGATCATTCAGATGACCCCTAGATAGAATAATCTCAAACGGTTCATCCTATTCAATGTGTTTGGAGCATTAAACTCATATAATATATGGAGTCAGACATCCTGTATGCAAATTTCCAGATGAAGGTTTGGCTTCCGGTTTTCACAGGATACAAAGTCCAACCACCTCAGTCGAGTTTAGAGGTAAACTCTCAGTGAAAGTACACCGGCTTTTGGTCTCAGTTTGGCATGTGCTATCCGTGGCTCGAATCGGGACTGGATCCCAGCCAGTGGGAACCTAGCCTATGCCTACTGTTCGTGAGCAGCGACATTTCTACGAGTTCAAATCAAGCGATCACCAATCAGTTCAGAGTGAAACAGTGTAAGGAAGCTGCTAGACTTTGATTATTGGAACAAAATCCCGTTTGTCGGCACCCAGCTGAACAAAATCAACCACAAGCTGGGAAAATATTTCTACGGATACAAAGAGACAGCGTGAAATAAACATCCTGTAAGATATAGCTATCTCCCTCAGCACCATTTTTGTTACCAAACGTGGTTATAACTTTTACTGAAAAACTTCAGCTTACATAAGTAGAGAAACCAGAACCTGATTCACTGAAAAAAATTTTTTTTGAGACCACATGATGAGCCAGTTAAAGAGGCGTAAGTCCTTCCTAAACTTTTCACCAGGAATAAACATCGAAATTATTTTATTAATTTTTAGTTGTATTGCTTTGGAAGGCAGGAATATAATGTCCAATTTACTACACTTGCAGTACAAACTTAGAATAATGTGTATTCCCTCATCACACTCGCTGTCAACCTGAGTCTAAATTCACTTGATGAGTAATGCTACATTGGAGCATTTCCAACCGCTAGCGGATTAGTGAGACAACAGGCAATGTGCACACACCCCGAGTCTCGAACATTCAAAATCAGGCACCAGAACCGAAACTGGTGTCAGTGTGCTCTCGTCCTCACCTACCTTTTTGCTACATAGCTCACAAATCAGTCCTTTCTAGGCAAACAAAATTGTAAAAAATCACTAACACCTAGACGTGTGCCAACTCCTGTGGTGTTCACTATGAACTGCGTATATTTTCGGACGTAACAGCGTGATTTTTGAAGCCACACGTTCGATAATTTGTGTGCAGTAGACTAGAGGGCCAAAATGTTGTGCACGTGTTCCAACGCGAACTGTTGCTGAACGAGACTAAATGTCGTGTTTTTGGGCGGTACGCAATAACTATCATGACAAATGGCTCACATTTTGCTAAAATGTTCTATAGTGCTTGGATAAGTAGCGTTTGAAGATACTAGCGAGGTCGGATTTATGCAGTAGCCTTTGCGAAAACACCAAGTAACTGATTAGCAATGCATCTTGATCAAATAGATCAGATATTCGTATCTTCGTCTTGTTGGAGAACGCTTTGACTATGTTATTTTCGTTGCGTCAAGCTGGTTAACTATTTGGATAGGTATCCCTGTTCCAGTGGATTAATGATATCACACTGCATTTACGATTGGCAGAATCAAGAACAAAGAAAAGTAGCACTTAGATCATCTGTACCAGAGCTCCTGCTTACTTCGATATTACAACAGCCATCTGCACGCTGGATTGCGCCCTCCTAGCACCAACCCCAAGTAACAACTTCGGAAAGACCATCAACTTTTCAAAAGCGCCCATTGCCAATCTTAACGACGAAGGCACTACAGACAGCATTGCTGCCATAACCACACACTAGTACCAGCATGGCCACCCTTACTGCCATCAACGTCCTTATTATCGTCACCACAATCGCCAACGGTAGAAACAAAACCGAAGTCAACATCACGAATTTGACTACCGCTACCACTGTCACATTTACTATCACCACCATTATGAACCTCATACTCCCAACGACTATCACCACCAACACTATCGTCGTCGTCGTAATCATCATCATCATCATCATCATCATCATCATCATCATCATCATCATCATCATCATCATCATCACCATCATCATCATCGTCATCCTCATCATCATCATCATCATCACCATCATCATCATCGTCATCCTCATCATCATCATCATCGTCACACCACTGCCCACAGCATCACTGCCATCCTTTACACAGTCTCCATCAGTGGCAGCAAGTGCAGGATGAGCACATTGATGCTAGCTTTTTGCACAATCATGTAGACGTACCGAAAACAAAGAACCACGATAAAAGAATAGCAAACTAGGAGAGAGAGAATCTAGTATTGTTGCATTATTGACATCCGAGGTGCCTACACCTGAAAATATTAATGAGACACTCTTTCTAAAAGTTAACAGAACGGGTGCTGCTGATATTTGTTAGCAGCTCCATCTTAAAGATTCACCAGTCAAATCTCAGACTGGTCAAAGGAACGGATCACACTAGACTCGTTCACAATCAGCGGGACGAATAACGCTACCACTACCGCCTTCGCTACATCGTCGTCACCATAAGTGATAACGATGATGATGTATTTTTCAGCGCATTCGAATTTAGGTAGTAGACAAATGTAGCTGGAATACTTGACACGCCTCCGGGTCTAGTTTGTTGAAGTTAACATTAACCAGCAGTGGTTCCGTCAATATATATATATATATATATATATATATATATATATATATAACTATGTGTTCAAACTGTACTGTTCACCAGGCTTCGGGGCTTTTATCGGTGAAACAGTATAAGCACTCACCTCTCAAAGCGCAGGCCGACATCCAATTGGAAGGCTTCCACGCGGTGGCCTGAACCTGCGTGGTTGATGTGGGAGCTGGTGATGCAAACTTCTGGCCTGAAAGCGGGCCCAAATCATGGAAAGGAAGCATAGTGAAATAGCTCCTCAATGCACGTGATGTCCACATGCAAGTACATATAGCGTATTCTTGCGCACCATTCCCAGGAATTTGGCAACAAATGTGGATTAAATGCTTAGAGTGGGTCCCCGGTTGGATGTGTCGGGAACATCGAAACCCCCCGTAAAACTGTGATGTTGAGAATAAAGTATTGTGAAACCATGTCACACAACCGTACATTGTGAGCAAAACAGTGCGAGTGAGTAGTAGCCAAAGTGTGCATAATTACAATGAAGGTAACCCTCCTTGAACGCGGCTCACACTCACCACCTCTCATTTACCGGACGAATGTTCTACCAGCTGAGCTAACGCGGACGCTATCCCATTTGCCACACGCACCTGAGTTCTACGTTGATTTGCCACGCCTGCACCTGGCGGTCTAACAGCAGATATCTGTTAGTGCCACTAGTGAGCCCTCCTGCGATTTGCACAGAGAGCCATACGTTAATATCTTTTACAAATTCGAAGGGCGTTGGTTAGAATTGATTTGAAAGAGACGGGGATTTTTAAAATCTTTTTGTTCGCATTCACTTGGATTGGGTAAAATTGGATTCCTATTCAAAATAGCACAAACTCCAGCCTCTTCCATATCTATTCATGCTAAGGTTCATACACATGGCTCACTGATGGCCACAGACGTGTGGTTCGGATAATGACCAAGACAATAGAAAGCTTGGCAAAATAGAATAAAATATTCGTATCTACTTGCGTGCATGCCGACCTACTACTATACTTCTATGTTACCCATTAATTGCAAGTGACCATTCGTTACCATCCCCGATACTGTAGACAGTAAAATTACTGGTTTCATTCATTGTTTTACTATTTATCGTTTATTTTTGAAGAGCATGTTCACAGACATAGAAAGTTAATGCAAGCGATGAATGTGAAAGTGTTACAGAAGAATATGAGGTAAAAGAGAGAAGCGTCTCTTTCGAAGTCAGACCACCAACAGTTCCAGTCAGATAAGACGAATCCCAACGTATGTAAGAATTTTGGTATGGAAACACGCGTGTAAAGATCAACAGCCGAAGAAATGACAAACACTTCTGAATGCTCTTCAAGGCGCGGTAAGCGCTAGCACAGTCAAGACTCGCACATCAGGCACATAATGTCCGTCATACTGAGTCTGGTGTGAGATCCAATGGCAAGAATGTGCACTCAGCGCCATGTACCACGCATAAAAGTGTCGTAAGTACGCAGGGAGCCCACAATGGCAAACAACCACAAGTCACTGACTGTGAACTTAGGAAGTCGCAGTCCAATAACAGCCTTGGCGGATTGAGGAAAGCAGATACCTCGATAAGAGATGATCATCGGTTGGTGGACCAAGTCGACATCACAACCAATTGCGCGTAGGGCTGAGATTATGGCGAGGGAATATTCATCAGCACCATACTTCTGCTTCTTCTCATTCCACACAGTCACTCCGCGCCCATCCGAGACTATGCTAACGTCTATCACAGTTGCTCGGCGCTCCCGAACAGCGATTAGGTCAGGCTTGATGAAGGACGTCGAAGTAGGTGCTCTCAACTCCTCAAAGACGGTGTATCCCAGGCGACGGAGACGCTTTGCGAGTTCCCTTGCAACCCGATTATGACGAGCACATCTGGCATCATGCGTGATCCAGCAGGACTGCAAAATATGCACCAAACTCTCCGGTTGGCCACAGTTTCCACGACATAAGATCGTCTGGCCACCATGACCATGCCGAGCGTTTCTCACTCTCGTCCTGAGCAGGTTACATCGGAGCTGGATACCGCGGATAAATATCCGAGGAAACACTCGTTCTGGAAATACAAAACATCGATTCGAAAGAGGCGAAGCGACCAACTCTCGTAAACCGCGACCGTCAACGCTGTTGTGCAGACTATCGCCCCAAACAGCCACCAGCTCTTCCTTGGTGTTTACGCATGCACCATGGACTCGGATCGGAAGGCTGAGATCCCGAACAATCTTGCCAAATGCGGAATCGTTGACTACATTGCGTAGTACTCGGCACTGGGTAGAAAAGAGCTTTTCCATACGCGCTCTCCGCTGCATCGGGATTGTTGCACTCAGACTTGGGATACCAAGTCCCCCATGTTGTTTACCGGCGTGGATGTAGCTGATCGGGGTGTCCTTCGGTAGACGTAGCCAGCCACGAATAGATTGCCTGATGTAGTTGTCCAACCTTTTGAGCGTGTTTCGGTGGACTTGGCCGAGCACGAGCGAATATGTCAGCCTCGGTATCAGGTAGTTCCTCGTGATCTCCATTCTTTGATGCGGCTTCAACGGGGCACGCGTCACCTCATCGAGCAGTTTGAGCAGATGCTGTCGGTGGTTGAAGACCCCTTTCCCCTTGAATGTAAAGGGAATGCCCAAATATGTTACGGTGTCTGTCGGACCCAGAGGAGTGATGAGTTCCTCGGCGAAGCAAAATGGTTCGACTGAGACTGCTGTCGCCCGATGTTTCCTGTCCCCACAAATCACCATCGCTTTCGTCTTTCGGGCGTTTATCTTCATACCAGCTCTTCCCAACTCGACCGCAGCAGCTTCAAGCTTCTCTTTAAGGCGAGCCTGACTTTCTGCACACACGACCCAGTCGTCAGCGAAGGCAAAACCATCTACTAGGGTGTCATGGAACTGATATCCAAGTTGCGGCATCGACAATCCAAGAACCTCATCCATTGCCATGATGAACAATAATGGGGAGAGTGGATCTCCTTGCCTCACACCTCTGTGGCAGTGGACCTCGGAATTGGGGAAAACTGCTACAGCATTCTCATAGGACTGTGCGATGTATCGAACTAGAGGTGACGGTGCTCCAAACGCCTTGGCAGATCTGACGATTGTGTCATGCGAAACCGAATCAAACGCTTTCGAGATATCAACAAACGCCAAGCTGAGGTTAGAAGCAGTCGCTGATGAGTGACGAAGCAGGGCATGTAACAGCGATGTAGCTTCCAAACAACCGTCTCGCTGTAGAAATGCAAACTGGAGTGAAAGCAGTTGCAATCTACGACTCCAGCGAGCAGCAAGCACCTTATGAAAGCATCGGACAAGAATGGATGACACGGAGATCGGTCTCAGTTGATCCGGTGAAGTCGGATTTGGGACCTTCGGAACTAGAGTAATACGGGCACGACACAGATGTGGGGGACAACCCCCAGATAATAAGAGTAAGTTGAAATACCCAGCAAGCGCGTTAGCATTGAACCGGCGGAGCATCCTGGGCATGAGCTTGTCCAGGCCTGGGGACGAATTGCCCATTAAACGGATCGTACGACCGACTTCCTCTCCTGTAATTGGCTCGATCAAGCTTCAATCGGATGGTACTACTACGTGACTTGGCCGGCTATCCACGTGTTTTGGAGTTGAGGGCACCTGTTTCCAATACTGTTCGGCGTCCAGAGGTAGACCGCAGTTACCTTTGTATAGATCCTTCCATGACCCATCGAGCACAGCAGACGCTGCATCTTTCCGTCTTTGGTGGTATAGGGTCTGGATGGTGGCGTAGTCAGCTCGGCGGATGTGCTTTTGGTTGACCAGAATCCGATGGGCTAAATGACGACGGCGTCGGGATACAGTTTTCCAGATGTGTGGAAATGTCCGGGAGGCGTGGAGGTCCAGAAGCGACAGGACTTGCTCCGGTGTCATGATGCCAGACTGCAACCCTCGGGCAAGTGCCAGAAGGTCAACACTAGCAAGCAAACTGTCAGCATGGGATTCCAAGAGTGACACGGCGCAATCCACGGTTTGTATAAACCAGACGCTATAGTCATCAGCTTCTGACGAGTAGGCCGTTGTTTGACCGATAGTTTGGTCAGGGCCACCAGATGATGATTTGTCCTGTTGTGCTTGCCAGTTGAGTATCCGTAACCTGGTTCTGATGCTGATAGCCGATCGACCAGGAAAATACTGCTCCAATCTCGCGAACAGCGCGGTTTGCGTGCCACAAGATGGATATAAATTGTTAGCCAGGCGCAAGAGCGATTGTGACTCTTGTTGGGACCAACGGGCCCCGGAATACTTCACTCGGCCAAGCTTATCTGCATTATGCTGGGTGGGGTGTGCTTGCGGACGATGTTGACTCAGGCCAATCTTCGTCGGAAAAAGGCGGGAACAATCAGCTCAGGCCAAATGGGTGACCATGTTGGTACCAACAATTTCATTGTTGTGAACTCGATGGTGGGCTACCAAGCCAGCTTTCGATTTTCAGCTTTTGCCACATTCCTCACACGTGAGCCCCACGAGTCTCTCCTGTGTACTGGTTGGAACTGGTGCGGAGGAGCCAGATGATTCGTAGTGTACATTGTCGAAAGTTACCAGCACATTGAAACCAAACAGGGTGGTTAGCCCTGTCTGGAGTTGCTTAACTCTTAGCTCACCCAGACTGGCGTCCAGGCTCCCCAGTCGGCACCACGAGGAGGTGGTTCAGCTCGCCGAACATTTGCGCGCCTTACGGATCTATCACATGTACTACACAATCTATCCATCAGTAAGTTCAGTAATCTGTCAGGAAATTAAACATTCATTTATTCAATCAATCAATCAATCAGGCACTCAACCACTGAACCATCCACCCAGTCAGATGGTGGACCAAGTACGATGAACAAGCTGACTGAAAGATTCTACTCATGGATTTCTCACTCTAGAGAGAACATCCCACTTTGTGCTGTTCTGTTAAAGCTCAGTATATTTTTGGATTAATTCTCAGCTTAGAACAAGACCACTTTGTGAAGCAAACTTTCATCAGAACTCAGCAAAGAAGACAAAAATTTTATTATCTCTGCTTGTCTTATGTGCAGCTAGGAGTTTTTATGCCGTTTCTACTCTAAAGACCATCTATCAAGTATCCAGACTGAACGTTCGTGGAGCTAGATTTACTTACGTTCATTTGCCTGTGATTTAATGATGTGAGGAAACTGTTGTGCGTTTCCTGCACTGCACATTTTTGCGTTTGATACTACCCATAGGTTTAAAGTCTGTCTGCTTTTTCAGGCACACGTGATTCGTTCGAATAAATCAGTGCCACTTTTAAACTGATTGCTAGTCTTCAAAGACAAAGCGTAAGTTAGCTAACCACCACTTTGTTACCGCCGAAGGACACGCCACTGTTACAACCATTTGTTGACTGCGTGGTGTGACACTTGAAGCTCTCTTCACTGGCAACTGGTAGGTGCAGTCACTTACTACCCTCGTACAAATCTTTTTGGCAGTGTTGTACGATAAATAAGATGTGTAAATTTCAGATGGAAGGCACCATTTACGTCATAAACGAGGGATTTGTAAAGATTTGCAAGTGGACTTATTTAGCCATGTTACGCAATTATTTTTAGCGAGTTAGTTCCAAGAAACATTAGATGTGTGTGGGATGAACTAACTCTGACGACACAGTAGTGTGCCGAGATCCAAATGAGACAAAAACTCTGGCGAAAAATTTCTCCTCAAATGAAAATTTTGGAGGAGCACTGAGGTTGAAGGTGCTTTTTCAGCTAGATGTTGACTAAGCGCGGAAAGTACGTATACCGGCGAATAGCTAACTAGACATTGGCCCTTATGACGGCCATGACGACTACCAAGCAGTGAGTTCTAAAGTAAAGATTCGGACGGATTTACAGAAGCTTAGTTACGTACTAGCATGTAGGTGGTGAGTTTCAAAGTGATCAAGCCACAGCCTCACCATAAAGACCTCTTAACCTTAGCACTGTTCCTGTACAGACATAATTTATTTGAGAGCCATTTTCTGAATAAAAGAATAAAAGTGGATCAAAGGCTCACCGACTGCAATAAGTTCGAAGTGTCTAGATCTTCAGAAACCGATTCGGAAAATTTGGCTGGTGAATGACGAAAAAATAACGCCATAGTCATCGATCAGCAGCCATATCTTGCAGCGTCTCCAGCCAGGGATGCTGGAAGACGAGTAGCACCGACGATACCCAGAATTTGCGTGATCTCTTTCATACCCATCCGAAAGTTCGAAGATAGATAACTTCTCTGCACGCGCGACCGTGAATATAGCACGGAAAACAGGACTGATTTCGGTAGAAAATGACCTGGCATGCTTAGCATACGACAAAACCAGCGAAGTATTTGGTGCTACACACAAGTGACCCAAGGTATCTACATTTTGAGGAGAGGTTGAACTTTTGGCTTTCTCAGTTGCTTCCCAAAACTTTGACGAAGCCTTTTGAACACGGCTAGAGTAGGCCTGCTCGTAGATAGCAGTGCACAGTTGGATCTAATGATTGCTTTGTTTCATTAGAGTAAATGATTGTGCTGTTATCCGTAATGGCCCTTAAGAGATACTTTTATTAACAAAGAATTCCGAACAACCCGCAAGGTTGGGTTGATCAAAAAATTATTTCATGATCTTGAGAAATTATTAAGTTAATTTACTGCATCATGTTTGCGTCGAAATTGTCCACAACAATCTGCGTCATCCACTGTCACCGTGCATAACTCTCCAGTCACAACACAAATCAACCGAAGACAGAATTTGGTGTTGTGGATCTTACAGTTTTCTACCTCGGCTCACCAGCACATCGGCCTAGGCAAGGATTTCATTGTGTCCACACTCACTTACCCGGTGTGCAATTCATCAAAGACCGGTTTTCAGAAAGGAAGTGGAATCATCGGCAATTCGTTGCGGTTCATGACACCATTTGGTCTCATTCACGAGTGGTCAGTCTTTTGGAGGTACCTAAACAATTGATGCGTGGTACTCCGGATTTTCACGAACCACTTCAGACTAGGAACTGATAATAGCTTGCAACACGAGACGCTGAGGTTCTACCAAATTAAATTTATCCAAACAGAGAATTGGCGAGTGGAACAAATTTGTGAGAAAACACGTTTTGGAGTACACTGGTGCATCATTGCTGCAATCGGCTTTGAAACAGACATGTGTGGGTTGACCAAAAATTTCAGTACGTACAAACAAAAACGTACTTTTGGGGTCATTTCAGTGTCAAGGCTGCTAACGCCTCTCTTCCAGGGTCCACAAGTACACTTTCTCAGCCCGGCTGGCAGTGCGACTATAGGGATGACAGAACGTCGTTCCTTTTCTAAAGGCCACAAATGAAGTCCCTTTGATCACTCAGTCTTCTCATTACTGAGAAGAAAGCTTACAACGGGTTGGCCTAGGAGTTGTTTGCTAGAGATTTCGGTACCTATAGAGCCAGGCGGTTGTGGTGCACGTACCCCAATCTCGGGTGCAAAAATCACCTGAGCTTTGCACAGTTAGACCACAAGAGTGGCTCTTAAGCATACGAAACAAGATGACGTCTTCTGATGTTTTTTTCAGGATTCCCTTTGAAGGCTGACTGAAAATGCGACTATTCCATAAGACCAGGATGTCGCTCTATAAAATGGACATTTTTGAGGCTGGCTTGTCTGTCCTTGATTTAAGGTAGCGTCAGATCTTGCGCTGTACCATCTAGAATAATATGCTTCCTGTAGCGTGCCGCTAGCCTGACTTCCATGTATACCACAAACACTGCTAGATAGAGCTGCCTTTCCCCGCAGCGAGCTGGCACTGAAGTTAAATTCTCTATCAGACACCCACAGCTTTCTCATCAAGATCAGTCCGTACCTCTCGGGTCAAGGGGTGGGCATTTCACCCTCCGCATGCGGTTGGTGGTATAGTCCAAATTAGAGTGATACTGCGACCCACGCAGTCTCCCAACCGATAAGCTTATTCTCGAAGATTTCCGGGATTTTCGAGATCTTCTGATAATTCTCCGAATACTTGCAAACTGTCATCTTATTGCCCATGCTGAGGAGGTAAAATGTGCAAATCTGCCTTGTGCACAGAATTGTGCAATCCCACCAAAACGAAAACTCCTCTAATTACCGCATACCGCTCGTTCTTTTTACTCAGTTCTACTCGGTATCACAGCCCAAACAGTAAGTGCCCCTGTCCACGAAAGACAGGATCCGTTATCTATAAAGACAACTGATTGTAAATTTCTAGCCAGTCTGATAGACAGAAGTATTATGACCGCTGTACTACAATGGGCAGTCTGAGTAGACAACGAGCTAATTAAAAAACTAGTAAACCAACGGATAAGGGTATAGAACTTCTGCGGAACATTCCTGCTACGGTACATGGATAGCTGGGAGCTCTATGAAAATCATCCATATTACACAACTGCACACGTGCCTTTGCATGACAAGCGCGTAGCTTCGCACTCCTAAGGAGTATCGTGGATAGTGATTCATGCATCCCACAATGTTGTTCGGGCATTCTAGATTATCTGACCTCACACTGACGTCACGGTCATTTTTCCCAAATTGGACTGCGGGCCCCTGCTACAGTTACTATTTCGGCCTACCTACCTCGTAGCTATTGCGCAATTTTTTTCACAGTGTTAGGTTTCGTCGTCTTCTCCATCTATCAGCGCTTAGTCAAGGCAACCAGAAAGAACAGCCAAAAACGAGCGCCTCACTTCGACCACGACGACGGACTACCAAACACGTGACCGTTTTGAAAAATTCAGCCTCCTCCGGCACCAGAAGATAATACACTAATCAGTTCACGCATTTCGAGTAATCCTGATAATTGGGGCGTTGTTTTGAAGTTTGGGGCCAACTTCATTCACCAATAAGGTGAAAGAAAACCAGACTGCTATTCCAGTTCATTGTAGAGTAAATTGGAATTTGGGTAGATGATGAACATCAATAATGGCTAGACGGTAAAGGCAGTCCAGTAACCATATCCTTGACAAATTTATTTATTTGAAAAAATCAGCCCGGAGAACGTAGGAAACCGATGGCGGACATAGCCAAAAAATAACAGACTCGCTGAGCTACGATAGAAATGGCTTCGTTCGTACTATGTTCAGAAAGTTTGAGATAATATTTTTAAGAAAAGGACCAGAAACATGGTGCAAAACGGAACCTGCATATGGTCTACAGAGTCCGTTACTGGAGGCGAAACTGGATCTGGCAGCTAATCGTCCTACTCGGGCAGTGCGCACCCTAGATATTTAGGAAGCCAACTATGCCTGCCTGAGAAATTGGACACCCGAAAGGAGACTTGACTCTGCCGTAGAAGGACTTACAGAATAAAAGCATGCAAGGTTTAAGCGGGTGCTAGGCTGTAAAAATTAACTGAAATTCAGTTTTTTATTCTTTACCAAAGCTAGATTGTACTTGGCATCCTAAGTATAAAAAAACCTGCAGACAAATAAAATTCGTCCGATCCCTTGAACCTCGTTACCGTGGGTACCTTTTTTCGCAGAGGAAATTCCCAACTATATCTGAATGCAGCTTCCATGACTTTTTGACCCGATTTCGGAACCGTGCGAATAAAATTGATACAGTTCTCATAGAACCTCAGAATCATCAGGAGCTTCTGTTTTATGCCTGGTTCAACTAGCTCTTAGTGTTGTGATGATGGTCAACATAGATTAAATGGACCTCATAGCTACACGTAAAGAGAGCTGTATTGCAACTTGTACGACATTCTAAAACAATTCCAATAGTAACTACTGTCCTTTGAAACAAAACCCAAGGTAAAAACCTAGCTCTTTTTTAATTCTGTCGGACGA
This sequence comes from Opisthorchis felineus, assembly GCA_004794785.1. Lineage (NCBI taxonomy): Eukaryota > Metazoa > Platyhelminthes > Trematoda > Opisthorchiida > Opisthorchiidae > Opisthorchis > Opisthorchis felineus. Next base: position 187,959 of record SJOL01008381.1, read on the forward strand.
CCCTAGAGGTAATTTGAATGGTTCATTCATTTGGAAAAGGCTCGAGAGTACGCGTGACTTCCTGCTTATCGTTTATTTTTGAAGTGCATGATCACAAACATTAAACGTAAATCCAAGCGGTAGATGTGGAAGGGTGTACAGGGGAATATTAGATGAAACGAGAAGAGCGTCCTATTCGAAGGCGTGCCACGGCACCAGTTACAGGAGCCATATTAAGATTCAGAAAAATGCAAACTTATACTTTCTGAAAAAGTTGTCGGATCTTGGAAACAGGGAGAACTTGATTGCCGACGTTTTTGGAGACAAGTATTTTGTGCGCTGTAAAGAATTTCTCTCTCCCATGAGAGCTTTTTTTCGGACTATACGACTGTACAGGCAGATTTTTTTGAAGATAATCCATGAACGAATGTGAGGATATACCACCTAGAGACAGTCCTCATAATTCAAACTACTGCGCAGTGTATCTGTAGGTTTTCAAGCGAAATATCACTTCCACGTATCGCGCCGCTCAAAGTTTTTTGAGAGATTTGTAGATAGTTGTTCGTGTACGCGCGTACACGTTAGTTTACAATGTGCGCTAATTTGCAAGTAAAAGTTCTTCTGATGATATAAGTTTGCATGGTTTTTTATCCAAACCGAAGAGTTAATAAAAAGTGTTAAACTGGTTCACCGGCAAAAGTGTGTGTAGTATACCACAGCTCAACAACAATAAGTTAAAAAAACTATAGAACCCCTTGAGCGACCCCCAAAGTGCTCTGACGTGTTCTTCAAAATACCACCTATCAACATTATAGATCACAAATTGGTGCTAAGAAAATCCACATCATTAAGATTGTAAAAACCTTCTGCTGTGAATTAGCAAGTCGTGGTCAGTCACTACCTTTATGCTTCAGCTTCACGATCTTGTATTCTAGATGGAAGCTAAACTTGCTGTCTTAATATGATGTCACTTTGAACTCGGTCAGCTTCAGCTTGCGCAAGAGGCCCTCACCCTCCGGAATTGAGTTAACGTCTTCCCAACTTGCTGCCGGCCTCAACCTTAGCTACCGCAAAAATTGTAGCGGCTACTGCGTAAGAACCACGTTTAGCTTTGGTGGCCCAAGCAAATCGCAGTCAGGCAAAACATGAGTCTATTGAATACAGGGCCAACACCGCAAAAATTAAAACGTATATGAGTTTAGGAGAAATAATGAACTATTTCACACATAACGGTAACCTTCCTTAAAGGTTTATTCGTATAACAAGTTTAAACCGTTTAAACTGGTTGACGGTAGAAACCCTGGCCTGGAGCAAAATTTACTTCCTGTCTCAGGAACATCGGCACAAAATCAAGAAAATGGCATCATTTTCGTTTCTGGCATTTCAAAATCACCGCTTGATCCCCATTTGATCACCTTTAAGTTCGCGATATAACTCCCAATCGGTCAAATAAAACAGTACAATCGCTTAACTCGTCGATGCAAATTTCCTATTCCGTTTTCATCGCTTCTTTATATGTTGTGTGAAAACGCAAATCTATGACGAGTTGGAAGTATCATAAGGTAATATAGGCAAAACGACTGTGGCTAAATTACCTTAATCGCAAATTTGACCTGACCCAACGTCATTAAAAGCAATAATCACGATTAAAGAAGGAGAATTCCAAATAGTGCTGGCGGAAAGAGAAGGAATGACTGACAAAACCGAGACATACCTGCCGAAATACTGAGACATTTTACTCTGGTAGTAAAATCAAAATTTCTTAGCTGGATATGATCAGAGTTTGTTGAAGTGAGGTAAGTGGCTTACATGAAAGAATGAGTTAATTTTTAAACAGCTGAGTAGCATATCGGATTATGACAATAGCTAAGGTGCACATAGTTTTAAAGCTGATAAAGTACAGTCAAATTATGGTGAGCATACAGATGTGCTCATGGGACAAAGGAGGAAGAAACAATGAAGCTGAAAGTTTCGGCGAAAGAAGACATGGCCATTCACAAGAGCGGGGTTCTCAACTTTGTGGTAGAACCTCTCATGGAATCCTTAAATAAAAAAATCCCACACCTGTAATTTCAGCAAGCTGTTATAGTTTTAATGTGGGTTTTTCCGCAGGCCTTTCTTCAAGACACCTTTTGACTATCGTGGGAACAGTCGGACGGTAGATTAGACCTGTGGGGCCCGACACTGGGAACGACCACACCGTTAAGGTGCCCATCTTGTCCTTCATGAACAAGAGGGCAGTCTAAGTTAATCTACTGATTAACAGTCCTAGCCCTGTCAACAGACGTACGACCTACGGACAACAGCCAGAGTCACGTGGTTAGTCCTAACTTCACCCAAATCATGATAGGAGGCCTTGTCTGAATGATGTTTTCGATGACTCATCTCATAATGCTAGTAATGTCCCTTCCTTTATGTTCCATCCGAACTGTCTGCAGTTCATAAGCAGCGTCGCTACGGAAATATCGGTTATATGTGTCGTTACGGCCAACTGGAAGAAAGGGTGCCACGTTCTTTGTTTTTCATTCACTACTTTACAACAGGTCTTCCTCCCCTTATAGTTTGGGAAGTTTGAGTGGGTTATAAAGTTCTGGCTAGGCTTTCACCTTTGAAGGGAAGTTAGCCAAACTAACTAGCAATCTTTCGGTACTTAAATATCACTCCACTCCGCCGGGAGAGGCTGGTCAGTAATATGACCAACTTTCACTTAGTACAAAGTGGCACTCACTCCTCATCCATGCACCACACAACGTTTTGGTTGGTTTCCTTAGGGACGACTTCTCAGAGTCTATGCGAATGTGACTTTTGGGATTTCTTCTTTCTGAGCAGATTATTTGTGAACTATATAAGTAGAGTACGGCTGAACATTTCGAAACCATCTTACCCCTTACATGAAGGCAACGTATACCAAAAAGCCAACAAGAACTCAGCTACTGCTAATCTCCAAAGACGACGAGACTAAAGGCTCTTCACATCTACACTGTTGATTCTCTTCTTCTCTTCTCATTTTGTGCAACGTGATTCCCCGCTTTTGTTATTTCGGTTTTCGCCTATACCACCTTCCTCGTTTTTGACCTGAACGTAAAGCCTCCCTGACCTTGTCATCGCACATGTTCAAATCAACACGTGGTTTTGCTATCTTGTAGCCATGTTGCTTTGAGTTAGGAATTAGGAATTAGCAGTTCCTAAACCGGTGTATAGAAGCCGATGTAGTCCCACGACTTGAGGTTATATTAGTTATATTATATAAAAATATATATTTTGTATTGTTTGTTTATTTGTAGCACCCCATTTGTAGATAAACCTATATTTGAGCGATTTGGCTTTTGAGGTTTTACACGTAACTCAATGTGGTCCAGCTGATTGCTGGAAACGGTCATTATATAGATCGTTTTTCTTGGTTGAACGCCTTTATACCAATTTTGTAAAACATAGACGTAAATCTAAAAAAAGGTTCAAGTTGTATTCTAGAAATGAAATGATACCTAGTCCCCACCTATATACGTACTCTTGTATTATACATTCATATGCATATTTATGATGCCCTTGCCATAAGAAGGTATGCTTGTTTCATCTGTGCGGCCTACGAAACTTGCCATAAACTCACTGTGAACAATGTGGCATTTATGTTTTCTGAGCAAACTCTAGTCACCATTGTTTTTCACAACTATGTCCAAGAATGTCTATTGCATCTTCTCTACCACTGTCAATCTACTCAATATTGGCAAATTCCCAGTTTGCTTCAAACTACTCGTTAGGTGTGAATAAGTATCACGGAGTTATTTAACCAAATACGACCTTTGTCTGTTGTGTCCATTCCGCATCAACCAAGTCAATACAATCAATGTGTATGCAGCAAAAGACGCGGTGAAAACAAACAACCCCAAGGTAACTGATTATCACTCATTCACTAGAACAGAAACCGAGTAGCAGAACGTATTACCCGTTAAAGATAACACGGTTAACGTGATGGAATATATTCAGAAAGGGACCTAATCTAACGAACACTAAAAATTGTGTATGCTTTTGGTCCAAAGTTGTTCACCAGCAACTTGTACTTTTTTATCGATCACAGTCCAGAAATCAGACGTGGACGCGACAGCTGTGCTCCCAATGATCTTTAGTACACGGATCCGAATGACACGCAACTGTTGAACTGGTTTCAGGATAAGTGCGTGGCGTATGGCGAAAAACAGCTTGGTCGCGAAATATACCTTTCACAGCCAAACACGTGCATAACATAAAAGAGCTTTTTTCACCTTGTGGCTTTTGTTTACGGAAGTACTCAGTTGATTCCGGCCGATCCAACATGTTTATAATGTAGATCGATTGATCAGATGATCACTAAGGAGAGTATTGAATCATGGAGAGAAACTGATGGTTGCTAAGCAAGGCAAAAGACGAGTAACCTTCCAGAGTGTTTTGAGTTAACGCTGCAGCATAAAATCGACCGGCTATTACCCAGACCATGTCTATTATTTCATGGCACTGTCTCCAGTACATTACGCACGGAAAACAAGGTCCATGAAGAAAGAAAGACTTGCAAATGGCAGAAAATATCAGCTTTGTGTTTTGACAACAGTCAACCCACAGAGTCAAGGAGAAAACAGAAAGCCAACACTTTGTAAAGGTGGCGAAGTGAAACATTGAGGAGCAACATCCACTTCAGATACATGGCTGACCAGTTATTAACGAATTAACCGCGTCCGATCATTGCGGATTTCATACATTCTTTTAGTCTACGCGTGAGAAATTCTGATCGAAAGCTAAAGTTACGCTCATCTAGTACAGGTAGAGGATCGATGAGACTACTCTAATTGTACTCACAGGGACGCTATAACGAACTTGAAAAACAACTGTCGGAGTCACGTTTCACATAAAACTTCGTCATTTAGCGTAAATAAGAGCTTTCGAAAGCACTTCTCACTAACAATTTGGATAAGAATGTTACAATTTTTTTGTCGGAACCATTCGATTGCAAGAATCATTTCCTATGGTGGATGAAAAAGTGGCTATTGTCCCCTACGGTAAAGTTACGTCATGGAGTTCTGAAAATATTTTTTTTACACTTAGCTTTACCCTCACCCAACAGACAAGCCAAACTCGCTAGCACTCAGCGATATTATCGAAAGTGCCGATCGGCCATTTTCAAAAAGCAGTGGGTATGGTACCACTGCTCATTCGTTCGTTTGCTGTTCAGTCGAGCATGATCATCTTGCCATCTTCCACTTGTAGGAGCACGGCTCAACCACCGTGAAGATTGCAATAAATCTGGTCAAATTTGAGTGATTGATAAGCGCACGCGCACCAATCTGATCCAATTATGAGTTGATCACAATAGCTGTGAAGCCATCTCAAGTCATAATATAATTGATTTAAGTATTAATTTGTCGTGAGACATGGTAGTCAAAAGTAAGTTATACGGTACTGGATACAAATGCTCGGTTTTCTGGAGTGATTCAACCCGGTTAAACGCAGTGATGAGCAAGACGGTGCAGCTAAAACTAACAGTGGTTCACAAATTGCTGAAGTGTTAATGCAGACCTAATTTCCAGGAAAATTTAGTCACTGATGTAGAAGCAAATGAAACATATCTAGGGTTGTAAATATAACTGCTTATGTGAAATGTGTGCCTGTCAATTTGCGACATGCTGAACAGACCACGTTGGGTGGTAAGAAACGAGGAGTTTTTCTAAATTCGAATACAATTCAAAACTACGGTAAGCAGAACCTGAGGTCCTGATTTTCATAGGTCTTTTGTCAACCAATCAGTGGTATAGACTTTTCCATCATGTGGTTTAGTTGTGGTTCCTGCATCATCTTTCGAAGAAGACAATCCGCCCACTTCCTCCGCTATTCTGCTAAAGAGATAACTTGTCCCTTACAGCCTAAGTCGTGGGCCGGTTTACTGCTTTGATGCGGTTCCCACAGCTAGATGAAAATAAGGCTAAATTACAGTTCACCCTGGGAGCGACATCATTCTTCCTTCTGTATAAAAGGAGTAACAATGGGTGTCCCAAATGATCAAGCCTTTGACTAGTCATACTTTCCTTTAAAAGAGACCTTCAAAAGGACCACATTGCAGAGCACTTTACTTTCCAGGTACGTGCAAAAGCTTATGTGGTTTCCCATGTCTGATTAATTTTAGAGTTATCTCTGCCGTGGAGCATCATTCACTCACACACCTATATCCGGGCTTCTATTTGTACTGCATGTCAAATGGTGTTTATTTTAAAGGCACGTATCTTCAGCCTTTTTATATGCTTGACATACCCTGCTTTGTAGTAACAGCGTTTAAAACCCGGAATGCATTCGGCCTTATTGGGACCCAGTAAGTGGACCTTTCGATTATTTCTCAAAGGACAAGGTGGAAGTCTGTCGGTTTGCACAGATAGGGAAATTCAATTACGTGGATAAAAGGATCGTTGAAACACTCGGCTAGCCACGGGTGAATAGTCCAATCAAACATCTTTTCTTTACCATGTGTCTGCACACGTTGCGGATTTGGACCACTGGACAGAATTGATGGGAATGGAACATATGAAATACAAGTCAATAATAAATCAAGCATGCACTCGTGCTTAGAATCATGTGGGTGGTATTCTGACGAACAGAGACCGATTTGGAAAACGAATGCTATATATAGAAGTGAAGGAGTGTAAAAGGGGAGGAATGACAAAACCCATGAACAGAAGCTCTAATTTAACGATAAAAAACGTCTCCTTATCGTTATTTCACAAATGCGTTGAACGGTTGCTGTTTCAAATCGTTCTCACGCATGAATTTGCGAGAAAATGAACATTGAAACAAGTGCCATTGAATCGCATTTTTCTCGCACAAGTAAAGTTGCAGAAATACCGGCATTTTGGACTAAACTAAATTTTTCCGAGTACAGTCCAGATGCCACCTACACTACGCAACTATTGACGATGCCTTTAATAATCAATGGAAAACTTCATGAGATCCTGGTACTGTTCTTTTAGAAAAGATAGATACAACAGCAGTGCAAGCGCCAAGTGCACAAGACCCTTCGTGGCCAACAGCTGGTAAAATAACTTAGTGCTGTTCGTGTACATATCGGACACGAAGAAACCGATTTCCGTGATTCCGCAGCATATATTTTAAATCTAACCAGCATTCAACACATATGGCATCCATGTGTAATTTGAAAACAAGTAGGCACTTTTTCATTGACCAATCTATGCAGAACACCCATTGACTTCATATGCTTTCCCATTGCTAGTTAGTCTTAATTGGGTTACCCAGTGTCCAGTGCAATCGGTATTTTCGTTTGTGGGTCTGGAACGTTCGTTTTTCATAACATTTTCTTTGAAAGACGTAGGCTGAGTTAGGAGCAACAAACAGCCAGATCCAACTACCAGTTTGTGGTGTTCTAGGAGATGACTAGCACTGATGGACACATGACTAGATTTACGGTTCTCTGTAATTAGTACAAAACATGGCAAATCTTGTATATAATATGTTCATTTGTCAAGTTCATTAATCGGTGAAGTGTCTTTCAGTTTAAAGGAGGCACCCTTGGGTAAGGGTGGAGAATGAAATTGCAAACCTACCTCCTTGACCGGGCTGTAAGCATATGAAAGAGGGGACTACTGAGGCGCCTTGGGAATTAAGCTAATCGGGTCCCAGCTAAATCTGTGCGTTTTAAACGGTCTCCCTGAGCGTATGATGGAGTAACATGGATGCTCTCAGGTGGAAGAGCCATATAAATAGTACTTTTGAAGGCCTGTGACCGAAATGCACTATTGAACGCTAACAACTAGGACTTAGCGAACCGCAAATCCGTGTCTCACATAGCTAAACTCAATTAGAATCAACTGTGTCCCAAAGTATCAGCCTGAACAAGAGAAAATACTGGTTGGATAAATATCGAGTTGTCATGCGTTGCTGAATCCCATCTTTCAGCCTCGTCATCACCATTGACGTAACCCAACTTTTACTAAATACGACTGAATTAGGGCAAAGCCTAACAAAAGTAGTAGCCCGAGGTGGAGGGACAGCACTTCACGACATGAAGCATGGCAGTCAGGTGATACAGTTGACTCGGTATCCACACGGTGACGTTCCCTTTCGGGAGGGGGTGGAGCAACCCATCAACCATCTTAAAGCTTTCACCTCTTCGCTTCTGGAAGATTTCTCCGGAAAAAACACTACCTTAGACAATAACTATGTGCTGCTAAAATTACCTTTCACAAGAAAGTGTTTCATTTTGAGCGGATTTCTTGTAAGATGAAGTACTGTACTAGCAATGCAGGTAGCAAGCGGCAAAGAAATAAAACTTGTTGCTGGAATAATCTTGCTAAGCCCAGCTATCGGTCACCGCACAGAAGTGGTGGCAGTATTCTCAAAGTTCCGGAAAAATGAGTTCCTAGGAGGAAGTGATAAGACCGAAGTTGTCAACTATTTAAAAAAATATCTTGAGATGGGTTAAGAAAAAGTGTACAAGAAAGCAAGCGACTTTGTCGTGGAGACTGGGTTGGTGATTTGTGCCGTTAGTGCAATAGGATCACAGCTGCTATGAGAACCACAATCAGCCTGCACACTACTTAATCTATGTATTCCGCGACCAAACACAAAGCATTCTTACATGAACTTTAACCATCATTACTAGCTCAACTGACCAAATCACTTGTGCATTTTAACTCAGAAAAACGCTGGGACTGTGATTGTTACACTTTCTCTGCTGTTCTTCGAGGTCTGTCTGCAGCAGCAAGTCCCTGACTAAAACTAGACGATGGGACCTTTATGCAAGCATTTCCTCCTGCAGAAGTTGATTCTCACCGTCTCAAGAGAGATTTATATGACTGTGGATGTATCCGATCTTAACCCAACTGCCTGTCTGGCTCACCTACACAATCCGAATTTTTTCAACAGTTTTACGTGGACATGTTCGTCTGTTCGGTTCAGGTCCTTCCACGGCCAAGGATTCACACTTCTGATGTTGCTTCCCGTCTATCGAATCAGTGAAATAATTGCTCCAGAACAACAGAGAGATGGATGTTAACTCCAATAAGAAAAGTTAGCTTACATATATCACCATAAGCTCCGTAGTCGGTACGTACAGATGACTTGTAGAAAAACATAATCAAAGGCCTGATATAGGTAGAGCTACGGTTGGTGGTTCTGGTTCTGTAATTAGAAGCGTGGTCTCCGTCTTTTGACTTCTGACTTCAACACACTATAGACACCCGAATAAAAAGGCCTTCAGGACATGGGAGAACGCTTTTTATTCTAGGCTTGAAGCAGTAAAATGTTTCCAGTCATTTACAAGGACTACACCTAAACAGACCTGAAACTTCAGCTTTGGCTTGTTACCATACACAGTCCAATGCAAACAATAACCGACGAAGTGAGTATTCTTTTTTGGCTCTTTTGATGTTTGGTAGCTGAAATGAACCCTCAGATTTCTATGCGGCCACATTGGCTTGGAACAAAGTGGTCCATCACCACAAACAGATTGGCGGTGGTGGTGGGAGCGGTAACCCCCAATTAACCACTGAGATTAGGGTGTACTACAGGGTAATCTATGAAACGTACTCACATATTATCTCATTGAACAATTCAGCAAGATATATCGCGGCTGCTCGTAAAAGCTCAAGATTTTTCTCTCATAGTTTTGGACGTCATTATATCGGCACTACTACCTTACCGTCTGTCAAGAAAGTTACTGGGACTATGCAATTAGAAGAGTATAAGTGCTCTCATAAGGTGCAACCACAGGACGATTTCCTACTCACGAATTTGGACCAGAATGCTGATGTTGTTATTGTTGTTAAGCCTACTAAGTACCTAGAAACTATATGTATCAGAGAAGCCCCAGGAAATACAAAACATGTAGTGAATTGTTGAAGAGTTTTCAGCAAATTTTGTTGCTTCAGTAAAAATAATAGTCATTTATGGGAAACTTCGTTTGGATAGACTTCTTTTCGACTGAGTTAGTAGACTAAAAATAATGCTAGCCGTTCCTTAAACATCCTTCATTTATTTGTTCAAAAATGTTGGAAAATGCTCTATCATACGAAACCTTCCACCTCAGGAGGAAAGTGCCGAAAACATTTGAAGACACGGTCATGGAAAGAAAAAAGCTCAGAGGCTCTTGATTTAGAACTGCATTAACTGTGGTGACTGTCTTATGAATACGACAACATCCTATCTCAGAAATGCCTACTAATAACATAAAACTATGCTCATACAGCGGAGATAATAGTATTATGAAAATGCGAGCAATTAGTCTCGTTGAACCAAGGGAATCTAAAAATAGCTATCTTCCTAGAACGAGAAATTTAATTGGGTTCATCAGTAGTCAGAAGAAGAGCTAAGTGCCACTGTCCACAAAATACGCCATACCATTTTGGAAACAGGGTTGAGCCTGGTAGCACTGCCTTGAACAAAAAATGTACTAGGCTGGATGGGTATATGGTCATTTTACGCTGAGGGTAATATTCGGAATTAATCATCGCTAATCAGTGCCGTCAACAGCGTCCATATCATAAATTTGACCGGGTCACACTTTTTGATTGCTTTTTCATGTGCGTAATGTTGGAAATTCGGTTGAGGCTCCAAAGTCTCATCAGTTGAACGGCACTTGGTAGCCATGGCAACCTTCTGCATCGATTACTGTAAGATCCTTACATAGAGGTCCTAGTTGGACCTCAGTCACCATGTTTTGTGATTAGAAAATCACAATGGAGTAACAATAAACGTGACAGTTGAACAATACTTACCCAGTGTGAAAATGAGTAGATTGAGAAACAAACCCAGTACCACTGTATGTGCACTTGATTGAAGACAATAGATGATACCATACTTTGAGCTAAGTTAGAAGTGGTATACTAGTGTATTTGGGTAGATTAAACTCCTTTAGTAATCATGCTCTTTTGCATCCGTATGAGGAGACGCGAATTAATATGTTTTTCGTGCAAACCCCGGGTCTTCTTCACAGTGACCCAACCATATTCAGCCGTACGATATAAGGTCCTTTTTGGAGGGAATGGCCGCGTACAAACTTTAAAGCGTGAGTTCCTGTGTGTTTTCTACTTTTGTGTTTTCAAGTTCAACGTTTTATCAATCACGTTGCACGTCAGTCGTATTCAGTCTCCAGGCATGCGTTCGTGTTATTGGTTATTGAAAGCCCTTTGCTCGTGTGAGCAAGAATGAACCACTTTCAGCAGGTACAATTAGAATTTGTGAAGGCAAACTTTATCTGACAGGAGTTCAGTAGAGGAGGCATTAAATATATGCAGTACTGTATTTCCGGATGACAAAAGTTTCCGATAGACATTTGTCCCTTTAGAGAATCACACGCATTTGTCAGCACCCCCTATGGACCTCAATATAGGTTTAGACAACTTTTGGGTGTCTAAGCTTGCGTATGAACGTAAGAATTGCAAAATAGTTGAAGCCGGTGCTATTTTTTCGTCTGTTGTGCTGAGTTTGGTAAAGATGCTTAGCCAGGCTACTATGACCACTGAAAAGTCAATTTGAATAAGGTAAAACTCAAAGTGACCAATTAGGACTGCCCCTTTGCACCGTCTAAGACGGCCACACAGCCACCAAAATTCGCCCAAAGTTTTTCCCAGCCGGACAGTTTATCCTCGTTTTGTCCGTTTAATAAAAAGACCGCACGCATGGCAACCTAAACAAACATTTGCTGGTCATGTGCTACCTGCTGGAGGAAGTGTCACGTGCAGTCGCAGCAGACAGCAGCATCGCAAGACATTTTTTGTGAACTGGTTTGAAAGATGCGAGATTTGAATAAAATATTTTGATTTATATGTTTATCGCAAGTAGAACATAAAACAAACACACTAGATCAGTTTGTTTTTCTCGAAAAAAATTCGGCAGGTAACATTTGTCTTGTTGAAATTTTGCCGTGAAGCTTTGAATATTTGTTGAAAAATTCCAGCCACTAAAACGTTGAACTGAATGCTACCAAGTACATCCTGATAAAAGGAAATTATTCTTTTAGTTTGGACCAACCGTTTTGAAAAATGTTCTCAGTAACATATCGTTTTGATACGAATCACAGCTCATCAAGTTGTCCAATATGGCGAGCTTGGAGAAGTTTTTAATCTCCATCGTATTCCGAGTTGAATAGTGATCGGCTGATAAGGTTGGATGAAACATATTGAGTTATTTGTTACACAGCTGTATCGCCGTCTTGTTTGCGCGTAACAGTTTACAGATAGAGAGAAGTCTAGACGGTTCCAGGATGTTGATACAACAGTCTTCAAAGAGGTCAACCTGACTGTGTGACAGAGCAGAAGCTTTGTCTATTCGGGAAGTAGGTACCATCCATCCCATGGTTCCGTCAAACCAACATTCTCCTCAGTAGCATGCAACTGTTCTACCTAGTGAATGTATTTTTCTTAAGAAGACGGCGTTCACTATCTTTGTTCATTCTGCCCGGCTATAAGGAGCAACAAATACTCACGAAACGTGAATTCTCCTATTTAGATTACGAGCAATCCAGGAATGAAGAGCAGTCAATCCTTAAGTTTCCAAATTGCTGCTTGCAGGCAGGATCATCATCATCGTCTGAGCTTATTTACGAAACTAAGTGACACAGGGAGTCTTGTCTATCTATTTTGCAATCTGATTTATCCCATAAAAGAGGCCCTAGAGAAAAGAAAAGCATTTGTACGATATATGCTCACCTACAAAATGTGTTGTGATGTGACCTATATGAAGGAGCTTAATTCTGTTTTGTGTCTAGGAAACAGTATTTTACTATAAAAAAACTCGAAGGGATGAGTGCAATAACTTAATCATTCTAGAAAGAAGCCTGTTGTTTGGTAAATTTATGTACACAAGTGTAACAAAACACCAAATTGAATCCAGATTCCAACTGATCACATGATAGAGCTGGCATAGTTGTGTAACAGTGAAATGCCAAATGCTTGTAATGATGTTGCTCTCTCTGATGATGATGGTGATGATGATGATGAAGGTGGCGGTGACGGTGATAACACCAGTGAAGACGATGACGATGATGGAGATGATGGTGGTGATCGTTATGACCCCGTTTGCAATGATAATCATGAGTTCATCGCAATCGATTTCATTCCAACCGAGGGATCCGTCTTATAAACGCATCCTTCATCATTCTTCAAATTAGTGAAACATATGCTTGTTGGTTTTGCTCTGGGCACACTGATCTAGATCATCCCTAGGTCGAAACATACTGTGCGACATAGGATCAGTTTTAGGGTGGACTTTAATTGGGAGTATGCCCAGAAAACAAGATTTTACGTCGCATTAGCACTATAAAGAATTTGGTGTTGGAGAAGGCTGTTTTTACGAATTCATTTCCCATAGCTTGCAAACTCTGTGAAAAAACTTGAATAGAGTTTTGGTAAAACACCATCTTGTCCCAAAATTACTCAATTCAATAAAAGCCCAATCCAATATTACACTTCTGTAGAGGGATTTATTGCAACCGTTGATCCCTCGGTCCTTTGTAGTTTTAGGACTGTACAAGGACCACAACAATCGTTTACCCAAAGGCAGGAAACTCGGAATCCTACATGTTGTGTTGCAGAATGGGAGGTTTCACCAGATTTATGTCAATGACGTTTTACTGAACATAGACTTGAACGACAGGACATTTAGGAATTTTTGGTACGGAAAAGCCATCTTTGAACTTTGCACGTGCAACGTCCTAGAAAGGTCCGGCTTCGAAGTTTCAGAAAACGTCCACTTCACATGAATCACCTAACACTAGTAAACGTAAGCCTGCCCGTGACCTGCTCCTTGGTACATCTCCAAAAGGATTTTAAAGCTTCCCAACGGTTCACGTGGGTCATCAGATGAGCCACATACCAGTTGACAGGATCAGTATTCTCAGTCACTGTGGATTGAAAACACACACGGAACGGAAAACTATGGTCGAAATTCAGTTCCAAACTACAGGGGAAAAGGTTAACTAAATTTGAATGAAATTTGTGTTTTTGGTCATGACACTGATCTCAGAATTCAAATTGGTGGTAGTGGCAATCGTGAGCTATTATCCAGAAAAGTATGGACGTATGCAAAACGCGTAACTGGTACTCTCCTGAAAATGATAGAAGCTTTTGTTGATAGTATGAAGTGACTCGGAAATTTTCAATTGAGCTTTCGTCTTGTAAATGAATCGTTAGCAGTACGAATCTTACAATCCTCCAGAGACAGTTGAACTCGCAGTCTCTCGGTTAGTAGTTGAAGACTACACCACTCGCCACCAGCGACTGATCAACAGTGGGACAACTGATCCCATCAACACTCTAATAAGTTCGGAGAACTGGTCAGCCAATACACGACAGCGTGATGTTAACATCGTTACTGAAGACTGTGCGGCGCCAGTCAGTCACTCTGCTGATCAGCGGCTCATGGCCGAGGGGTTTCATCCAGGACTAGTGGCCTGAGGCCGCGAGTTCAAACTTCTCTCGGGATCCGTGATGATTGCTAATGAGGGAAAAACTGTACAGTGATTTTAGGCTTTTCGGTATGGATCGTCTTCACTTACAGAGTGAAATCTAAATCAAAATAATTTTATTGCTCGTGGTTTGTATGTAGTTAGTGGGCAGCAGGTCCAACCAGAAAGCTATTTACTCTGAATATGACTAGTTTTTCAGGTGTGGGTTGGGCAACTAGCTGCCACATTGCACATGCTTCGTGCTGCACTCAGCTTATGTAATGATTGGTTCTGCCGACATTGGACGGGAGCGAATTGAAGCTAAGATAGAAGGTAAGTTCACCGTAGGTAGCTGGTCTGCCCGGAACAAACGGTGAACAGTAGGATTAGACAGCCTTTCAAGTCGAGATGAAGACAGAACTGTTGCGGTTCCTCCTTGAATGGAAAACATGTAGCCTGATTGCAGCGTTTTATCACAAGCGTTTAATAGCACTTGCAATGTGACGATGAGTGACTTAATTATAGGTATTGAATGAAGCAACTAATGATTCTGATGAACCTAGCCCAAGCCATATAGAGAGCCGTGAAGAGGCTAACATTATCGTGCTTCCGTCTGGGGACTGGTGTAAGTGCGCAGTTGCTGTCTAAACAGCTTACATTAAGAGCTTGGGCTGAAATGCAGAACAGATGTTTTTTACGTTAGGTGACCGCTCCCGTCCCTCTTGTGTGTTCATACTCTACAGCAAATTCTAATTTAGCCTCCACCGCACTCCGGCCTAATTTTCCGTGCAGTAAAATGCCAAAAGGCTAACTTACACCAACGATGAGCCCTTTGGTTCCAGATGGATTACTTTCAACCGCTTGTGAACCTTACACTCAATCCGTATCCACGATCCATATGGAGGCTTATCTTTGTTGGCCTAATCTGGCCTTGGTTCACAATCTCACGTTCAAGTTAGCAAAACCTTACTAGCTCTGTGAAGGAATGCAGACAGTCCTAATGACTGGGTCAGTGCACATTCTTCGAACTTTGATTTCTGGTGATAAAGGTAGTTTGAGTGCCACGTCTTAATTTGAAACTGACGTTTGAAATTCCACTGTGTATTCACTCCTAACAGAACAGGATAGTTTCAACCAATCTTCATGTGGTCATATTGTAGTCAAATGCTAAAGTGGGTTTCTGTTCTGCTAGGTGCATATGGATCATTTAACTTAAACCGATGGTAAAGATTGATAACTAGAGTCAGTCAAGTACGAGCCAAATAACCATTTGCTATTTCCGTTCGTGCATAAAAAGCCACAGTATATATCATCCTCGCATGTTGTTTAAGGTAAATAAGAGAAAATTAATCAGTTGTGTAATGACGAAGCCCAGTTGTCACATTCATCTCCTCATTACTCCAAGTAAGGAAAGTTCTTTTCAAAACATTTCGCTAACTCAAAGATTTTTCTGTCTTTTGAACTTGGAAAGCACCATGAAGTTATCCGGAACGCCAAAAACCCACGAAACTTATTGGTTCAATATTTAATTGTCATTATGTCTCGCGGACAGAAAGCAGTGTCTGTCTACCTATGTCTATCCATCTAGACGGAAGCATCTAACACAAGTGGCAAATACTATCCAATCGATGTCACTTATAATCAATCCTAAGCTTGCTGTGACTTCCACACATCCGTAAAAGAGACAAGGAAAAATATCCTTTTATGCCGAAACACGCCATTGATAAGTATGTTTAAGACTCTTCAATAAATCACAGCCTGGTTTCGTCTCTCTTAGGGTCCACCAACTGGACAGGGTCCCCAAGTTTCCATCCGCCTTACTTTCTACTTGGACACCAAAAAGTACGAAATTTGGCATCTGAGTTCCCACTTCCTTCTAAGCACTCTGAGAGAATGCGTTTTATTTGATTGATTTTTCATGCCCAGCAAGGAATTGTATTTTAAGGTGATATGATTACCTTTTGTGACCAACTAGAGAATATATATGAGTTTAGTAGCGCAGGATTAAAAAGTGAGGCTCGAACAAATCACTGCTGTAATTGATGGGCTGATACAATCGGATTAAATATATTCGGCTGGTGTGCATCCAGCCTGAGATCACAGTGGGCTGATGTATTCAAGTTCCGGAACAATGGTGGAATAGTGAAACCACTGTTTCATCCTGAATAAAAGAGAGGTCATCTCCTGAAGGGCACCTGTGAAATGATCTGTCTTGTCTTGAGAGCCATAATGACACAACGTCAACGCCAAACGACTGAACAGTAACTGAACCAACATCCTAAAGTTTCTGGTGGGCACAGTGCAAAAATCTGGTCAGTTATTTATGAAACTTACCAAACAGACTCAATATCCTAATAAAAACTGAACGTCCTCACAACCTAATTACTTGCCAGCACATGCAGCTCCAGCAAACCTCCAGGAATCTAGCTAGGCGTTCGCACCCAAAAGGGTGCGAACGCCTCATGGAAGTCCTGTTTGACAACGATGGATTGAGAATTGACCGGGGAAACGGTTCATTCGTTGGACCTATTTGTCATAGTAAGAGTTGACGTTTCGAAGGTATATTCCAGAGGAAAACGATATCCTATCGTAAAAGTTGATGACTGGCATGTTGGATCAGACTGGAACATACTTCGAAGAAGACACAGTAACCCCTTCCTCGGGAAAAAAATATCTCGTGAGGTGCAAAATAAGCCATTTGATGAAACGAGTAATAATGGGAAAATCAATTAATATGAATCAAACTGCAAGCTTTTGCGCCGGGGTGATAACAACAGAGATATATTCACGTTTCATGCTGCTTTGGTAGATAAGCATTGCCTCACCTAGAGAGAAGTCACCCTTAAACTTAGGAAGATTTGATTGATTTGGTGGACTTTCATTATGATTACCGGCCATGATGAGGACCAATGAGGGATTGTATGTCATGTGTACAGCACTTACATTTTGGATTTTCTCACGGGCAGTAGGTCGGACCTCCGATTACTCAGTTCCTAGATGGGATGACTCTTCTAGCCGACACTGCAAGAAATAAACTCCCATGCTACCGAATTAGTCTCTTGAATGCGGTATCTTCTTAAGGGTTCCTCATGACGGCACGATCGGATGTACACTGACGCTTTTTTCGAGACAATTTTGACTAATGACCGTCCGCGTAACATGTACGCAATTTGTTTTGAATGAACAAGTCGGTTTGCTTGTATGGAATGAATCAGCTCCACTAAGGTCTGCGAACATCGCTCTAAACACTTATCTGTCTGAATGTATAAGATGTGCCTTACCGTACACTATTACTTCAGTCGGCGTTTCCCTAACTGAGAAAAAGACTTTTTGTTATGGTTTGTCTGCAACTCTTTAAGTCTGTCTTACCACAGACGCCGTCTACATTTGCTGCTGCATCGTACTTTGCAGTGAAATGTAAAACCATGAAGAGGACGTCAGTGTATCTGGACCCAAAGTTAAAATGTCAAGTGTGATTGTATCACAAACTGAGTGAATGCTAATCATCTTATTACACCCTCTTTCATGTAGCATTATCTTGTTTGATTACTCAACAAAGCTTTACTAGAGCAAGAAGAAGCATCATAACATGACAGATTGAACACAGTTATTTCGCGCATCTTGCCAGGAGGAACAGCTACACGAGGGATCAACAAAATAAAAACCAATGCAAGTGACAGGCAAGACAGCT
Source organism: Opisthorchis felineus (assembly GCA_004794785.1). Classification (NCBI taxonomy): domain Eukaryota; kingdom Metazoa; phylum Platyhelminthes; class Trematoda; order Opisthorchiida; family Opisthorchiidae; genus Opisthorchis; species Opisthorchis felineus. The sequence continues at coordinate 206,042 of SJOL01008381.1, forward strand.
GTTTAAACGATGTCATCGTTCTAAGGGTTAACAAAACACCGCTAGTCTATCCCTACTTAACATGTGGTTTAACCAGTCTAGTAGACTAGGCATCCCACAGATGCTAGAGTATGTCACATTATGCATGTGGCGATTATGCAGCCCTAAAATAACCCTAACTCTGATATAAATTTAAGGTGAGTGATCGTTCAGATGTCTTATCCTTGTCTCTAATCGTCAAAAGTGTACCTCGTTAACCGAAAGTGAGATTCCAATCCACGTACTTACTGTTAATTTCTGGACATTTTGAACACTTGGCTGATCAGTTGCCCAATTAGTTTTTGAGTATACAGAATGTGTCTTCAATACCGTTTAGCTTAACAGTTCACCCCAAGTATTCCAATGTCGACTGGCGCGACGAAGACAGTCCCGTTCATACACTAAACCCAAAACAGGCCCTCCAGAATCGGAGATCACTGTCTTTGTTGAAACGCTGATCAATATGTGATCCGTTGCGGAAGTTTTAAAATACCTAAATCTGATGAACTAGAAAAGTGCGGCTCATTACTTCCCAAGCACAGTACCGATAAATCCCCATATTAATGTAGCAGTTGTTATGGGTCTCTCATAGTTTCGTAAGAAATTGGCCTCGATCAATTGAACTGTGTTTGAAACCGAGTGGGTAGCTATCGTTTTAGGGAAGGTTTGGAAAAACTGGCGGGTTTTTTGCTTGATTTGTTTTCAAGGAATAAGTCCACAAGGTGGCCACGAAGTTATCCTGAAAAGATAAAGGTGACCGAGGATAAAGGACGTCATCGCCGAACTGTTAAACAGACGTAATTAGATGGTGAAGAAAATGGAGTGTGCAAATGTCCTATTATTTTTCCAAAAGGTCATTTTCTAAGCTACTGGTGAACACTGGACTCAGCGGCTTAGCTGTGTCGTCACTAACGCGAGACACCATAATACACATTAGAATCTCACAACTTCACTCACGGGAGTGCGGTTGAGGAATCATGGTTGTTCGGGTTCCCTTTGACAAAAGCCTCATCGACCTGGAATATGCAGCAGAAATTCTTCTCGTCTTCACAGAGCACAGGAAGGCACGGATGTGTTTGGATGAACTGATCAAAGTCGTCCAGTTCTTTGGCGTGCACTCGAAGTGTAATACCATGGTTCTGAACATCCAGTCATTGAACAGGTTACTTGCAATCCAAGGAGAGGCACCCGAGAGTATAATGAGTTATACGTGTATTAAAAGTTGCATAAGCTTAGACTTCGAGGCACCTATCAGGGCAAGGCGAAATATCCTTGAGTCTCAAGTGACTTTTGAATCAGACTGTATTACGAGCTATTGTGTTGTGTGGTTGTGTGAAGTGGGCTCTGGAAGCAGCAAGGCTTCGTGTCTTCATGCTTCCATTGTCTCAGAACCATAGGTAGAGTAGGCTTGTGCCAAAGAAATGGCAAAAAACAATTAGATAGCGAGTGTTCGGCTGTGCTGCAAAGACCTCAATCAAGGAATGTGCCAAGTACCAAAGGCTGCAATGGTCTGGCCATGTATTGCGCATGGTGAACCATCGCTTGCTGAAGACGGTGCTGTTATCCGCAAACAATTTAGAGTGGCATGAACAAAAAGATGGTCAGCCTTTGACCTGACAGAAATATATGAAAACAATTCAAAAGGTCTTGGTACTGTCGTTGCGACTAGGATGGAGTCCTGGATGGGGTCGTTTTGAGTTGGAGAATCAGCATGATATGAATGCGAGTCAATATTGAGAGATTTATTGTCGTTAGTTTCTACTCAGATTGTGTGAATTGGTGTCTGGAGATGTAGGCACCAAGAAATGCCTAGCAGAAAATTCCTCCTCCTTCACCTTTATTCCTCTTCCGAAAAGAAGGCTTTCAAGCAAATTATGGTTGCGTGGCGGCGACGTGCTGATTTGCTTTCGCTGTTTTCTCTGGGGAAGTCGCCCAAAGGCACCTTAAATCCAAATAAAAATGGATATCAGGATATGGAAGGTAAGAGAAGTTTGGATATTCACAACCTCAGATGAAGTTTAGCTGGCATGTCCGAAGTGACCATTTCTGTTGGTCATTCATATATGTTTTTTTGTTAACCTGAACTTGAGAGCCAAAACAAAAGGTGGAGTCTTCTATTCACAAAAAGAACGCACAAGCAGAGTCACATTTGGTTATCCAAACAAGGTGACAATTGTGGGACTAGTTCGGTTGTGACCTGAACGTTCAGATTAGATTAGTGATCATGTGAGCGTTGAACCGAAAACAACTTCCCATGGTTGGTCAGGAGTAACAAGGATGACGGGAGACACAAGTCAGTACCAATCAACGATTTTCAGCAACTTGTAACAAAACTTTGGAACAAGCCCACCGGTGGAAAAACGGCCAAAGAAATAAGCCGAAACATAGAAGAAAGATGAAAGTAAGGAAATAGATGAAAGTGGAGTACAATGGCTGACTAGGGGCTAACAGTTAAGGCTGAAGCAAAAAATCTGCAGCGCTTCCAGTCAGCTTGAATTATAAGTTTGAGGGTTAGGTGAGCCCGTTTGAGACGCTTCGTTCACTTCGATTTCATTTCTCACAATTTTTTGGTGCCTGTCCGATCTTAACATCTATAAGATTATCGGACACGAATCAGACTTGTGCGCCAACACATGTTGAACCTTTATAAATCATATGAATTAGAGCTTGTATGGATAAAGTTTTCAAGATTCAAACAACGCGATTAGAAAGTTTTGTTTTGTTTTGTCTATTGTATCTTCCACTTCTCAAGCTGTGGAATAATGAGGTTGCCTAGTAACCAAAGAAGATTTGGAATTTGTAACACCGGCTATATTGTGCCGGTCAAAGAAAATCAGGTTCTTCGGTCAGTGAGTGAGCTGAATGGTTTTTGTACACTTCGAAGAAGTGGCCGCTTAACAAGGATATACATCAGGTCTCTGTATTCCAACAACCTCCACTTTGAAAGATGGAATTCGCAAGATGACTGACCATGTGGTTGACGAAATGGATCACAAATTTATTTGGCAACTGAACGAACTCAATCTCAGTCGTCCAACAATGCACAACAATGGCAACAAGGTAGCGCTAAAAATATAAAAGCTTTAAGTTTTGTTCACAAAATATCGGCAAGAGGGAAGGGTTGTCTTGAACTATTTAACATCATACTATACTACTTAAGGAAACTATTAGATTTTCTTCACTAAGTAACAGACGGGATGACAGGACCCATCGATGGGGTGAAGCTCCTTAGTCACCGTCTAAAGCGTATCCGAAAAGTAGATAATCTTAGTACAATCTTCAGAACTGGTAAATAAAATAATTATTTTTTCTGTTCTACAGTGTACTGATGCACGAGTAACTGTGATGGTGTGCCGCCCTAGAGAATTGAGCAGTGCACAATACATTTCAGTGGGTAAAGTCCATGTATTTTGCTGAAAATCGCGTTTTGGCGCAGAACAGTCAGTTTTGCTCTTTTATTTCGAAGTATGACGCCCGTTTGAAATACATGTTTTTTGAGACCAACGGCTTAATTGCAGCAGTTGTTTGTATTCTGCTAAACAACGCAAAAGACCCTGGGTGTAAGTTGAACTGGAAAAATAGAAAAAGAACAGGAGTACCCAGCCTGATTTCAAGAACATTAGAACCTTCATCTAGCATGTCCCGGTTTAGAGTTGCTGCGCCTTCTCGGTGAAACATTGCAAAAGAAATATGCAGTCCACCGTTAAAGTTGCCCGTGCAACTAAATTTTGTCGGTTTATGTTGGCCAGAAGTTTGCTGCAAGTCCGCTTTGCGTAAGCAGTGGGCGCGTTGTTTATCCAATAGCAGCCAAATCGGCTGGCCAGTACACAACTGCGTGAAAACTGCAATGTTGAACAACATGTCGCGGTCATGTTAAACTGGCTTGGAAGTAGATCACGACTGAACAAACAATGCAAAAAGTTACCTTCCACACTACCCGCTGCTGTATTACGTACTAGAGTTGCCGCTAGTAAGGCCCGAACTCATGGTATACTACTTTATGCAAGTCAGTAAAAGTGGTTCGATGATATACCAACCAAAATACGCTTCTGAGATCGCTTCCTCCGAGAAGAAGCCACTATCTTACAGAGGCCATAAAGCCAGCTAGGTTCTAATATAACTGCATTTCCCCAAACGGGGTTTATTCGATCCTCTCCCTTGGTTCACTCTTCTGGAAAGAATTGTTGTGCTTCTTATTCCAAGTAGACTATATAAGGCGTAACAAAACAGTCCTTCATTAGCAGACCCTCCATGTGTCTCCAGAAAACCACGATCCTTTCAGCTGTGGCATACTTCCGATGCTGAAGTGCTACCTTAAGCAGCAGTAAGGAGTCTCAAGTTGCAAGCCTGTCCAGGTACAGATAAAAGTAATCAGTAGCTTTGAACAATGAAACTTTCGGTCATTTCCATGCGCTCAGTCTCCCTCTGAACTCGTCTCAGCACCGCATTGTGTGGATAACCGACACCCAACAATTCCAACCTGTCACTTATGCATGATCGGCTTCATTATCGCAATCAAATCCCTTATTAGTTTCTTTTGTTTGGAAATTTACATGAATTAGTCTTACAAGTGGTTTCAAATTTTTATGGTAACCATTTTTTTTACTAAGTGTGTTTCTTCGTGCCTCTAAGTGGGGTTCCCCTAGACAACCGGAATATATTTAGGTGCCTTTATCAGTCAATAGTAGCCAGATGACACTGCGATCAGCCTTTAAATGGAGAAACTCTCCGGCAGCATTCAAACAACGATCGTAATATGACTCTCCCAACTGTTAGTAGAGTACACATGAAGAGATGTAACATGTGTTCAAGTGCAGTTTCCATGAAAACGTTATTCTGAGCACGGGTGTATTTGGTTTTACGGCAGATTATTTGCCTTGTGAATGATGGATGTTTGAGAGGAGGTGAGAATTGTTGTCAAGTCCTAAGTAGACGTTTTCTGCCACTTATATTCACCGTGACAACCGAAACGGCAAACTATATCCTATTTCAGCTGAGATGTCGCAAGTTATTTAGTAATTTAATATATACTATTGTTATATGCCAGATTTTTCGGACTGTTGCGTTGACACTCCCAGCTACAGTAAGTGATTTCGAAACGTTTATACAACTGATGAAAGATCGACGGAAACCAGCAAATCAGGCGTTTGGAAAATATGCTTACCTTTGTGCCCAATTGTGCCCAGTTCTTCCTATTCTGAAAAATAACGTGCCACGATACTAGAAACGAAACTCGAGTTTTCGGGACATTGATAATCTGCACTCACTAGCGTGGAACATAGACAGTATTCACACTATCCATGATGCGCTCGATGTTATTCATTTACGGTGAAGGTCAAATCAATACTTGACATAAGGCACCGCACATACACATTACACAAGAGGCAGTTGTCCATTGCTCATATTTATGCCGATTTTGAATGAAGACGGTCCTCGTCGCATCTGTTTATTTGCTCTTTTGGACCTCAACTCACGTGCTGTAATAAATGGCATTATCATATCCAATAGGCAAAGTTGGCTTATCCAGAGATTTAACGGTCACTACATGTGGCAACCCACTTGATATTTATTGAAATATATTAATACTTACGACTTTGAAAATTCTCGAGGAGCATTCACTGAAAAATATCTTGCTTACAGATACTTGCAAAAGTGTAATGTGGCGTAAAAACACTTCTACTTTTTAGGGAACGCCGGATTTTACTCTGGGTGTATGAACCAAGCGTGAGTACGGCAGAGCTTGCTGGTGCAATCCTTGTGACCGGAGGATGTAGGGTTCGGACGCAAACTTATCTTTTTGATCACCCCCTGACTAGCCTTGAGAAGCCTGGCAGTATCTCAGTACTCACAATTGCCTCGCTTAGTCTGGCATCTGCGCATTGAAATATGCGCCCGAAAGGTTGTTTTCTTGTTTTAAACCAGACTACAAAGTGTTCTAAAGTCTGGTGAAGACATTTGTCCACAATGTTAGTGAAGACGACGCCAAAGTATAGGCGAAAAATCTACGTGCCAAAATGTCTCGCCAGGCTGGTTGGTTTTTGTAGGAATAGTAAAGAGGCGGATTTATTCAAAGGCCAGCATTTGACAGGTTTCCGAATAACTGCATCCTGGTAGCCAGAACCTCCTGACTTGGAGAGAAGAAAGAAGATTGCATATTGAGGTCCACCGTGTCCGGCGGTAAAGCCTAGCTTTTCATATAAAGCTGGAAAGTACTGAGCATTTAGTCGGTCCAAAATGTTGTGAAAGATGTCTCGACTGAGTCAACTTTATTGTGCGCAACTTTATGAATCCTACTCCTGCCTGCCCATCAACCACTTTACCGGCAAATGGCAAACATATCATATGATTTTCTCGATCATTACTGCATAGAATCTTACGTGTCAGGCTTTATATTGCAGCCAGATTGAAGACTTTGTTAACGGCTGTCAAATAAATCAAACTTTCGACTTTTGGGACGCTATTAGAAGTGAACGGGGTCGAACTTTTCGGATGGCAAGGCCAAGTTGCCAAACAATGACCTCATGTGGATCATTATTACGCATAATCTATCTTCTCAGTATTTTCAACGATTCTACGGTTGAGATATAGCTTATAATGAAAACGTAGGGTGAGGTTGACCAATATTGATATAATCTCCGTAAGCAAACCCACTGTTCTCGACCAAAAAAAGATTCAAACTGGAATTTGTCAGCAAACGGTTACTGTAAAGAACCGGCTTATACTGGTATGGTTAGAAACGCTGCATCTTTGAGTGTGGAAGTTCGTAGCATACTACCTCAGTCCATATAGGAGAGTACTGGGGCCACTCCTTCGAAATTTGATAACTGTTGGCCTCCTGATAAGAGTGGTGACCTGTGTTGAGAGGTCGTTACGCTTATTCTGCCTGTAAAATCAATGCAAGACGAGCCTCCCTGTTTTTAAATCAATATTTTGTACTTAGATGCATGGTTTACACAACCAATGGTGCCACATACCTGGATTCAAGCCCTGCCGGCACAAGTCGGTACACTGAGCCAATAGGTACGCTAGCGGTCAAACCAGACTGCTCCAACTATTCACAGTTCTGTCACCACAAGGACAAATGTTTTGTGTCTATTATTTTAATTAAAATTATATTTTTGGTTATAATTTTATGGCGTGGCAAAAGTTTCATCGATTTAAACCCATGGCTTTTACGTTTGAGTGGCTCATAACTACGGATGAGAAAGGATTTGAAATGAGTGCCAATATTTTACCCTCAGTCATTCGTCAGATCAACCGATCCGCAATTGTACACACGTCCATTACTATTTGCTCACGTGACTTGAATACAGGCAATCTATTGGTGTTGGCTGATGGTTTTTAAGGGTGGTGTCAGATTCAAGAGTTTTTTGGAGGAGGATAAAGCAGCAAATGATTGCGCTTTTTTCTCACTGACACCTTACTCTGGCAAAATGGTGCTTCCGCTTTATAGTCACTCATTCAGTTATTTTTTTAAATGCAGGCAATTTAGCCTCTTAGGTCTTGTGTGTGGCGGTCGTGGGCCGTAATTTATGGACCCTTACACAACATCATGCAATCACCGCACTGCAACTAAGTTCCATTTGGTGTTCAGATATGAAATGAGATTAATGAGAATTTGGTTTTTAACCCATATGTTTGACAAGTTGCACTTTTTACTGCCAGTTCAAAATTAGGTGGCAATTACAAAAGTAACTAAATGGTAGCCTACAAACAACCACGCATTTTGGACTGTAAATGCTCCTCTGCAGCCTAACTCTTGAAGTTCCGAAACCCCGCCTAAAGCTTTCGTCGCAACTCTAAGGAAAGTGTCGTTCACCTGGTTGTCGATAGTTTTGCTCGAAGAACGAACGTACGTCAGACTGGATCCTTAATATTTCGGAAGACAAGCGATAGTTACTGAGTACCAAGATTTATTAGATAAAAGTGGTTCCTCCTGCATCTGTGTCCACCAGTCTGGCACGATCCCAGGTGCTGTCAATAAACAGTACGCCAACTGTATCTGTTAGACAGAAGGAAGAATAAAGCACCAGTTGCGTGAACCGTCCATCTGAGGATTCTTCAGTCCAGAAGTCAGTCAACACGTCACCGGGTGATGTGAATTGCCTGATGGTGTTATATTCTGTCTAAGTGTAAGTCATTGGAACTACTGATCAGCCATTTGTGGATGAATTGTTTAGTCTTCAGCTACTAACCGGGAGGTTGTGGGTCACAGTATTCATAGTCGTAGGCTGTGCACTGCTCATGACTCCCAACATGGATGAAACAGCTGTGCAGTTATTTTCGACTTACCGGCATTGAGTAGCTCCACTTAAAGGACGAAATCTTTGTTGAGTTTGAAACAGTGTGCCGAAATGGTGAATAAAACTTTGGGGTCGCAGACTTACTGCCATAAACAATTCCAGGTACGCTGTTAAAGAGTATGTCATCTACCTCTAGTCTTTTCCTGATCTGGATGGGTTGGGTAGAATGCTTTGAAGACTTTTGAATTCGTGCGTTACGCTGAGCGTTATGCTTCCAATCAATTAGTGAATGAATTTCTGAAGGACTAATCAGTTCACATGCACGTCAACAAGTTGTCTTCACGGCCCGAAAGTCCGCGCAGGTCCCTTCTTACTCAGCCGTGACTGATGATCGTGTTCCTCGACACCTCTCAATGCCTTCTTTGTACGCCCAGCACTATCATGGACGCTGACCAATATGAAAATTTTATTGAGGGCTGCAGCCTTTTACCATCAGCATCCCTATTTTTAAGAAGTTTACCTCTTAGGAGCCAGCCTACATTAATCCTGGCTGCATCTGGCTTCACCCCTCCCCCCCCACCAAGCCTTCGGTTCGATCTTCTCTGTTAACATTCCGCTGTCTACGAGTATGAGTGCAGCCTGCACTCAGGTAAATACACCCAAGTTTTCATTCCCGATAAACCTCATATTCTCTCCAGACCTGAACTCCTGTCAGAAGTTCATAGCTCTTAATCTTGGACCACGTTCGATGAAGTTCGAGTATTCGCTAGTTTTCAATAAACTACTCATGAGTAGCTCGATAAGAAGGCTGTTTGAGGCCTGGTGCTCCCAGTTGAACTGGAGGATATGGCTACCTAAAAGAATGAACGTGATAGCGACGAATAGCCTTGTTTCGTTCCTGAAGATACTTGTGGCTTGGGTGTTGATTCCATGAATCTTGTGTGGAGCATGAAGAAAGGGATGAGTTCATGTAGGTTGTATATTGAAGGCATTCACTTTTAGGATGTGTACTCATGCTTCATCAACACTGTCGTTTCCAGGGTATCCCTTATCGGAGCCCAAATAAGACAGACTCATCAGGAACGACCGGTCTCCAAGGTGCTTCTTTTTTTTGATGCAGGGCTATATTTAAGATAAGGTTGCCTTCAAAAGTGATCTCATTTGGAATAAGGCTTCAGCGGCAACTTGGAAGAACCTTTGCAGGTTCCGTTTGGCTGCAAACTGCCCACACCTTACTCGAATACTGCTAGAAATATTAAAAAAGTAGACATTTGGAGGTGAGAGTTTGCAACATTTGGTTTACCTGCCTTACCTCTACAATCACAGGTAGGTTTTTAAACAAAAGCGGACGGAGTATATGATGCAATGTTTTGATTAGTCCATCCGAAGTCGCTCTAAAATACTCAAGTATAACATTGATCGTTTCTAATTGTCAACCCCCCCCACCCACCGATATTTACGAATCAACGGATTACGGATGCGCTTATTGCGCAGACAGAGCCTCGACTGAATACACGCTGAGGTTTCACCGGCCAAAGTGCAATGCACCTCTATATAGGGGAAAGCACTGATTACCCAAAATTTTCATTTTGCGGTGAAGTTAATTTTTTTGGTAGTGTGAGGTGGCCTGGGAGTTTCATGAGATGCGTACTGTTGGTAATTTAATAGAGAAGAAATGGCTGTGCAGCGCTTCCCGACTTTTCGGCATAGACTGGTTTCCAAACTCACAGCTAATTGTACCAAACCAAATAGAACCTGAAAGCTCAGTGTGCTTGTAATGGGAGATTCGGTAGGGCTGCTGAGCATGCGACATAGATATCTTTTCTGGGTGACGGAACACTACTCATAAGGCTGAGTTTACTGAAAAACTCTTTGACAGCACACGCCTTGCTTCGTCCTTGATGAGACCTACCAGGAATTCGCAGCGTCTGAAAGTCCGTCAACAAATGTCTTGCTGGACTCCAAATTGAGCGGAATTCAAGAAATACACGCGTTTGTACAGTAGTTTAGTTCAAACAAACAATTCAGCTAAATCTCTTGTTTATCAGTGTACTATAGATGCTGAATATACTGCGCAAAGGCCGCCACATGAAACGATATTCAATATATCGCAGTAAGGTTTCCTGATGGAAAACACTACTCAAAAGTGTGTTGAAAGCTCTTTTTGTAAGCTCATTGCTGGTTTTATTCTTCTTCAGACTCGTAAGGTGGACACGGTCCCTGAGTTTCCTTCCAGCCAGCTTACGTTCTACTTGGATATAAATTGAACGGAATCGCAAAAAAACACTCATTTGCACATTAATCTGTTTTGCCGGTGGGCTTCTTCGATGAAAAGACAATACGTGGTGGTCTTACATAGTATCCTGCCTATCGTTTACCTTTTGGAGTTTCTAGGCCAGTTGTCCACAGCGATATGCGCGTAAAATCGGTCAGTGATTTCGGATTGGATCCGTTGCCCGCTGACCAGAGTTCCTTCAATAGTTTCCGCCAAGAACTGCTGGTGAAATACATGAGCAATGACGACATTGACATAATACACTACTCATAAGGTTGTTGAAAACTCTTCGGCAGCCCACGACCGGTTTCGCCCTTCTTGGAGCTCATCGGGTAGGCGCAGTCCCCGAGTGTCCGTCAACCTTATGTACCACTTGAACCCAAATTGCACAAAATAAGCGAAATACACCCAGTTGCTTACCAATTTGAATTTGACGGGAGACTCATCGGGAACCCAGCCGAATCTCTCGTTTATGGTGTTTTTAGGCAACCGAATGTGCTTCACCAGGCCGCCTCAGATTTGGGTTCAAGTAGAACATAAGGTTGACGGAAACTCGGGGACTGCGCCTACCCGATGAGTCCCAAGAAGGGCGAAACCAGTCGATGGCTGTTGAAGAGTTTTCAAAAACCTTATGAGTAGTGTATTACGTCTATACATGTATCGCGATATCTCGAATATCCTACCAAATGAGCTATAAGTCGGCCTGGTGCAGGACATTCAGTTGCTTAAAAACATCGTAAACGAGAGATTCAGTTGGGTTTCAGGTGAGTCTCCCGTCAAAGCCAGATTGGTGTGCAAGTTGATGTTGTTCGCTTGTACAGTAATTGTTTCACGAGATGCAGGCCCTTTTGGCGAATATTGCTTTTCGCTCTGATCAAAGTCTAAAATATATTGCTTGTGCTGGAAATCTTCTGGAGAGGCTCTATGTGGATGTCCGGAAGAATAAAAACCGACCCATTACTTCATGAGTGTCCTCGTAATAGCCAGATGATCTGACGAAACTCCCTTATGGATGCTCTTTTGTGGTTATTTCTCGCCAGAAAACTCTTCTGGTCTGTACGACATGAAGAGAAGTGCGGAGATGACGGATTAAAGTAAGACAGACACGCTAGAAGTTAACAAGGTAGTCGATTACTTGACGGCAGATTGAAAGGCGGGGTAATTGATGGTTTGGATTTGCAAGAATACGTACCGTAGAACGGCAGCTATGCCAGATACCAGCTGCAGTGAACCAAATGTTGGCCGTGTGCGTGGAATAATGAAGAAATTGGATTGCTGCACTAGAGGATGGTAAGTGCAACAAGCTGCTGGATAACACCGTTTGGTTTGTATTCAGAAAGAGAACGAAAAATTCCACAAATATTTGTAGATTCCCAATTATTTGGCTGCCGGGGAACTTGATCGATTTGATTACGGTTCGCTCAATGAGAGTAACGAACTTTGAGGACAAACAGCAAGTCTCCAACCAAAGGTGAGTAAGGTACAGTTATGCAAAATGTTCACCAGTTTTTGCCTAACCAAGAGCTGGCAGTTGGCATCGAATTACGGAGCTGTTAATTTAATCAAATGAAACTCGGAGGTCCATTGACCCGGAGGCTCGATAAGACGCAACTTTTTTGAGTTAAATGCCAGTGTGTTAAAGGTTAAATGAATCGCTTGTGGTCGCTTTCGACTGGTGTTTTACCCAATAAATTGAATTAGATTGGGGCTTCTGAGGACGGAAAGTCTCAGAACAGTCAGGTGAAAGTGCCAAGTGAAAGTGTTGGGCTTGAAAATGGTTCGTGATTCACTCACGATGGGAGACACGTAGAGTGACGGAAGACGTGCTAGAATGCCATACATCCGCTTTTTAGGAGGTAAATATTGATGCCTTTCTTTTCAGGAATCGGTTTGCCTTTTCAACCAAAACGTGTTGTGCGTTTGATAAAGGTGATTGGGTTGGATCTTGCTCGTAGGGAAAGTACACACTAGATGGATGGGGCAAGCCAGCAGTAGAAATATGATGATTAAATTTACTGGTGGCTTAGATAATCAGGCGGTAAAGATTAATCCCATTAGGAGCTCACTTGGTATTACCATCGCCATCGATAGCATTTCACCAAGAGTAAATGCTGGCGAATGAAAGCTGTATAACAATGATGAAAGAATAATTCAGAGGCACACTGAAGGAAAGGGAAGTGGTAGGAGCATATTGGAAAAGCTCCATGCCCTTGGAGAAAGCGATCAAGAACAGATTGTCTACACTGGAACGACCACAAGATAAACACACCCAGGCATCATATCGAAGTAAGACACTATCAGTGGGGTTGACCCAAACTTATTTTTAGTCAAACCTTATCCAGTAAGAGGACAGCACATACCTTGGTTAGGCAGTGCGGCATGAGCAGCACTGAATTATCTTTTCAAAGTAAAATCGGTTAGGAAAACGAAAAAACGAGTCTTCGTGCAACCTGCTTCAAGAAACGTTAGAGTAACCGATTGGTTGAGATGTCATTCCACGTAGCAAACAAATCACACTCAGCTAATAACTGATTCAAATAAATGTCATTCTATTACTACACGTATGGTATAACTTCTGAGCGTTGCTGAGCCTTGCTTCCATGGAAGAATCCTTTCGTTTGCAGGACGGAATTGTGTTCTTTTTTATGACCATATACTTGTACTTGAAAGAGGCTGGAGAAGGCTTTCAATTGGGAGAGAAACATCGGTGGGGGTTACCGAAGTACTTTTTAGATCGGGAGAGAAGTTGTCAAAGAAGCAGACCGCCTGCAAGCATTCAATTAAGTAGTATGATAGACTTTTTGCTGTTAGACGTGTATATCTCAACTGACGAGCTCTTTTGAATGGTAGCCTTCTGAAATATGACGTGCTGCCAGAAAATGTCGAATTTCTTTGGTGTTGTCGATGTCATTGTATAGTGTGTAGCCTACCAGCCTACGTGTATTAGAGGCAGAATAAATGAACGTGCATTCACTAGTTGGTCCTCCTTGGTAGAATGAGTCCGCAAATCATTCCAACAAAAGGTGCTTTTGTGGGATACTTTGTAGTCCATGCATCGCTGTCTTGCTGACGACTGTACTCTGTTGGCACATTCTATAGCGGAATAACGGCGTCTAACGAAGCATCATTCCTGCTTCCGTCATCCCGCTTCAGCCTAAACTTAAATATTTCCGAACCGTGGTATTTTATCGACCCGTTTTTGGGGAACACCAAAATTTGCCAAACGTAGTTGCAGTGGGACAACGTACTGCCCAGATTTCTGCTCTCCTGACAACATTCTGACCACCAACCAAATGATGGACAAATGTAATCGCAAATATCAAAAGCTGACATCACCTTTGGAAGACCAGGATTGTGTTTGCAGCAATGGCCACCTGTAGTTGAACACAAAAATTGCGATGCGCGACCCATTGTATTGTCCATAATTTTACGACAGTGAAATATGGAAGAGTAAATGCTTCTAAATCTAAATGCTTCGTCGATTTTGTCCGCGGCATCTGTGAAGGAATATGCGCATTAGTTGGTCAGGTAGGACCCATATTATTCGAATCGTTCAGAAGATGAAAATATAAGGAATCGAAAACACCTTACCTTGCAACATGCTACGCCGGTTAGGTGGAAGGCAGGGAGTCGGATCGCATTCCCCAACAGCTGCTCTGTGGGCAGCTGAAGAATGACAGACGAGGCCCAGGGAGACCAAAACCACGATTTAGGGACAGGCTTTGCGTGAGGTTGGGAAAAATGAACTTTGATTTTAGATCTCAGGAAACCTGGCGTTGCATTGAGACACCTAGCGAAAGCCACAAATGGTATGGGCATTTCGGGTTTCAAAAGGTATCGACACGTAAACGTTCTAGTTAGAAGCCACTAGGGATGAGCGCACACACCGGTAAGCTAAGGAAATTTCTCAAGCTATGGATAAATTTGCATGGGCGAAAGTGGATTTGCGGAACACCAGAGCCTCCAAGCTCTACCAGTCGCAAACCGCCGATAGGTAGGTTGAAAGTAAGTTCGTTCCGGTTCCTAACAAATGAGACTGCCCCTACAAAACATGCGCCGCCTCTTTAGCCGTGCTGGTTCGTCCTGGGCAGCCTGCGTTAGATACCGTTGCATTCTGAGGAGAAAGTGTGGTATGACGCTGAAGCTCAAAGAAATTGACTGATGACACCGACACTTCACCGTTCAATGTGGTGCTACCGCTTGTTGTAATCTTATAATGCTTGGACTCGCTTATGGTCGCCAAATGGCCTTCTTGAGGTTTCCCGAAGATCTTATTCCCTCGGGTTTACATGTGACTCACAGGCTCACCCGTAGTAGCATCTTCGGCTCCGCCCAAACCTTTTGTGTTTTCATAAGCACACCTAGGCGTCAAATCACTGCTGACAGGCAAATCCGTATCGGATACCAGTTAGTCATATTACCATATGCACAAAACTGCTCAGCCCACTGTTATTCACGTACCATCTGGTCCCCACTGGTACTGACGGTGTCGCTTCGATTAGTGGTGAAACGTTTCTAGCCAAAATGCTCAACTCAAACTGACCAACCAAAGTAGCTGCAATAGCAGATTAATTTTCCCACCAGTTCTCACTGAGTTTCACTGGGAGTGGCTAGACCATTTCGATCCATCATTTAGAGTTAAGTGAATGTAAAAAATGAAAGAAAAGGACGGACCAATGGGTAAAGCAAAGAATTTTTGTCTGGAAAAGTATACCAAAATACTATTTTCTTCCCACTTTTATCCAGTGTCTTCTAGAATATCTCTTGGGGAGAATTTGCCCTGTCATGATCAGGAAAGAAACGGATCCATAAGTGGCTCAATGTATTTGCTATTTTATGTTGACTTCCTCATCACCGTATCCGCATGAGATCAAGTCGACACACTGAGTGCCAAAAATGTAGGTAAAAACCGCCCAACTGGTCCTGTTGTCTAAACTCATGCAAAATTTTCGATGTGGTAAGGAAAATGCTTTTTTGTCAGTATTGTATGTTTGAATCATGCCTTCTCATAACCTTGGAGAGAATCGGTTCTGTATTTTGTAACCTGTGGTTTCTAGAGCCATTATGAGTGATGCCCAGTGGTGGTCCCTCACGTGAGCTGCTTCTGTACGATAAATGGGAACGCTCAAAGTAATTCCACTAGGTACAAACCACGACTCCATAAAATGAGCACCACAATCGACTGGATTTAGTGACCAGATGGACGAAATCAGATATCTAACTGTTGCAAACGTAGGAGATTCAGTCGTGATTCAGCGTATTGCAATACTGTACAACGTTCCCTGTAAACGGTAATGTCTGTTTTCTGTTCTCTTTGTAGGTGCACAGATGCCCATCATTACGGGGAAAATATCTCTGACCATGAAAGTTCACTGAAAATGCTGTCTAAAAAAGGCGCCACCATGCTACTCAAAACTTTTTTAAACTGTGCTTCACTAACTGAAGCGTATGACAATAGGAATTGTTACAGATCGTCACGTCCCTGTTACATGAAAGCCACTCACCATTGTTGGCAAAACAACACCAACTGGGCTATAATTGTGTACGTCCACATCTCGCCTGTCATAAGAGATGAATAGACAAGTTAGAGTCATTCTCACACTCACTAAGGGCGATCAGCAAGACTTTTAGTGAATGGGGTGGGAAGCCATATCGTCCTCCTTCGGTGGAATGATTGAACTGGCCAACGAACAAGAGCGAAATTTGGAATAAAAGTTACCCGTCATTCAATGACCACATTTGAGTATAGAGAACGCCACGCAACACGTAAGTGAGTAAATTGTTGTTCGTGTTTTGTTTCGTTTTACAACTAAAAGTAGAAAATTGCTGTTTGGAAATACTTTTATAGTAACTAGATTTTGTTTCTCTCAGATAGCAATAACTTTGATTATTTTACGGTCATAGATTCCATCTCGCTGCTGACTTTCTGCTTTTTGCATCTACCAACCTGTCTTGGGATAGATTTGAGATCACTCTCAATATATTGCTTATTCTTTTGGGTTACAGAAGGTAGTAAACTGGATGCATCGTGTAGTTTGTTGTCATTCAGAATATCAACCTCCAAGGCGTCAGCGGCACCTACTGCTTTAGATTCTTCGAAAGTACGACAATAAATGACTTGGAATGCAACTGATTTTTTGTAACGTGCGGGGTTTCAAAATGGTTGATGCTGATCATACAAAGGTAGGCTTAACATTATGAGTTCTGGTAGGAAAAATTCCGGTGGGTTTTGGAAGAGTGCCCTGGCAAATTCCTACTCATGGCACCGAATGCGCTTCAATAAAATTGGGCACAGTCCCGGTTAGCAAATTGCAGAGATAGACTATAAGCTTTCTCTGACTTTCTTCATATCTCGAAGACCAGTCACTTCTTTTCCATTATTTCTTCCTTTTCGGCGCATAAGAACAAATAACTAGAGCGGAGTTACACCAAAATTCCCCGAGCTATGGTATTCAGTATCTTAAAGTGATATCAATATATCGTCTTCTGAAGACATCCGGGAATTGAAGACCGAGTAATGCTCCCATCCAGCACCCACCATATAGGCCCACTACTGCGTAAACATAAACTGTTAATAACGGTTAGCTACGGACATCTTCGATACCGATGGATCTGGTTTCGCAGTCGTATGTTGGTTCGGGGTAAAGTGTTATTCACCTCGAATTTTATAGGGAATAACTTTAACTTAGAAGACACGTGAAATTTTTCGTGTTCATTTGCGTTACACGCCTCCAGCTATAGAGAACCTTTAGCCACTTCTAACTTCCCGCTACCCAGGATAAATGTACATGTGAGTTTCCACTGGTTACAAAGGAGTTCTTCACAAACCGCGTTACTTCAGTTGCCAGACGGTTGAGTGCGACATGACTTGTGTCTACTCAGCGACCACCATTATATCATCTACATCCTCTACGTACTCTGACGCCCGGGAGGAGCACCGAACCGTTGTCGAGGCAGTCTGTTATCGCCCTTCAAAAAGGGCCACTCGCAGTTAAACTAAAGAGAAAAGAGTAAATGGGGTACGTTTTCTTATCCCGCCAGAGGCAATAAAGAATGCTGAGCGCTTTCCGTAAGCCATAACTCTGGCCAGTGATACATAAACTCTCCAGGATGGGAACATGTATTTCGGGTACCTTGAGATTCAGTACGTGGTCCCGTAGAATGGCCCAATCTGTTGACCCGAGTGGAGTTCCAATATCCAGAAATGTGATGGTCTTCTACTAGTGGGCGCAGTGTGACGAGTTGTCCCACGCCTCCGCATCCCGGACAGACCCGACCCACTGTCCCCCATTTGGGCATCACACTCGACGATCTGTAAACAAAGATGAAATTCATAGTATGAGACACAACCGGCAGCCACAGACTCTCTTTGAACAAATCTGGGAGTGTGACATTTTAGCCTCGTTCTTTATTGTGACTGGTATTTCGCAGCCCTATTAATTCGTGAAATAGTTCGATGCGGGTATCTGACCGTCTTCTTGAGCAGTAGCTAAGAAAACCTGTATTGGACACCAGGTGGACTGCAAACGGAGGTGGCAGGCTTTACAGTGGGTATTAAATCCACTCCACTAATATAAAATCACTTACCACAGGTGTAACGACCTGTACTGCTGATGAGGCATGCGAGTAGTCTGCTGTCGCATCGAAGTTCCGCCCCCGTCTAATGGAAGGTGTAGTCTATTACGGAACTTGTGGAACTGCTTCGCAGTGTTCGTTTACAATTGTGTAATAGTCAATGAATATCCATGAAAGTTCAATAATACGCGTGAGAATGTTCTGTTTTTACAAACTATGTGCATATGGGACGTTTACTTTCATGTCCAATAGCTTGTAACTGCTTAGTTGGCGTTTGCTAATAAACAACTTCGCAGTGAAAGGTGTTCCTTCTTTCACAGGTAGCACTTCAGGGATTAATCTGTGTAACTTATTGGATACTAGGTCCAACCTCCTTTCAGCTGCATATTCCATTCTGTATATTTCCCTGTCTAACCGGGGATCTATCATGGTCTCCTGCCCCAAAGAAAGACCTAATAAACTCTGTTTGATCAGAATTGACCGGCGATAATCAGACGTTTCAGTGTTTAAAGGGTCGTTGAGTTAAACCACGTGTATTCAGGTTGGCTGGAAACAAGGCATCCCTATAAAAACCTCGTACGTTTCAAATTAGGACAGCTGGGGGATGGAAAACTTGACCTAGCTAACTCTTCCTTCTTACATACCCATTGTTCCCAACTTCGTTATGTTCACCTAATCGAACCATAAAAATGAAGCGATGACCCAAGGCGGACCAGTGCATAATTGCAATCAAGACAGCAACAGTTTTGAATGCTACACCACCATTCGTAACTAACTGATATACGGTCACTTCGAGCCTGGGAACCTAGCTGATAAGAGTGCGCTTACTCGGGTGACGCACGCTTATGTTGTCAAGAAATTGCGCTGCTTAGCTGTAGATGGCTCGTTGAAAAAATTGGAGATAGTCATTGTGAGGCGGCTTTTTCTCAGCCAGGTTGCAGTATGCGAAAAGAACACACGATCAGTTTATCCCGGAAAGCACCACAGCCTTCTGATATAAAGAATTTCAATTTGATCGAGATCAGGTAAGCATATATGTGAATCCGTGATTTGTTTTTGGAATGATTAGCAAACGGTTGCCCAATCCTTAGAAGTAGGCCTAGTGAGACAATCCGACTCATATTGCAGCAAGAGCACGGAGCCTACAGTCCATCATAAGCCGGTGACTTGAAGTGCAGTGCACCCTACGATCAGACCGTTCGCTGCCAACCGAAAACCATTCCATTCGGCCTCGGGTCCTATCTCGCTAAAGCCGGTTCTACAGTTACGTCCAGCCGCCAGGTAAAAGTCAACCCATATGCCAGTCGCACCATAGGCATTGTGGAAATTGGTGGCATCATAGTAAAACACCCCATCCCAGAGCGACAGCATCTGATTCTTCGATAAGTCCAAAGCGATTAAGATGTTCCTACGCACTTACAGCTTACTCTGGTCGGAAGCTTTGTCCAAAGGATACACACGTTCGTCTTGTAACGACACTACGACTTCAGTGGGTTAGTCGAATGACCATATCAGAACCGATCCCACCCACCGCCTGTTCATTGCAGCTGATTCACGGCTAACCTGGTTCGGAGATCGCCCCCATGTCCTGAGTATTCAGTGTACCTTGGTACCGAGACAAGCAAACAAACAAAAAGGAGGAAACTATCAACTGCGTCTTTCAAAATTTTCAAAAGGCGTGAAGTAAATAAAAGTCACATAAGTTTGTTCATCAGTCGTCGGAGTCTAAGCCGGTATCTATGTTGTTGCTTCTCTACTTGTTAGCAGAACCAACACAATACCATTGGTGTTTCGGGAATTTGCCAAAGCCTAAGGCCAATGAAGAACAAGCATTTGCAAATCGTCTTGCTGTTAATGAGAGACCCAGCTGAATTCCTCTAATATAAAAACCTTCAAATGGATGTGTCTCAAAAAGGACGCATCACACTGCCTTTCCGGTTACGGATACCGGAGTATTCTTTTTGACCCAACACTAATTATGCGGGGGCTAACGAAGAGTATTCAGTGGACTGTGTTAACGAGCGGTCAAAGAAAATACTTTTATTTAACAGATTACAAAGTAATCAGCTGAATAGACCTGGTCGTCAAACAACCTACTCTCTTCGTCCGTCCCTATGTTAGAAACGTGCCTGTCTGTGACGCGTCAGTTTGGGATGAATAATCTGAGGATTTGACGACGAGTTTTGGAACTTTTGTTCTTAAACTAGTATGGTATTGACCTCAGTGCTTGCATTTGCTTGTTTAAGAAGATCCTCTATCTCTAAGTGTTCCAGAATTTCGGCAAGCCGTATCCCCGTAACTGTAAGGAGGGTCAAAATGTAATGTTGTGTTAGCTTCCACTACAGCGCTTCAGCAGAATTTCTTTTCCAAAGTCCCTTGTATTGCAGCACCACTTTCCTCTTACTAAGAGTTGTGGTAGATAAAGCGACAAGATGTTACTGGACAGGTGTGACTTCGTTAATTATAGCTTTCTCTTAGCTAAATATGAATGACATTTAGGGTTTCTAAATGTACCAATTGATCAACAGAGAATTTCAGGAAAACGGATGCTCGTTCACCTGAGTATTTTGAAAATTATACTGGTCAAACTGAGAAAAAGGACTGGGATTCGAAAATACACAATCAGGCAAATTTCAGAGTCTACCTGAAACACGATAACCTTTACATCATTTTTGTCTTCTCCTTCTTGATTGAAATTTTCTTGGTACCCAAAGTGATTTACGGACAGTACTCATTCAGTGAATCGATGTATAGAAATTGACACACCTTTGCTGTTGAACCTGTTTCAGGGAGGTTGGAAGCGTAATTTCACATTCTGATGGTCGTTCAGGAGAGATTTCCCCAGACTTAGGCTAGTGTCATGAAAAGTCTTTAGCTACATTCTTTGTCAGCTACGATTTGTTTAAAATGTGACCTGCAGGTGAGTAAAGAACCGAGTATTCAGAGTGGGCTTATTGGAAACCTCTACCTCATTGGGGAAACAGGCTTTCGGTTTATCTACCCTGTCTTCTGGATCCACAGTAAAGCGTCGAACACATGGATCTATGAAGTAAGATTATTCCCCAGAAAATGCCTTTTTATTCGACTCTTCAAATTATTCCTCAGTAAAGTGCTTTCCTGAACAGACTAATCATGGCTGGCCTCATGAAGTGGTATGTTAAGAAAAATACAGGAGGAAAACAACGTCATCGGTCTTGTACACTTTTGTGCAAAGAAGTCGAACTGCCACAGAAAATCTTTTGTGGTTAGGACTTTTGTTGCCTGCCTTCAGGTACAAGGTAAGAAAAACCAATACACATCTGTCTCCGACTCGTCTCGTAAAATGTCTCGGCAGATTGGCATGGAGATTCCGTGCCCTACGAGACCACAAACACAACTGATCCTGTTCAATAAAATCCATTCACCAGTTAATTATGGTCTCGTCTAATGCTGCCTAATCATCGTATCGTTGGGATAAAATGCATCCCGATTCCTTCAAAACACAGGTGTAGTTTCGTGAAATGTGAACTCGTTTCATGGGACGCAATGTGCTTCCGCTGTTTACGTTAGACTGGTAGAATTTCCGAGGACCGGATTTACATTGAGCCCTCTTCTTTCCAGCCAATAATGTCCACTCGCAATAGGTCTCCATCCACTAAGAGTACCCAAGAAAAAAGATACTTTCATTGTCCAGAGTGGTAAACTTTCCAAAAGCTCCAGATACAGACTATTTTCTATATCCCACATGCTGTCTTTCCCAAATTTGTGCGCAGTACACACAGTGACGATTGCTCCAATATTTCTCCGTAAATTCCGACACATACTCGTCAAGTGTCTGCCACATCCTTCATAATGCTTCGTCAGCTCGGTATTACTGTAAGGAGGAAAGCCCTTCGCTGCGGAGTTGTTTATTAGAAAACACCAACTAAACAGTCACAGACTATTGGACAGGAAAGTCAAACTGTCATTTGCACGTTGTTTTTAAGAACTGAATATCCGTCTTCTTCTTGAACGCGTCTTCTTAAACTCCCCTGGATATTCATTCACTATCACGCAACTGTAAAAGAACGCTGCAAAGCAGTTCCCCAAATTCCGTAATAAACCCCGCCTTCCATTAGATCAAGGCGGAGTTACGAGAAAACACATACTACTCGCATGCCTCATCAGTAGCATCCATCGTTACATTACGTTGCTCTCACCACATTTAATATTGCTTTGTGCGTTTCTGTGCTGGCTGTACCTACGACGTAGATGTTCCCCAAGTAAACTTTCATTTTGTTGGTTCCTAATTAAGAGACTGAAATCAGTACCACAAGTTTATATATTCACGATCTTAACATTCAGCCACCACAGCACTCCTCCCTAAGAGACTATGAAAAGAACTGAAACACAACCAAAGCGCAGGTGAAAACCGCCTAGTGTGATAACAAATTGGGCGTGAATGACAGGAATTTAATCATGTGTTCCTCATGGAGTTAAATCTGGACTGTCTGAGACAGACAGAGTTAAGTGTTTCGGAGTAAGTCAGACCAGATGGCTAATGATAGGACAGTGTCGGACCTGTTGATGCATGAAGGTTTATAGAGAATGCTGTGGATTTAGCACAACTGTGCATCCACCTAAGGATTTTGCCACAGAATTTACACGCCACACATCCTGATCCGATAGACCTCAGTAGATTCATAAAATGCTTCACTTCAATTCCACTTTGTTTCGGTTAGCTCCGCGGAATTCCTCAGAGTGACCGAAAAGTGCTGGTTGTATTTAATGACTTCAACATTCAGCGTTCCACTGGTTGGGTGTTTTCACACTGACGCAGACTATTCGGCCTCCAGGCTTTATCTAGTCTTTTGTAGAAAATAGTCCCTTGCTCTGTTCATGTAAAGTTTAAAGTACATTTTGAGGATGGATACTTTCAAGCATGTACTATCAGAAAGAGATCAGTATCGTACCTTTGGGGTCACCTCTAGTGGTGACTACTCCATTGTGTTCTGGTCAGTGCAGTGGGCCGTAAAAGAACTCAGAAGGTGGACTTGTCTTCGAGGAACAATAGCATTACTGGGCCAAGTCGAAGACTGCGAAATGTAATGATCTGACAGATGGACGTAAAGCAATGTGAGAAATTTTTGACGGTGCACAGCTTCACTCCCGGAAATCTACAGTAGATACATCAACCATCTTAAGCGATTTGCAATGTTGCTTTACGACGAAAGCAGTACTGAAACACATATTCCCATTAAATTGCTTAAAAGTGCATTGCTAAAAATGTTCTATTGTAATACAATGTTACGAGACGTTTCCAGGTGATTCGGGATGAGTGATATCGCAGTTGCAATAAAAGGAACACTTCCCAGTTAAACACATTTTGTACTTATGTCCTGGTCGATAGACTGGGTCATCGCCCTAATCAACTTGGGCGCAATCTGTTCATGTGAACCTGGTTTCAGTCCATTTATGAATCATTTCGCATCGCAACATTTGTAACGTAACCTAGTCAACTGACAAGGGGACTAATACAGTTGTTAGAAACTTTTTGAAATTTCTAAATAAAAACCATTGTATCTAGTCGGAAAATGGCAGATATTTTCAGGCTTGAAGGGATCTCTGGGGGACTTATGTATTTCTAACTAGTAGCACACTTGTTTCTGAATGGCCCCGAGGTGCGTGTTGCAATGCCAAAGAATGACAAAGCCGAAAAAACCTTTCCGTGCACACACTGTGGGGGCAAAAGCCATCTAGTCCTCGTGGCCTAACACAGATACAATTTTTGACAAAATTATATAATCACCCACGTTTTACGCACCATATACACTGTTGTTTGGCGTAACTGGACAGTTTTTAGTCGACAGATTTTGACTGCCATCAGAACCTAGACCTATAATTTTCACTTAAGCGGACTGGCATGAAAACACCAACGTATGGAAAATAAGCGCACCGTAATTGCAGGACCATGCAGGGGAACTTTTCGATCCACAGAGCTTTCACTGATACACCACCAGAATTGCATTTTGCGAAAATTCAAAGACCGCGGAATAACTGTGAAGTGGACCGGGCTCAAATGAACTCACGTTCAGTTTAAAACATATCCTGATAAATGAGTGAAATACGTTCCTCATTGGTGTACCACATAAAACGAACTTGTATTCGATAAGTTCTGGTCAGAAGTGCATCCTCAGCCTCTACAATGAGCGACTAAGCGACGCCGATTGTCATGCATGACACCGCCAATCACCATCACAAACTGATTGGAGGATGGAACACTTCAAAAGCATTCTCCCCCTCTAGTCAAAAGTCAACTCTTTCCCACCGCCAGGAAACAGAATTGGCTGACAAAAATTCCTGATCCCAATCCGACTGAGGGTCGATGAGGTACACGTGCAGGCCGGGTGAACACAGATACCAACGCTGAGAGTTGATGATCATTTTGAATCGGTAATAAGCATGCATCAGTTAAAATGTGACCCTGACCGATCTCAGTGAGGTAGCACTGTTAATCAGGGGTTTTAAGGCTCACTGGATAGCACGTTACCATGAGGGTGGTTATTTAACCGTTTGAAGTCAACTTTTCTGAATTTTACGCTAGTTTTTTCGAACTAGATTTTTCAAAAAGTACGTGTTTGATATTTGATGTTACTTGATCAACCCCCTATCGGAATTCTACCGTTAATTCCTTTACTAATGGAGGTATATAGTTTAAACCGTGGAGGACAGGTGATAATTTTTCACGGGCGTATAAACCGCTAAACCAATTCAAGTTGCTGATTAGATAGTTGTGGTGGTTGTCATTGCAATGCTGAACTGTTGCCGCACTCATGACGTATAAGATGTAACAAAGTGTACTTGATGTGGTTTGGAAAACCAACGAGCTTTTCAACTAAAAGAGCACTTGATTTTTTTGAGTGGGTTATATCCGCAAAACAACCTGAACAGCTAACACATTCTACACGACTACCGTTACGTTTGGCCGGAATATGCAGAAAAAGTCCTGTGGATTACCTTAATCTGGTCGCCACACCTCAGGTCTCAGTTAAAAACATGCGAGAAAGAAGACATTTCCCAAAATCCCATGGTATTTCAAATGAGTACTGGGTACGAAAAACACCGTTTTGTAGAGAATGATAAGGTGGCGAAAACTCTTTTTCGCTTGGATGCAATCCGCCATCTTGTGTTAACATGATCGCATTTGATGTCTGAAGTCCACTTAATGTCACTACGATTGAACAAAGGGTGACTGTACCGTCTCTTTTGGTGGGGAAACTCTTGTACTAAGGATTAGTCCGTATACTCTTTGTAAACACTACAGAAATAAATGTGATGATTATCATTTAGACCTACAGACTTATCAAAAACGTAGACTAATAGGAATTTTCCACACACTACTTCAAAAAAAAGTAGCACAGACCACTCTTATGGTCTTGCTGTGTGGTCCTGTATATACGGCCATTTAGTTTCAGTGATGTTCGGTTCCGGAGCCATAAAATGACGCGAGCTGGCAAACGCCGCTCGCACCTTGATTATCCCCGCATTTACTTCATCTGTCACAGTACTAAGGCCTGTGAATCGATCTACAAACTTAAACCCTTCATTCCAAGGTTTCAGAGAAGTACAAGAGGATAGGGAAACTTGAAGTGGAACCTTACAAATTAAATGTAAAACGCGCATGCCAAAACATGGAATAACCTACGATGTACTGGTTAAAATACTTTACTCGGACTGATAATCTTCAAAAAACAATTTCGCTCCCATAATCCGAATCCATTAATCTCTCTCCGGACGAGATTGCGATGCATAGGTTCACGGTTCTTTGACATGAACGTCTGACGACGTCAGTGACAAAAGTGAACAACAAAAGAGAGGGGGGCAACTCTGACGAATTCCACTAGTTCTCAGGAATCTTGTGGACAGTTCATTGTACCACCCGAGTTATGGCTTAACTTAGGGGATGAAATCTCCAAAGCCAGGCAGCACGAGATCGCTGTCGCAGCATTTGGTGAACGTGCCCTAGCATGCTTTCTCGCACCTAGTTTGGAAACACGGGTTGCCTGAGGTGCCAAGATCACTGAAGGCCTTCACTGAGGCAGTGCAATAAAGCGAACAAGCAGACCGACGTGTCGAATTCCTGTGAAACGTTTTCACGTGGTCTGAAAAGCGAGTAGTGTAGATTTCGCGCTTTATCAACTAAGAGGAAGAGCTGATGGGGAGTAATCATTTATAACGGAAAATAACTATGCATTATGAAAAACGTGTTGATTCGGTGGGCTAAACTTAGGTTTACACACCACTCGAGAGTTTCATGTACTGGCAAATTCTATTCAGATGGTCTGTACTTCTTACAGGGCACTAGTTTCATGCATTAAGTCCACCAAACATTGGCTGACCTAGCGAAAATGGCCTTTTATCTCTACTGCGATGGGGTTACCGAAGAAATCCGGCATCAAACTATGCTGCTGTCGGACAGTCACACGAAAATGGCGGTGGATTCCAGGAATTTGTTTTTTAAGAAACCTATTCACTATTGTTAGGCTATTTATATCCCCTGAAATAATTACAATGCAAGCCATGTCGAACATATTACATACTGCCTCAACCTCAAACTAGTTGAGCAAGTCGATAATCCGTATAACGTGTGTTTCCTGCGTTTTGCTATTTAGGTTGCGGAATAATTCCCTTTAGTATCTCCAATCACGCTTGAATCAACCGTAATACGATCAAGGTCGTAGTCTCCAGTCAATATAGACTGTATCCTAAGAAAACTTTGGCCATACATTGACAGGAAGAAGGTTCACCCAGAGTCTTCCTTAACTGATTTTCATTCTATTTTCACCAGTCTGGTCATTGGTAGCTACGTATCGAAGCAGGAGTTAGTTGGTTTCAGCCCGTTTACAATGAGATGCCCCGGATCAGAACCACTGAAGAGTTAAGTAAGATTGTATGAACGCTGACCAAGCACGTCCAATTTTGCGCTCTAAACACACGATTGGGGGTAGGGAACAGATGGTGGCATAGCTGCATGAAATGAATTTGGCTTAGGTCAAATAAAGCGCTGTGGAATCTTTGCGGCTGCCTGGCTGGTATTCAAGTGATTCACACTGCGCTTGATTGAAAAATCTACAGGACTTTGCGAATAAAAAAAGCCAACTGCAAGCACACTTTCATTTTCGAGCCGGGCTGCCAACAAAAAGGTTATCCGTTTTGAGCTTACGGGCATGTTGGAACTGCTAAAACTGGATATTCGATGGAGTACTCTTTGGTCAACTGTCATAAATTATGGAAACCGTACTTATCAAATGAGTCCTACACGGTGCCTAACCGATGGTATGGCTGTCTGTGTATGGACTTCGGCCAACCATATTATACGACCAAAGTTGGTCTGCTTTGTACACTGGGTTTGGATTGGGCAAGATTCTCCAAGGATGCTGGGTACACCCACTGATGGGGTCTTATTGTGGCATAATTAGTAGGTGTGTTCAATCCACTGTTTTTGGAAGGTGTGAGTACTCTATTCTTGATGATTTTGCGTGAGAAGATTGGGTACTTCTGCAGTAAGTTCCCTTCATTTTTACTGTATACTAAAGAGTTTTCCCAGTTTTCTTGGACGGCACTTGGGAGCCAATTTGTCATGCAGATTAAAGCTGGTTAGTACATTTCTGCCGTCACTGGAACATAAGACCATGTTCGTTAAAAACAACAAATGATGCACAAATGTCCATCACACTCATTTGAAACGTGATAACTTGGTGTTAAAATCGGTGGACTAAAAGATAAGTATTGAAGAGAAAGAACTCTAGCATGAGGCTGTCACACGCAGTGTAAGAGTAGAAGGCTAGAACTATGGTATAGTGATGGATTTTGATTTTTTTCATCTAGTTTAGTCAGATTCGGAGTCGTTTGATGGCCACTGGATATAAGAAACTTATGCCGTTCGAAAGTGCCAACCAAATCTTGAAGCATGCGGTAAGTTCTTGTGATTTTTCGATGATGTAGTTTTGAGCCACCCAGTACACATTTTTTTGACTACACGTGTTTTTTTGGCCTGTTCCCTTGAAAACGACGGTCGGATAGATTCGAATAGCTTTAAAACGTTTTCCGCTTTCCTCATCATCATCATTAGCAGCAACACTAGATGAGGATACCACTGTTTTCTCAACCATGTCACTTTATTTGAACAAAGATTTACAATGGACAGAAATAAATGGGTCAGGGAGGGGGACCCAAGACTAGTCCGCCATAAACGTCTGAAGTACCTTCACCTCCAACTCTTAGTCAAACATTCTGGATGGAAACTGTCAGTAGGTACGCCACTTATATCGGTTGACAACCATACCGTTCAGTGCATCCAGCCAACCACACCCAACTCTTCGTAACATCCTTCGTTCCCTCTTCCATGTCAGATTCTGTCCACCTCGAAGTTTCTGCCACTCTGAGGTAGGCACGGAAAACAGCGCTCATCTCGATAGGCGGTAACTCGGCATGCGTACCACATGGTGCAGCCACACTAACCTGCAGTGCTGGATGCACTCTTTGAGAGAAGTGTACTCCGCTCCACCAAAAACCGTCTCCTGTTGACCTCATTGTGAATTTACTCCATAATTCTGAGGCATCGGTGGTCAAACAACCGAAGATGTATCATATCTTCCTCCCAAGTCTCGCAGCTTGTACTGTAGTCTGATAGGCGTGTCCTTTGAGACTCAGTGAGATGCCTTTTTGACACCACAAGTGGTACAAATTAGCAAAAGCTATCCTGGCCTTTGAATTCGTGCATTCACTCCGTCTGCAACATTACTGTCAGAGCTAATACAACATCTAAGATACTATAGTGTTCTGCAACCTCCAGCATCACTCCTTGAATTCTCAGAGGCACGTTCAAGGACTGTACTTCCTGCAGCACGACTTCGTGGACGCGAGTCGCATGCTGAAGGACTGGATGACCTTGGTCAGCTTTTCTAGTAATGCTTGCGCTTCCTGCTCTATTTTCAAAAATGAGATCAATGTTGTCTGCATTTCCCAGGTCAACAAGTTTCACTGTCAGAGAGATCTGAACAAAGGGGTTTCGGAAGCCCTTCATGTTCGCCTCATTATCTCATCAATAACAAAATTAGAAGGAAATGGATACAGCGCGGTATCATTGTCGGACATCACTGCTTAGAGGAAGGCTTTTATAGTGCTCTCCATACGTCCTCGCGCGCCCACAATTATAGGACTACAGACAGCGCATTATATATTGGAACTTGTCATAGATTCGGAAACCGATAACAGTTAAGCTGAGGACTAACTGACAAAGAGTATTCATGACTAATTCGGGGGTCAAATATCTCTTTCATGTTGGCATGCGTTCGACTGAGTTTTTGCCATTGTAGTGTTCCTCAACTGTCCAGCTGACTACCTTTTCGGGTCGATATGTGCAACGCCACCATCCCCTAATTTTATACATATATGTATATACATATATATATATATATATATATATATATGTATATATATATATATATTGCAGGAGCAGTAATACCAGAAGATTCAAAATGAAGCACGCTGTCTTGTAAAGTGACAAAATATCATAGAGCAAGTGATTTCTGAATGAGACTTTGCCGAATCTAGGTCGCTTGTCTTGAGAGTAAGCCGCGGTAATCCTTTCGAATATAAGCCGGTCAGGAACAAGGGTTCAATTCTCAGTTACTCCTGAGAGTTGCTCCTGAGAGTTGGTGCACGTAGGAGACGTGTGTCAATTCGACAGATGTGTAACAGCTTAGGACTGTCAAATTGATGGTCATTTAGAATTAATCGGAGAATTTGAGCTCCTTTCAGCATTCGTGAAGGCATTCGTTGACTTACTAAAAGCACTTACTTGGCGATTCTAATTTGGTCAGCGCAGTAATTCGGGGTGGCGTTGGTAACTTTCTTCTTGCCACAGCTTTTGGACTTAGATCTAATCTCCATATTTTCTCTGAAGATAATGTGTCACTCGCTAGTGTAGAGTGGCTTCCAACTGGAAGCCAACTGGATAGAACAAATGGCAATCATGTCTTATCGTAGGCGACCTGAGCAAACTAACATTGAGGTCGTCTGTCTAACTGACCAAAAGAACAGACGGAGAAAGAGTTCGTAAACTAGAAAACCTATAGCCAAACCCGTGTAATCTGACGGCGGTACAGGTCCGTTAGTGATCAGTGGTCTTAGGTTCTCCTAGGAAACACCGGTGGCAGCCCCAAATCATCCACTTACAGAGACCAAGTCACCCAACCACATATTAACAAAGTCAGTTCACTCATTTGCAAACAAATTTGGTCAGTTCAATTTACCAGTAATAAACCGTGTACCATAGGCACAATGGTTCCAGTCGCTACAGTTTCAATCAACGGGAAGAGGTAGAGTATGGGGCATACAGCTAAGCCTTGGAGGCGAGGCATGTTCATTTGGTTCGGGGACTGGATGGCTACGCAATGAAGATGATAGATTCGATGCAACAGAGCCACTAACTGCCCCTTTAGGCAATTTCTTCCAGTATCACTAACCAATGGGGAGTTGAGTCCCGGGGTCTCCATCCAGGAGGGCGGCAGTTGTTAACCCGACTAAGTTTACTGGTTTACACTTTGTAAGTGTGAAGCACTGCCGAACCGTGTGGCACAGCTATTTAGGTTACTTAAAAGTGGTTTGCATTTTTGAAGGGTCTGAACCAAGGAGAGCAATATCGTCAACATACTCAATGTCAGTGGGTAAACGTCCTGGGAGCATTTCAAGCTCCGAGGTTTCAGAAGCAGGCAGTTAAATTTCAAGCAGCACATCACTAACAAAGTTGAAAAAGAAAGGTGAGAGAGGGCAACCTTGTCTTACATTGCTGAACGTGGTGAACTCAGGCGAAAGTTTGCCGTATACTTGTGCCCATCCACATGAATTCGCACACAGTGCCCTCATAGGGTATATAAATTTTGAAAGGGCATCCTTGGTCGTCAGACACTGCCAAAGTTTCTGACGACCGACAGAATCAAAACCAACTTTCAGATGAAGGAAAGAGACCAACGTGTGACGTTTGAAAGAGTGGAGCTGTTCGAGAATTTGTCACAAGGTCGATGCATACTCGGCCAAGGCGAAACCCTGCTTGATTCTCACATATCTGTCTCTCTCGATAGTCGATCGATCTACACAAAATAATGCCAAAGAGTACCTTAGATGCGACGGATACCAGGCTGATCTCATGATGGTTTCGTACGACCTTTTTGAAGATTGGGTGATAGTCGTGGAGCTCCATTCGACTGGTGTTCTGTTTTCGTTCCGAATCTTCTGCAGTATGGTTGTCAAAATATTCACCAGGAAATCACCACCCCATTTGAAGAGTGCGGCGTGCAGACCATCTGGGCCAGGTACATAGTCGCGTTGAAGGATTGGTACCTCACGCTGGATATCCTCAAGCTGTCGATATCCCATTCAGACCCGCTGAGTTCTTCCAACAGTTGTCTTGGAGACCAGCTGAACCGTTCTTTGAAGTTTTCAGCCCATCACTCAAGACTACGATTCAGGGAGTGAAATGGCGTTTCGTCTTTTCGCACATCGTTTCGCCGGCACTTGTCTGCTTTTGACCGGTTGATCAACTCAGCTAAAATGGGGCGCGGCTGTTGCATGCAGCGATCGCTTTCTCCATCTCCTGGGCTTCAAAATCCACCAGGGTTCTTTGTCATTCTTCAAGCTCCTGATCATCTGGTGTTTAAGGGGTCTGCATTCGCCATTACAGCCGTTAGTTGCTGGTATGGCCTTTCCAGTTGCAATAAGATTTGCTTATCTCGACGGTATCCAGTGTTCATTTATTAGACTCAGATGGCTTAGACACACAATTCTGAAAGCTGAGAGTATAGCTTCTTTGACTCGTTTCCATTCAATCTCTAACTGATCTTCGTCACCTGTAGGACTGTGCGTTTCCAGTAGCTTTCTAGCCAGATCAGCTCGATACACTTCAGCTACTGAAACTTGTCGAAGTTAATGAGTGGAGGTGCTCTGCATTGGAACGCGTAATGCCAACGGAAAGATGAGTGATAACCGGGCTCACACAATGGCATGATCAGAGTCAAGTTGCGCAACCCAGGAGGAACGAAAATCCTCAATTGAGGCTCTCCATCGGTAACTGATAGCCACATGGTCCAATTAAGTCTGTGACTGTCTTGAGGTTGGTGGCCTCCAAATAACTCGAGCGTTTTTGTTGGAAGTTCGTATTTGCCAGGAACAAACAATGATCGGCACATAACTGAAGTAGTTGCTTCCCATTATCCGTACGCTGTGCATGGACTCCAAATCTACCACCTAATTGTTTCTTCCGGACTTAGTCGTCCAACTTGAGCATTCATATCGCTCGCCGGGATTATTATGTCTGTTTTTCTTGCCGATCGAAGCAGTCATGATAAAATTGATACAAGCCGTCCTTCTCAGTCTCATATCTGCATCCCGTCTGGGCGTATGCTGATACGAAAAATAAACATCGTTTATTGCATCGACCTGCACTGATATTAATCGAGCCAGACAACCACACAGCGCAAAGACTACTGTTTACTGGGATCCAGGTCTGTAAGACGGTTTCAGCCTAGGGGCTGAGTGCAACTCCCACACTGTAGAGCCACTGCTTCAGAATCACCGGATATCTCAGCTCGTCCTAAATGGCCTGAGGTGTAAGACCGAAGTGGGGTCTTGTATGCGTGTTCCGGAGACACAACATACATTGACAGATAGGGAATGCAAGGTTTCACCAAGAGTTGCCTGTTGCCATGTGTGACATAAAGTACGGACATTGAAGGCTGCAACGTGGATCAGATCTCTTGAGGTTTGTAATTGATTATTTTCGTTTAATTTTGGGGATAGTTTAAACACGGAACAGTGACTAGGGGGCTGGCAAATGGGTTGATCATGCTGCATCGTTCCATGGGTGGGAGGGGGTGTGGAGTAGGCCGGTGAGCGAAGAGCTGCTAGGGCAAATGATAATTTCCGGTTACCGAAGTTGAAGAAGGGGGTTTCATTGAGGTACCCCATCTTGAGCCTTTGACTCAAAATCTCACCCACAATGCTGTGGGAGGATGTAGATTTTGTTGGGGGACCCTGCCCCTAGCCTCTAACCCAAAGTATGGACCAGGAGGTAGTGGTTGTTAGGGTTTTCTTGGGGGATCCCGCCCGGAGCCAATGACTCACTAATCTGGCCCCCTTGGCTGCAGGGGGCCACCTTGGTCCCAGGAAGCAGGGAGTAAGGCATTACTGTCTTACTCTAATGAGGCTGCGCACAGCGGGCGCCTTTTTAGCAGCACCAGACTCTCCTGTTTTAAAATTATTTCCACCGTATTTAATAATGCGCTGGCGGTCACGGCCAACCATTGGGCGACCGAAGTGTGCGGCTTTTAGGGCCGATGTCTAGTAACCCATCCTTCCTCGGGGGAAGGCGGCATCACTGCTTTCATAAATAGGGACGCATTGGTCGCCTGAGGGAAATGCCTTACTGTATTCGCACTCCTATCGCAGAGGACAGTACGAATTTAACTCCAGACCGCCTCGCAATATATTTCCTCACAGTACAAGGACTCACTGTTCTTCGTCGGGCTGCTGGCTGACTTTTTAAAAAATGAGATCCAGCCAGTATAGATCGTAGTGTCATTGCAGCACAGAAGCAGCCCAACCACCAAAAGCTGATAGCTTTAGGTCGGTAACAAGGCCAGTACTGTAGCCTATTACGCACGACCCTCGAGACCCAATTACATAGCTTCTTGGTGTGAATTAGCGAATTTGTTTCAGGCCTTTGAGACGCACGCACTGACTTCATCAGGCACACATCCATCGGATCATTACGAGCTCCAGGGATCCTTCTTGAGTGGCATTGGGCGTGTTCAAAGACTGCAAATCTGAACACGAAATGCGCCTTGAACACGCGAGGCGCATGCTAAAATGGCATAATGGTGGTTGTATTATTCAGTAGTGATTTCGCTTTTCATTCGCCCACAGAGACGATAACGATGTGGTTTGTGTAATCCAGAACAAAAGTTTCTCCCTTACCAGCGACGAGCTGAGCACCAGAGTTTCGATGGCTTTCCAGCATTCGACTCATTATTTTATCAGGCAAGGAATAAAAGAAGCAGTAGTCTATTTCCACCACGTTCAAAGGTATGAAGCGCGCAACGCTATCCGACTTCGAGCTCAACATTCAAGTAACAGTTTTCAGGTATTCATTTAAAGCTTGAACTCCTACGACGTGATTTTTATGACTTTAGAGTGATCGGTCTTGAAAAGGCAATCCATTTTGCGTTTTGTCCTGCCTGCGGGTTACCATGTGGATGTAGCGGCACTCGATCGCCTGATGTTCAGATAACCTAATAACTATATTCCGAAACTTTGGCACGCTCACAAAAACAATCAAAAATCATTTCAATTCATGTACGCCCGGTATACATGTGAATTCGACGACCGAGTGGGATTGAGGTTACGAGTGTGAACTATAAGTGTGAACATCAGGTGACCGCATCCGACCTGCACATTCTCTTGCAGCACAAGGATAAACTCAAAATTTTATACAGCATATTGTCTACTGAAGAAACCCAAACCAGGGATGTTCCAAATGTGGCAGAGCTTTATACTATTGTTTAGGTGGACGAAACTCCGCGCAGTTCAATCATCAACCAAAATGATCGTCAGCGAAAACTAGAGAAAATAACTTCTTACCCGACAAATCAGGGTATACTAGGGTGATTAGTGCCCAGCTCATAATTCACCAGACAACGTAGACCACCAGATCATCGAAATACGCGTTCACCAGCCTCACCCATCCGAACCCCTCTCCAGGATACAAAACCTTTATCTTTGTATTCTTTGTATTCTTTGTAATTCTTGAGGACGATTACAAGGAGCAATCGATGGAAGCATCAGTGGCCCTTTTTCAGGTGCCGCCGGTATACTTGACACTTTCCAACAATCATAAATGCTGCCAGTAGTGTGAAATCACCTCAACATGACAGGCATTAATTTCGTGACTCCTTCATCAACGGAACTCGATGATTTGTAACCCGGACAAAAAGGAAATTCCGGCGCGGGAAATACGAGTCCAGACCGATAAGACATTGCTGTGTTGTGACTGGCTTGGTAAAATGTTCCAATATATTGACTTCATATCGTTCGACTATCAGTAAGGAGTGGAGGAATTCAGTCTCCGATTCTCGTGGATACTATTTCCCCACACGAGTAACCAAACAGCTATCAAACGGCGGTTCCCGTAGACTGGATTCTCATTCATCCGGACATTTTTTGGCCGCGTTCATTGAGTAACCATGACAGCTTTAGTCAGATTAATGTGAGTCCACACCAGTTCTAAAGAGCGTTGTAAAAATAAGATAATCGTTCAGCTGTGACACCCTTTCGGTGCCTAGCTGCCATGCCACCCGAAGGGAGCACGAGGGCTGGGATACTGCCAGGTTGCCCAAGCCTAGATAGGGGAAGTCGGGAGGTAGAGGTCGGGTTCGAACCACGGACCTTCCGGTCAGTAGATTCGCGCTCTAGCCGCTGAGGGTTGTAGCAAGTTTCCACGGTGCATGTGAGATTGCCATTGTGAAATCAGAACTCTTAATGAAAATAACGACTGGCAGAGGCAGCATGTCACCTTCCACCACGAAAAAACGATCAGTTTAGTCCACCCAATAGCTGTACTATAGGCGTGACCAAACAGGTCAAGTGACCAACTGAACTCCGGTCAAGACAACACGTCATTTGGCCACTTGACTTTTGCGCACCTTATTCGTGTTCGTACGACTTGTGGGAACCAGACTCATTCAATGCGCGTAATAACGGGAATAACAGTAATGTAATCGGAAAACACAGAAACCTATGTGTGATTGTCATTGTGATGTCCTCTTTAGTGTTAAAACCTTCACTCGGTTAAATTTTCACATCCTTCTCCCGCCCACTCCGTATTTTTCAGATGCATTGCACGACGATTGAGGCTCACACATTTGGTTTTCGATTGACACGACGACGCAGCGCATACCTGATTTTGCTGAGTTGCATTCTTTTAGTAGTCTATTACATGACATGGGACGACCTGAAACCAAACTGCCAACTGCCACAATCGCTGGGGGCTGAACGCTTCCTGGTTCGATCCACTTGCACCCATGACTACCTACGTTTGCTTCCCAACCTCTCGAGGCTCGAATGGTCTATTGCGAACTATGCACCGCAACCGCAAGGATTGAAGCTGCCCGATGGAAGGGTCTATCGAAACCCGACACCGTTTGATCCTGTTATGAGCCGAGGACAAAGAGCACTAAGTAAGCGGCTCCTACATGTATTCACCAAACTGTTATACGCAAACAGAATGGCCGATCGCTTTTTCCTCACAGGCGCGACACTGCTTGGTTCGCTGAGACATCATGACTTCATCCCGTATGACGACGATGTGGATATACTTTTGGATGAGACAGCTAAACCTTTCGTGCAGAACTTGACCGAACTTTTAGAGCCAGAATATCTTATGTACTGGGGTAGCGATAGAGCGAAGTTCTTTACACGACCTGTGGCTCCACAAGAAGAGCATCAAGATGTGGAACACAGCAGACATCTGTCGCAGCATCCGTGGAATTGGCCTTATGTGGATATTGGCTATTACAAAGTGAATAGTACTCACGTGTATGAAGTAGCCAAATGGATGGGTAGGAGACTACTGTGGCCCAGATCTGTTGTCTTCCCTTTGGTTTACCGTCCCTTGGGAATAAATTGGTTTCCTACCCCGTACAACAGCATTGGCTTCATTCGTCAGGCGGTGGGCATCGTTGCAAACTGTACGACATCCGGATACAGTCACTCATTCGAAGGGGACGAAAAGCCTGGCAACAGGCCATGCATCGAGTTAGGCGGCCGATATCCTTTTGTGGAACATCAAACTACAAGAGACGGACTAAGAGTAAGAATCCAGGATCAAAAATCAAATGACAAGGTGCCAACAGAACTGGTGAAATCTCAAGAACGTCTGGTGATCCTCCAGAATCAGTCATCTTCCAAACACCTCATACATGAACTCGTCCTCTATACCCATGCCGATGTCGCCACTCTCGATACTTATGACTACAGAAAGAATGTTCGCCCATAGAAGTAAGCTTCTTGCAAGAGGAAATAGTAAACGTGGGTTATGCATTGAACCTCGGCTAAGAGAATATTCATTCTTGTAACTTCAGCTATGTGCGTGATATGCTTCCTAAGCATCTCATAAGGATTAATCCATTCGGTAAAGAAGTATATCAATACCGACGCTTGCATTAAACTACACAATTAACCAAGTTAACAGTTCCGCTCTTGAGAGTTCTTATGTTGTGAAACATTTCAGACACGCCCTTTTTGGATTAATAGAAGAATGTATGTTTACTCGAGCGTTTTTCACAATGATGGCGGGTGTTTTGAAGTTTGGCATTCCTCAGCAACTTCGCTAATACAAATCTTTTCACCAAAAAGGAGGACCTTGACATTAAGGCCGATAAATGACTCCCATTCAAATTAGATTTGGATTTACCTCCAATACATCAGGACCGGAGTTGCCAGTGAGAATGAGACCACGTGGCGTGAAGAATGACCGGCGCTACACATACGTGTAGGCTGTTCATAATAGTAAACCGCCAACTTAGTCAAGCACTCGATCTCACAGGAGTCCGGTTGGAATCTCCTTACGGAATTCTGCTTTGCGCTGCCAATTTCCCAAAACAAAACACCGCCCTTCGGCTTTTCAGCACAGATTGACTTTAGTTGCAGGTCGAAACTTCACAATTGTCCGTATTACCTGCAAAATAGACAAGCCTCAAGCCTTAGAATATTCTTCAACGGTATATCGATCGACTGAAAAAGTGACATTTCCAGGAACGCAAAACGACGCTGAGATTCGCCATGTAAAGTTGGTGCTGGATGTGCCACTCCATAACCTCTGTACTTAGCAAGACCTTTCTAGTCTGTGAGAGTATTTCACGTAAAGTACAGATCAACCAGTGCGTATCAGTATAACCGCTCTTAATGGCATGTACCGATGGCATATACCAGATGGAAAATTTTGTTCATAGA
Source organism: Opisthorchis felineus (assembly GCA_004794785.1). Classification (NCBI taxonomy): domain Eukaryota; kingdom Metazoa; phylum Platyhelminthes; class Trematoda; order Opisthorchiida; family Opisthorchiidae; genus Opisthorchis; species Opisthorchis felineus. The sequence continues at coordinate 244,178 of SJOL01008381.1, forward strand.
ATTACTGGGGTCACAAATATTGCGGGAAAAGTGAATCAATATATTAAAACCCATCAACCCTGACTGACTATTGCTGCACAGCTGTCATACAACCCGAAGAAAGCACGACGGATCAAATGCTGCTAGGTTGCTGAAACCTAAGCGGGGACTATCGAAATGTCGAGAATGATTCGAACAGTGGAACGCCCCGATCAATACCGCAATCAGCAGCATGACATCAGTGTTCAACAACTGACGCTTCGCTGGTTTATTAGAAAGCCTTATTGTGAAGAAAAGAATAAAAAAAGGACGGGGAAGGGACTTGGTGCTAGCTTACTAATCCGAGTTGCCTAAAACACCAGATAATCAACCAGGCAATCTGGATAGAAACTGAGAACACGAGCGCCATTGACATCGACTATTTACTGTTCAGCTGTAACACCCTTTCGGTGCCTGGCTGCCATGCCACCTGAAGGATGCACGAGGGCTGGGATGCCGCTAGGTTGCCCAAGCCTAAACAGGAGCGGTGGAGATGCTGAGGATGCATTGGAACCACGAACCTTCCGGTCAGTATGTTCGCACCTTAGGAACTGAGATATCTCGAGTCCTTACATCGATCAACAGCCACGTCTTTCAGCGTCCCCAACCAGCCGCAGTGGGGATCACTCGGTCCCCACCCTGGAAGGCGAGTAGAATCGACAGTACCCAAACGTTTCGTAATCTCTTTCATACCCCTCTGACAGGTCAAGGGTTGGCCACCTCTCTGAACTGGCCATGGAAAGCAGCAATCTCTTCGGCAAACGATGGTTAGGCATACCAATACAGCTTCTGGTGCTGGACACATTCTCCAATGGAAGTACCCTTTGCACAACCGGAAACTCGTTTTATAATTGCCTCGTTACGGATATCGGCGACACAAACCCACACCAGCTATGTCTTTGAGACAACGATTGTCAAACACGTGAAGACGTCTCAGTTCCGCTGCTCGAACAGGCCAGGTCTCAGCCATAAAACAAAACAGCACGTACTTTAGCCTCACGCACACGTCCCTTGAGATTCAGAACTAATACATAAAACGCTCCACAAATGCCACTGCCTCTCTCTGGATTGTATAAGGCTCGTTCTGTGGCTGCATGTTCAGGAGCATGACCTTACTCTTTGTGAATGCAAATTGCATACCAAAAAACAGGATGACTTTGGTGAGTTCATCCAAAAACACCTGCGCCTTCTCCTCCTCTTTGGGATGAGAATGATGTCGTATGCATATTCCAGATCGACAAGGTTTTCGTCAGCAGCTATTTGAACACCGGAGTTTTTAGGAACTTTCAGCGTTCGTCTTATTATCTCATCGATCACGAAGTTAAAAAGGAATCGAGAGAGTGGGCACCCCTGACGGACACTGCTTTTTGTACGGAAGCTTTTGGAGAGCTTGCCGTATACTATCATACATGCGGAAGTATGAGAATACAAAGAACTTATTATGTTCATAAACTTCCGGGATATTCCTTGATGGGCAAGCGCGTCAAGGATATCAAACCGGTCAGCCGAGTCGAATGCGCCTGGGAAATCCCGGAATACTAAAATTGTGGGTCGTTTGTACGTATGACTTTGTTCTATCACCTGATGGAGTGTGAAGTTTTGGTCAACGCAACCCACACCAGGCCGCAGTCCTGCTTGCTGCTCTCGAGTCAGTGTTTCACGCCACCATAAGGTGACGAAGCACAAAGGACGCCAGTAGTCTCGTTAGGATTGGAGTCAAGTTGATCCACTGTAGTTACTAGACGCACTACAAGCCCTTGTTTTGAAAATAGGCACTATCATGGATTCTCCCGTTGTCTGGGGAGAAAACATCCATAAAAAGGAGAAAACAGACGAAAGTTGGTTGCTTGAACCTGTGGAGGCTACCTTGCAAACAGCTTCAACTCAGTTACCAGACAAAAAACCCAGTATCAAACACCAGGAGCTGACGAAAGCAGTGGTAAGGTTTTATCCACGTGGTACGAAACAGCTGGAGCCAGTATATCTCATTTAATGGGAAGTCGTCGAGAAAAAGAAGCAAAAAAACCGTTCAGGGGGGAGTTGTACCCTACAACCGCAAACGTTCCCAACGAACTAGAACAAAATTGCAATCGTCTTATTACCGATTACTTTAGGTAGCACAAATAGATCCCAATTGGGAAAATTTGTTTAATTCACACGGTGAGCTGTCTGTGTAATTGTTGTGCAGGTTTAACACTTTGAAAACCGGGTATTCGCTTCTGGAAATAAACCGCCAGATGATGACGTACTGTGATAAGCGTGTGATACATGGGGATTTAGAAATATGGAGACATCCACTACGTTCGCCTTCGCAAACCTGTCCTAGATTGGTCTCTACCTATATTCAAAGTGTGATAACAGTTCAGTTCCAACATGCCAAAAAAATCGGCGACGACAGTATTCACTTAACATTCCACTCAGCAAGACATCAGTTATCACTTCACTACGCTAACTAGTCGGATTACCCGTTTGTTTTGTACCGGTTGCGGGTGTCACTCCAATCTGTTTGCTCATATGCATGCTAAGAAACGAGTTGTGATATTCAACACCACAGCCACCAGTATACTCTAATGGAATGTGGTAAATTCAACGGGTCAGGAGTGCCACAATGCGTTGCGTCACCCTGTTACACAAATTCTGTTGCCAGTCCCACTGTGATCGATGAGCTTCACATGAAACTGGACGTCATATCAACTGGAGTAATATACATGCAGAAGATACTGAAATGTCTCAAATCCAGTTCGCAGTTGCCACGGCAACGCCAAGCCGTGAAGACGGGCCTTTATACTACAGCTGGCTTTCCATCACAAATAAGACGGCTGTGTTAATCTTGTGTTTTCTTTCAGATTGGCATATACTACTCAATAAGAGATCAGTAGCATAAGAAGCAGCCAAGCAGCCAAGCAGCGTGACTTACGGTCAGCTGTGCGGATTACGCGTAACTAATCAACGTCCTATCCATCGTTTCCACTATGCACGCATTGCGCCCCCTAAGTGGATCTTACGCTGTACTGTTTCATCTCCTCCAGTACGCCGGAACTAAACCATGCTCGGAAACTGGGTTGAAGACCACACACAAGGTGGTTGTGCGACTTGCAGGGTTCACGTTCACATCACTCCTCATGTCCTGTAGCAATTATTCCAGGGCATTACTGGACTCGAGTTTCACTCTCATTGGAGCTCATCAGTAGTGCATATCCTTGGCCATGTCGGGGTTTGAACTCCGGACATCTGACATGCGAAGCGAGCGTGTTACCACTAATCCACCAGCACACGCTGGACGCATCCAAATTACCATGTCTGAACAGGCGAACGTGTTCAAGCTTCAGCGATGTGATTGGTTTGCTAGACGCGTCGGACGATGACCCAGTAACTGCCCCGGTGTGTCGATCGATCGACCCGTTTATCAGCACTTCTCGATACGGACGCTTGAAACCTATTGAACAATTTTTGATGTTCGGATTTCAAACCCCGCCACGGCAATGGATATGCACTTCTGATGGGCTCTAATAACAGCGAAACTCGAGCCCAGTACTTTCTCACTTTGGTGTGTATTCACTGCAATAATTGCTCCAGAAAGGGAAAAGAACTGCCCAAGCGAATGTTATGTGAACATCATTCCCACAAGGACAGCAGATGAACAGTTGACCAAGCTATAACCCCTCCACCCCCCCCCCACACACACACACACAAGCACAAATATTTTCGCTATTTCGTTTAATGTGTACGCTTTTAGCACAAGAATGTAGTGGAGAGGAGTTCCTCGGAAAACACTAGGAGTCGTCTTGTTGTTGTTTGATTGTATTGCGAGTTACGTGCAGAGACGGGACTGAGACGCCGTCACTTTGGTAAGCCCAGAGAGAAGCACTAGAAATGCTGATTCACGGGCTCGTAAAGCTACTTCTCCAGGTTGGAAGATAAACCACCCACCCGAAAACTTATGATAAGAAACCGAGCGGCATAGAGTGAAATGATCATTTCCGTGCAGGAAATGCACAATATGCATAAAACGAAAGCAATATGCAATACAGACCAAGCAGTCAAAGTATAAAAAGCGACTAGTAGCTGTTCGGTTCATCACCGTTTGTCCAAGATGGCAGCAAGTGCAGCGTCCGAATTCATGTGGGTGGAGTCAATTTTTGTCATATCCAGACCAAGGTTTGACAAGGCACCACGTAGGCATTTCTGGTAGGCCTTCAGTCTTTGACCACACGGATCGACGGAATAACCATGGAGGAATTTCTCGAAAAACTCTTGGAAGCAGGCATCATAAGCCGCCTTCAGTGAGTCACATTCAGGAGCGAGGCTTCGCAGTTTGGTACAGACAAGTTCTTCATGATCAGCACTGGCTGTATTATCAGCTGCAGGATCAGATTGACTCATTCACTATCACTGGAACAGGACACGAAACAAAGGAAACTTAGATGAATTGATAGGTGGTGATTAGTTGAGCTCCAGAACATAAAACCACAAGGTATGTGAGCGAAGCAACCAGAGCTGAATCGCATTAAAAGTTCTAATGAAGACAAATGAAAACCATCCAAGACGAATATAAGAATAGCCGATGGAAGAATTTGATCTCAGAGTGGCTGTGATTTAATGAACTGCAAGTTTTGGGAGAAACTGATTGGTGTCCTGAATTTTTACGAACAGACGCCTCATTGCAATCAAACTGCGAAGGCTCTAGATAGTCGCAACCTGGAGCACTGTTAAAGTGTATGATGAATTAGAAGCGTAAGAATCAAAACCAATATTTTAGAGGAAACTTAGCTACCTCACACAGAAAAAAACGGATACCGGACTGCGAGGAGTTCACAAGTGTTAGCTTGCCCGACAAACCACTTAACACTTCATAAGCTATCCAATGTCATTAGAGTGAACAGGATACTAAATTAGGAATATCGGATAATCAGGACCATTTTGAGCCCACCCATCAGGTCATTTTAGATAACAGCTAAACTCCATGTCAGTTGCACGCTGAAGCTTGGTCGTCTTCGAAATCAACAATACGATCCAGATAGTCTTTTAACTAAGTTAACATTCTTGCTCGAGGCAAGTCAGGAATCAGGGTAATCAGGGCAATCTAGATAGACCTGGCGGCAGCAACGCCATTGGTGTCGGTTGCCAGTCATAACTTTGGGATCCTTAGCCAAGTTCAGGGGGGTCACGCAGACTTAACCCTGGAATGCACGCAACAACAACGACGCACAGATTGTTTGTTATCGCGTTCATATTTTCTTCTAGGTTACCCACTGCCCATTTTCCACCTTGTTATTCATTAGTCAGACTAAATTACGCATGGTGCTAGCAAAAGATGACAGCAACCCTTGTTTTAGGTCGGATATATTCCTTGTCGGAAGAACCGGTTGTGCAAACGCTCCTGATCACCTTGTTAAGGCTGTGATCATGAGAAATCAGTTGCAAAAGTTTTAAAGGCACCTCAGATCCTCTGTCCACTGAGGCCACTCGCCCAGTAGCCTCAACGTCCCTTAAAACCGGATGACAAGGCGTTTCGCCCACACAAGTTTCGGAAGTTAGTGAACGTGTTCTGGAATGGAAGGCAATCGGCAGCTGATTCACACCACTGACAGTTGATAATGTGATGCATTTTAGTTACAAACTGGCTTGTTGCTGGGTTGTAACATTTGATCCGCAGTGCCGACCAGTCTGGGAACGTGTGCGCCACGGAAACAACTTACAGTCAGCACACAACTGAAGCAAACGCTAGCCACTGTCAACACGTCTGGAGCCCAATCCAGAAAAACTACCCACGAATACGTTAATTAAGCACTCATGCGCGATTAACCAATCGGTGTCTTAGCTTTTGGGTTTTTCACTTGAAAATCCAACTCATTGTATAGAATATCACCGACGGTGTCAAACCCAGTTTACTGGGGCATACTAAACGGGCAGCGAGCGATCTCTCGTTCACAGGATGCTACCAGGCATTTTGGCAAACATACAGAGTAGGAATGACTATCGACAGGTATCAGGCCAAGCAGAGGTCTCTCAATTTGATAGCTTAAGACAACATAGCATCCGAGGCTTCTGGTTGCGGTCTTGTGTAGACAAAAGCAGCTGAGAAATGAAGATATCAACTCACAACCGTGCTTGGATCTCAGATTCTGGTTTCCGATACACAGCGCATATAAAAGTAAGACGAATGAAGCGTACGAGAAAAATAAGCCTGCTGCCTTGCTTGTTGTAATGTGAACAGTGAAAGCAGTCGAACTGACTGAGCATCGAGGTTAGAAGTGAGATTTCAGTGAATGCGATGACGACGAGCGATCCAGAGTCATGAGCCCTAATGATGGGATCTGTGTAACATTTATTGTAAATGGGATGGAGTGGGGGAAATGAATGCGTGAAAGTGAAGTGTCAAAAGTGGCATTTCGCTGTATCAGGCAGGGATGATGGCCACACGCGACGGCTGATGCGGTTTATTCATGGGTATCCTGGATGCCCAATCTAGAAAGGAAACTTCAAACACAGCCCCTAGCCCAAAATCCTGATTGCAAGGAAGGGTTGGTTGGCATAAAACTACCGGAGTAGACGAACGTCTAAGGAACTTTTAAGAAACATGTTATTACATTTGCTGGGGGATCAGGAAGACTGTTTATCAGACAATTCAGTATGGCTTGGATTGATGAAGTACGCCGACCATCGTTCATGACAGTATAGATAAAAATGAGAGATATGATACTCAGGCAAACCGTTCGGTAGCACCCTGAGACAGAAATAGGGGTCCCTCGACCATGATAAGGTTTCTATGACCCAGCCCTGCACGAACTATTTTCACTTCATCAGTTTTGCAGAAAATCTATTTTTGAATAAGTGTCTTCAAAACCGCCGCAAGCATCATACGTTTTTAAAAAAATAAGATTACTGACAGTATCATGTGAGCATATGCCCCATTGTTTAGCCTGCGAAATGGGTTGTGAAAATTGCACTCTGTAATGTCCAACTGAAGTCAAATCTGATCGCAGCTTTCATCGGCCGCCGCTATGTAAATGGATGTAACTAGTGCCTAACAGGCCCACACACAGAAAATTCTCGAAGCCTGCACCTCGACGGGCCCAACCAAGGATGTGAAGGTAAGTTCAAAAGCCGTGTACCTAGTGGTGCGACAATGCAGACCCCGGATGACTCATCACACCGTCTTCACGCAACAGTGCCATAACATTCATCATTATACCCAGCAAAAAACTAGTGCATAACTGCGGCAAACTGAGTTATGGGACTTGGGGGAGAAAATATCGATAAGTGATGGGAGGTTTGAATGAACTATTTTGATCAGGATGATTGGGCATGCTGTAGATCCGCATTGAGCATGTTTGCAGAGGTACGTCAGGCCATTATAATACCGCTGGTCGGCGCACTGCTGTCTGCCCACACCGACAGAAAACCTCTGCTCAGACACTCATACGAACCAACCTAAAGTTGTGGTTCGGCTTGCATCTTGGATTACATACCACAGTTCACTGCTACGAACAACTTACTGTCTAGAATTTGTTGCCATAACAAGTGTTTGGAAAGGTTCTCCCAGGACATTATTTTCTTTTTCCCTCTATAATGAGATCGAACTTCCGTGCAGCATGTTCAGTTGAGGATTATTACAAACCAGATGTTCAGGTGGGGTTTATTTAAATCTTCTGTTAACACTAAATTCACTACGGCAGTGAAGCATCGGTGTTGAACACTGACTTCATGCTGTCAGTTATGATGAACTTCACTTCCGAATAAGTACAAAACTCTAACTACGTACAATTTCGCATTCGTTGGGGGAATACAAGTGAAGGAAAAGCTGATGAGGCTCAAGAAAGACAATAGTGGGCAATAAAAGTAGGCAGGTGGTACTGAAATAACCATTGTAGGTTACACGAATTGGACGGTGGTCATCTCTTACTTCAACCGGACCAGGCGATACCAACAAACACCAACTTATGGTGCCCTGTTAATATGTAGTAAAAGTGTGTGCGCGAGGGTTAAAAAAAAAACAGGCGTACCAGCGTAACCACGGAACACTTTGTCACGTGGTGAAGCAGAGGCTAAATGAGATGAAATCATCGTTCGTCACTCACGATCATCCCAGGAAACCCACTCTTTAAAAAGTGGAGAGTTGGACTGAGAACATTAAAACAGGTTTGCACAGTGGCAGAATGTGAAAGGCCAAAGCTATATTTCCGCCTATCCCTTTTGGCGACGGAAATTAAGAGGGCGGATAGATCCCGTCATTTGCAGATGTCACCACGCACCAGCTATTTAATTGCAAATACTTTCCGGCAACACGAAACTTACATATCCACACATTGAGCACAGTAAGTCATTAGGAAATAAGTTTGAGCGAGAGAACCACAGTAGTGTTCTACTTCAACCCAGGAATGTGCTCAGGTGTTAGTCTATAGTAAAATTTAAATGACACCTTTTTCAACAAGAAAGTAGAAATTTAATAGGTGAGGATGGTTTGACTGTCAGAAGAGCAGATAGTGAAAATTGCAAGCGCGTAATAGAAGCGCACTCCCCTAAATCATAAGCTGAACTGAACAGGACACATAACTAGGTGAATCCACCGATAGTCGCGAGGGGGATACTTTCGGATTCTGAGATCTAGTTGACAAAGTTTAATATTTAATCGACTTCCATACTCTATGTCTCGCAACCAGCCATAGCCTAAACATGAGCACCCGAAGAGTAACGGGCTCGTGCCTTCGGGCATGAGCTTCTCATGACGCACTAATGGTACTGCTGAATTAAGAAGAAAAACCTGCACTAAAACAGTTGTTGCGAAGGCATATTGGAGGACTGAGGGTAGACAGTAGCGTTAGAATGTTGAGGACTGGTAGGTTGCGTATTTATGGTGCGACACAGACATTCAAAGGGGCTTAACAGACCACAAGGAATGGCAATCGATTTGGAGTTTGCGTACAACTACGAGGGTTCCGAAGGAGCCCCACTATCAACGCGCCGAACTGACGTGCAACAGCCGGTACTACTCCAGGGTCGAAAATTCGCCTTGGCAACGGAGCACATGTATTAGCAATCTAATCCACAAACTGTACAGCGTTATTCCCTGTGATTTTGACTGTGCCTTGAAAGGATAAATACAAATGACTTTGTGCGCATTTTCTGCGGCATGCTAACTAATGACGCGGAATAACAAGGGCCACAGCTGAATCATGCTATGGTTAGATACGAGGTCCGCCTGGACGGACCAAGGACAGTCCATTTATTGATAGTACTGAGATGAAGGATGCTGAAAAAACCGAATGATATCTTTTAGAGCCGTAAAAATGAGTGCAAACAGAAGGCAACGGCAATGATCATACTATTTTTTTTTTTGGGGGGGGGGAGAAGAAGAAAGCCGCAATGGAAGTCAAAATAGTGGTTATTCGAATCAGGGTACGGAGATTTTTTATCGGTAACGGAAGTACTTATTATCTCTTCGCAGTCCTCTCTAGACAATCTCCACCTTGTTCTGCCAAAACTGCTTCTTAAGTCTGCCGAATTGGCAATCCGCTCTTTCAACTTCCTAGCTTTCCACATCGCGATATCCTGTCGACATTCAGTATACTCGTCCATGAGCGGACGTGACAAATAGTAACAATGAATTGAGTCAATTACTTAAAATGTGACCACGGCATGTCATCCCCCCGGCCAGTGCTAGAATCTGTTTCGTGTCCCAATGGGTGTCACCATTAAGCACGATGCCGAAAAAAGTATGCATCAAGGTTACCAGAATCCTACGGAAAATTGAATAGAACGTACGTAACACAGCACAATTGAGAGACTAGCTAGAATGCACATTCGTTTCAGTCACAGAGCGCGGGGTCGTCCGATCTTGTGTACATCAGTGTCGACCTCCACGTCCACAGAGAAAGGATATTCCTCACATTAATGCAATGCGAGTGCGTCAGTAGGATAAAAGGATCCCATTACTCGAGTTTGGATTGTAACAGCACTTACAAGAGAAGGGCAACCACAATAAGTTAGCGAAATCCAAAACAACAGGTGGCACGAAATAATGTATTTATACTAGTATATACAAATGAATCGGCGGGAAGAAGCTTCGGTCGATCCTACAAATCATATACGGTCGGTTTTCGTCTATACTGCTTGGTCAACGAGGACATTTTTTTCTGTATCAGGCGACTCTCGTTTGCCTTGGCTTTCCTGAAAGAAGAGCAGTAAAGCATAACATAAACAAAATGGTACGTGGAGATGCAGTCGCTTCTCTCGGCAGACCACTTCCAGGAGTCGGACATAAGCGGTCTCTTCTGAAAAAGGACCCCTCCTGATGGGAGAGTGACAAAAAATGAGAATACCTTCCGAAAAAAGTCTGATGGTACCATTTGTCTGGAAGAATTGCTGTATTCACCGAATAAATCCTAAAAGTCCTCCAGGTTCCAACCTGTATTTCAATGCAGATGGTTCGGAGTTTAGGTCCTTTTGAGCGGCATCAGTGGTGGTAAAGTAACTACCTTTGCAAAACAAACCTCGTTCCCCTTCAAACACCGATGGAACCAAAAAGATCATCTAGTTAAACGCTTAATAAACAACGAATTAATTAAGCTCTATTTCAATATACAGCTGAATCCCGAAAACCTCAGCCACACAAAAACTTCCTCCCTCATTGGGGTTCATTAAGAACATTGGTGGGTTTGACCCTTTACCTCGCGCGGTTTAGGTTTTAGGGATCCGACTGTATCTTTAACCTAAATATCTAGTCAAACTGAAGGCACAGTGCTTGATGACCATGAGGTCCGTCGAGGGGAGTGAGGACTAGTTAGACGAACAACTTGGCCATTAACCAGTAGTCGCATTGTTCTGACTACTGAAAACGTTATCGAACCTTCGGACATTTCCCTCCTCAATTAGGGCGTTTCCGGTTACCGATTTTTCGTGACAAATAGAACCACTGTGGGTTTGCAGCTGATGATGATGATACACCGCAGGTAAGTTCACAAAGAGGAAGGATCGGTCTCCCTTCAAAATAAACGAGGCGGCAACTACCAACGACACGCAATCAAATAAGACACAAAACCACGAAGTCCGCAGCGTTTTCACCCCTAGCCTGCGTGGCATTTGCTGGCCTCCTGGAGACTTTTCCCGGTTCTCACCCCGTCTTATAAGACACGCCGAGGTAGACGGTGCATGAACATATGGAGAAAGTGTACTAACCATTCGTGTTTTGTGTGATCAACATGCTCGAGGGTTTGCTTATACGCCCTGTTCCAATAACAAGTTGGCGGATTTCGTCATTAGTCATGCGATGATCTCATCACACGCGCATGATTCTCCCAAGACAATGATGGTGAGAAGTCGGATGTTCGCAATGCCTTGATGTCATACAGAGAAACTGCACGCGCCCTTTTAGCCTAACGCTGACGCAGCGAGGCCATAGGTTTTGTGGCTTTGTAAACGCATTGTAAGCCCTTACTACGCGATCAACCAACTATTTAGCTACACCAGCGATTCAAAAACAAGTCCAATGCGTTGTTCTCAAGGGAGAGCTGTGGAACTGTCCACGCCGATCACTCCAAAGTGTCGGGTCAGTGTTGCGAGGTTAATTATGTGTCGTACAGTTTGAGCTGTATCGCATGCCAAAAGAACACCGTACGCATACGCTGGATGAAGTAGTCCGGTATCTGGGATCCGATCTAAACCCTTAAAGAATAAGTACGCGACGGTTACCTGTAAATCCCAATCGGTAACGAAATTGTGACAGCGGACGCTCCTGTCGCAAACTACTGATGACGTTGAAGACGCTTAAAAATGACCGTACACTGACGTGGCCCGAGGTGTGCTCTTAAAACCCAGGGATGATGGTGACGTACTCCACAGGTACACCATTTCTGAGCAAGGACCCATCATTACCATTTTCAGCGTCCAGCCGTGTCCGTGAGCAATTGGCTGTTGTTGCTGCGGTGGAAAACAACATATGAGAGTGGGGTATATGGAAGAAGAGATGATGAAACATGTGAACGCTTCTAAATCTGAAACTGGGAAGTGGGGTTGTTCAGAGTAGACCGACCAGCTGGTTGATACAGACCCCTCATTGACTGCACTTTCACAGTGCTTTATAACCGAATGAGGCGATTCCCCAACATCCAGGGAACTGTGGATGATAGTCCCACAGTGGGTATGCTGAGGTTCCAGAAGGCGCAAATGCTGGTCTATATATCTTCCTGAGCTGAAAGGCGCCCGATTTCGCAGACCTAGTGCTCTTTCTTGACAGTCAATGAGTGACGGCTTCAAACAATTTTGAAGTTATTGATAGTGCACTGAACCCGCAATCGTTGTCCTCTTTCTCGAAAATTAGAATAATTGTGGCCTTTGAATTATGCACCTGAAACTGCTCTTGGATCCGAATTACTTGAAGCAGCACAACTAACTGATTACCCAAGACAACATTTCTGTCTCTGGGTGAAGCTGGATGGATGTCATTGGAGCCAGCTTTAAGGGTTCAACATCTCAGCTAGCCTTGCTGTCGAAAAAGAATCCAAATGTACGGACAAGTGCAGCTAAGTTTGGCGACCAGTCGAATTACTTCACGCAAGAAATCAACCAAAGAGTGCCTCAAATCGTTCCGCCAGGCGTTCTGTTCTTTTGTTCAGGCTGTTTAAAGCTGGCCGTCTAGATTGGTAACGCCCTCACTGACACAAATCAAAGTAGTACTGGACTCTCGGATTAGCTGAAAGTTTCTGCCTACTAAAGCAATTTCAAAGCACGCTGGGCCCACCAAATTTCACCGTCTTCCTTTCTCAACTTTGGTCAAAGCTTTTTACGGGTGATATCATTTCCACTGTCACCGGGAATGTCACGAAGAAATTTAAGGATTGCAAGAGAATCAGAGATCCAATGATCAATCCTGTGGTTGCCGTGATGCAGCCCATAATAAAGGAAGGACCTTACGAGGGAACAGTAGGTAAGCAGCTGTTGAGTGTAGATTGAGAGCGAAGTATGGTAAACGAGTTTGTCGTCTGGGCGACATCCATTCGTTTGGTATGGTTCTTCAGGCGTCCACTAAACCACAGCAGTGAGTGGTCTGAGTCTACTGAGACACATGTAGGGACGACGAGACAATGGACTGCACTAGAAGGGACACTGTATTAGGCGCCAGCGCACATTGTGCCTCTTCATGGATGTAAAAACTGGTCACCTGCCTGCAATCCATTGGCGTTGTCGGGGAAGCATCTCTCGCGTATGGTGGCAGCAACAAGTGAATAATATGGAACTATGACACGGGGTCTTTAGTGATGCTAACACCGATTTCGAACGCGTGATCATACTACACATACTGGAACCTGACTGGAACAGGTTCTCAGAATGTAACCACAACAACAACGACAACTAAGATGAGGCTTACGTGTGCCGTCAAGTCAAAGACGAAAGAAGCGTCGCGGACGCCAGCCGTCAAAGTGCAGGCGAAATTAATTTCTGACGAAAATCGTTCATGCTTTGGTAATGCGTACAGTGAATTCATACGCTACAGTACAATTCCGGCTTATGTAGCAACCAAGATAGGCAAACCGGTCAACAAATCCAAACTCTAGAGTTTCAGAAAGGGAAGGGATGAAAGATCCTGAAGACTCTACAATTTGAAAATTCGAAACGCGTGCCGAAATATGAGATCACTTCCGATATCCTAGAGTGGTTAGTGTGGATAGATAATCGTCACATAACAAACGTTGTAAAGTGGATGGACATTTCTCACTAAACCCGACCGATCCTCAAAGAAAGCTACCCAAAAATAACAGAATTTGCGGAGAAAACAACCACAGTAACACCCTCCCATCTACACGCAGCAGCAACAAACCGTTTTTGGATAAGTTCAATGGTTTCTGGATCAGGAGGAGGTTTGTTGATTTCCGCCACGCACTCACGAATCAACCGTCGGATGCGTTCCAGACAATCCGCTTGGTTTAGTACCTGCTTTCTGGTACGATCGGAGGCGATGATGAAGAACGAATCTTTTGTGATACGATGAGCTTCCTGTAGGAAAGGTAAGTGAAGTTGTTGGGGGATCGGACGATATAACGCACCTTTTCCAGGAGTCTGGCGCGCACAGGCTCTGGAATCCATGAGGCACTAGGGACGTGGAATCTCACCTCTACTTTAGACCGAGCTAGGAGAAAGTGCAAATCTTGTAAGTTACCGTGTTCCATGGCTTACTCTTATTGACATGCTGCCCGCCAGGACCACTAGCGCAACTGTACGTGAATTGAAGATCATCTAAATAGAGGTTAGAGAAAACGTACAAGCAATCAAAAACTAAACGCAACAATGGTTACATACCAAGGGGAATGTGACCGGAGAATTCCGGGCAATGTTGCAGGCTCTGGAAAAAACTTAGAAAGTAAACCCAGGAAACCTACTTGGGAGGTTGACCCGTTATCCGTCACGATTTGCACATTAGCTGAAGCATTGTTCACCGACCGCGCGGAGGAGGAGAAACATCGTAACAAAGACACTATGGGCAACGAAGGAGTAGAACCTCTACCAAGACGTGCGACTGCTGTGAACATCAAGCTCCTTATTAAGCGTCCAAAGGATCGAAAGATAAGATATCCTATGGTCGTGTTCTGAGTACGTTGTTACAATTAAACTGGAAAATTGAAAACATTTCATCAATGGTCGTTAAATTCCGCCAGCAGATGTAACTCGTACCAATCCCCAATCATCATCATCATCATCATCATCACCATCGACAGCATGACATCAGTGTTCAACACCGATGCTTCGCTGCCGTACGTGACGGCCGATGTGGCATGGGTTTACTTGTATGTGTGCAATTCATGGTTGTACGCAGGCTGGGATACTGTCAGGGCGCCCACACCTAGACAGGAGGACGGTTAGGGTCCTCAACCAAAGCCTTTGGTTCAAGAGCCTAACCGCAAGGCAGCGGTGTTTGGCGGGAAATGCAAACGCATTACCATTTCTACGGAACAAGTTGCCACATGTTCCAACCCCCAACCTGGAGGACCAAGAGACTGTGTTCGTCAGACCTCTAACCATTGCCCAACCTGGTATGAGAGACTCTGTAAGTATCGTTGGGACACCCTCCAGTATAGCTCAATGGGTCACTGAGGTGCGCAAACCGTCACACCACGGTAGGGTCCCATCTCTTCGTGACGGCCAATCCCCAATATAGTGAATCCGTTCACCAGGAGGCGTAGCCTTGAGCATGGCGTCCGAAAATCTGTACAGTGTAGCTCGAGTACTTAACCTGAGGCTAACCGCATTTGTCAACAACTTGTCTCGGGTGTGTGAGACGAGTGGTTGTCTCGACCTGGTTAACCGTAAATCCTTCTGAATAACCCTAAAATACCTTGGACTGGAAGTCATTGCCGGAAAGAACCCTTGATAGTGCTCTCACTGAAGTACAAACAGGTATCCGATATCCTAATTGGCCTGAAAAGTCACCCTTTCTATCTGTGGGACAAACTAATGGTCAGCTACATGTCCAACAATGTTATTGATGGCAGTAAAGTATCTGAGACGTAACCATTGTTACCTGCCACCGGTCCCTCCACCCAAATTGGACACATTTCGATAAATACACTCATCTGCATATCAATTGGGTTTTCACCGAAGACTCGACTGAATCTCCCGAATATAGCACCAACTGAAACATGAGGCAGCCTGGTACAGTATAAACGAGAGATACACCTGGGTTCCAGGTGAGTCTACCGTCAAAACCAAATTGATATGCAAATGAGTCCAACTTGGGTACAAGTAGAACATAAGGCTGACGGAAACTCGGGGACTGTGCCTACGCGAAGAGCCCCAAGAAGGGCGAAACCGGTCTTGGGCTGTCGAAGAGCTTTCAACAACCCTATGAGTAGTTTCCTATATGAAAACTAGTAGGGTTGTTTGTTAACAGAAGATAATTTGATGAGGGAGCCGTCCAGGATGCTCAAGTATGCCTGTGAGCGACAAAACCAGATTTGCGTCTAACCAGGAGGTGAAAGGAGTTTTATGTGCTATTTGGACTGTTTCCTGAGAAGCCGGTGGCAGGCAAGGAAAACGCACTATCCCAGAGGTGACGATGACCAGTACTGTAAAACGTTCAACACAATGGAACTATTACTGCGCGTTTGACTAGCCTTACACACCCCGGGTCAGTGACCATGTTTGAATGCCAGTCACGAAGATCTTGTCACAACAGAGTTATTGGGCATCCATGGCTTCTTATAAGGGGCCAAGTCACTGGTTGTTCACACAATCGGCTCGTCCCTCCAAACAAGGTTACCCCTCTGTCCACTGCCTTTTGATGCTCCCAGAGTCAAACAGCGCCGCCCCATCCTGCCTGTTGTACATGCCTGGGTACCGTAATGAGACGGCGGAAGGAAAAAAAATTCAAATGATTTCACAGAAGGTAGACAAACTGCCTCACCAAATCCAAACGAGTTAGGTTTGCACACCGAATTCGTAGCGATCTTTGCACGATACACAAATAATCAACATCATCTATCATTCATTACCGACAGCGGAGGGTATGAAGAGGCCCCCTACTGACGGCAATATCCTATGGAATCTGGTGCGGGTTTCATTCTAAAACACTAAACAGCCCGGCACATGCGTCTCGCAGAATCTCCTAAGTAAATGGCTGTTCGGAATCCCCCAGCTGTAGCACCCTTTAGGTGCCTAACTGCCATGCCGCCATAAGGAAGCACGAGGGCAGGGATACTGCCAGGTTGCCCGAACAGAGGCAGGGGAAGTCTAGAGGCAGGGGTCGGGTTCGAACCACGGACCTCCCGGTCAGTAAATTCGCGCCTCGCCCCGCTGTTGCCATTCCTTGTCCACGAGAGCAGTGAAAGCCCTTTCAGACCGGACTTCTTTCATACTATTCTTGCACACACTATTCCAGGTAGCGTTAGACACGTACACAAAAGGAGGAAACGAAGATTTCCTGTGGTTGACAGGTTATCACGAAGAGACTGGACCTCACCGTGGTGTGACAGTTTCTGTGCCCCTGTGACCGACTGAGCTATACTGGGTGGTGTCCGTGCGACACTCACGAAGTCTGTCATATGTGGTTGATCAATGATTAGAGGTCTCACCAACACAGTCTCCTGGCCCTTCAGGTTACGGGTTTGAACATGTGTGGCGGTTTGTCTTACAATAGTACAGCGCTTCCAATTCCCACCAAACGCCGCTGCATAGTGTCCAGGTTTTGAGCCGAAGGATTTTGTCGAGGATTCTAATCGTCCTCCTGTCTAGGTCTGGCCGCCGTGGCACTATCCCAACTATGAAACTAGCAATGCTCTCGTGCCACAGTGGCCGCCGCATGGTATCATCATTCGGGTCGCCTTATTTGCTGCGTATAGCAGGGCGCGTAAACAAAAACAGGCTAATGCTAACGCCTCCTTTCTTACAGTCCCACACATTCCTTCTTCTACCCTACCAACCCAGGTCCCAGCACTACGACTGACAACCTTGCTCGCCATGCGTCACGCTCAGCTGCAGCTTCTGTACGTCCGACTTAAGTAACAAGCCTAAACACTTCGAAGTCTGTTTTCAAGGCCCGAAAGACGGTCTGCTTAGCTGCCTTTAATGTTCGCACGCTGAAGCACATAGAACAACAAGCGGCCCTTTCTCGTACGCTGGGTTTCCCTCACACTGATGTACGCTGTCTGTCAGAAACAATGACAGAAGACGCAAATACCGTAATTGAATTGACTGCCCCATCACTCTCATCCAAGTTCCCACCGCGCAACTCTGGTGATGCGGAGGCCGCTGCAGCTGGATATGCCTGGGTGGGCAATGTGCTGAGCGTTCGAGCGGAAACACCTTTACTTGATTAGATACTCGCTGGTGGTCGCCCCTGCAGGCCCAACTGGGTCGTCTTGGGTTGGATACCAGACTCACGGACAACGAAGTGTCCGCTTGAGATGTGCACCTATCACAGACCGTCCTTTTGCAGTACCAATTTCCTGAAAAGCAGAACTCACTTGACCACGTGATTTTCACCAGTGAATCAGTCCCTGATCCAAAGAAACCACATCGCCATCAGTTATCGGCAGTGCGGGTCGATTAATGCCTGCCGCTCCTTCTACAATACCTGCGTGGACTCCGTACATGAACTTGTTCGCTGCTGCTTTTCATAGTGCTTTTAGGTCTACGCGAAACTCGCACCAGTGAGAAGCCAGTGGATCGAAAACCAAACGAACCTACCAAAACAGACTTCTCTAACGCCTACTGGATGGTTCGATGTAAGATACTAATGGCCACTGGGAGAGAGATATCCAAAGCACTACTCAAAGCCAGAACTTCTGTCTACGGTATAACCAATTCAACCTCAGCCAAACATTGGGTCTCTGATAAGACCGTGTCCCTGGTGGAGGACCGAGGGCACTCTTCCTGGTCGCAACCAAAACTCACTTCCGACGCATCAGTCGACGCCAAGTGAAACTAATTGTCCGCGCAGACCAAGAAGCTTAGTGGACCAGAAAGACCGAAGAAATGGAAGATGCGAAAAATGCTGGAAACATTCGCAGGCTGGTGCTCGGAAGCTTCTTATCAACGAAACCATCATGGATTAAAATGGCTCTTTGATATCCAGCAAAGGAGAACGCTTGAGCGGTTGGGCACAGCACTTCGGACCAGCTACCTGTAATCCGGAATGCCGGCCTTCAACAGAAAGGTGGACTGAATATGGAACCCCCTTCAGCCTCAGAAATGTCCTACTGTATATCTCTACTCAAGAGTCATCGTGCTCCTGGTCCTGACGACCTTCCACCTACTCTGTTCAACGATGGCGGTGAGTTCCTCAGCCAGTGCTTGTCTGGCCTATTTGCATCTACACTGGAGAAAGAGACAATCCAAGGCAACTGGAGTGAGTCGATAATAGTTCCCACTTTTGAAAATGGTACTCGCAGTGAATGTAGTAACTACAGCGGTGTCAGTTTGACTCCCGTTGCAACAAGGCCAGAAAGCTCGCTGATTCTTCGTCGTCTTATGGCGGCAAGCAAAACCTTGACCCGTGAACATCAAGGAGGATATCGACCTGGTAGAGGCTGCGCCGACCACATCTTCACACTCC
>SJOL01008381.1:267709-283390 GCA_004794785.1 Opisthorchis felineus
CATACCTTTGGGAGCGTGAGTGTATGGGGAGCCCTCCAAAATCTTTCCTACAAGCAATGGTGTCTGACAAGGGTGTACACTGTCTCCACTTTTTGTTTAATTTCGTCATGGATTATGTAAGGAAGCGGACACTGGACGGTCTCCGAAACTCCGGAGTTCAGATCACTCCGAGCGAGAACCTTGTCGACCTGGAATATGCAGAAAAGCTGACAAAGGTCATCCAGTCCTTTGGTGTGACTCGCGCCCACAAAGAGCGAAGGACGTAAAGTCTTTGAATGTGACTTTGAAAATTCA
Organism: Opisthorchis felineus; assembly: GCA_004794785.1. Lineage (NCBI taxonomy): Eukaryota > Metazoa > Platyhelminthes > Trematoda > Opisthorchiida > Opisthorchiidae > Opisthorchis > Opisthorchis felineus. Next base: position 268,004 of record SJOL01008381.1, read on the forward strand.
AGAAGTTTAACTAAAAGCTGTAGAACACTATACGTATCTTAGAAGTTGTATTAGCTTTGACAGTAATGTGACAAATGAAGGAAACGCCCGAATCTCGGAGGCCAGAATTGCGTTCGCCAAACTGCACCAGTTGTGAAGCCAAAAAAGCACTTCAATGAATCGCAAGGGATGCGTGCATCTGACTGCAGTATGGGCTGTTTTACTGAACGGCTGCAAAACGCGGCCAGTTCGGCTGGAGGATCCGGGACATCTCCAGTTCTTTGACCACCGATTTCTCAGAAGAATAGATCGAATCGGCCGGAACCAGCGTACTGGCAATGAGGTGATCGAGAGGCAAGTATTTGGTGAGGCAGAGGATACTTCCCCCGAAGAATGCATCCAGTACTGTAGGATAAATTGGTCGGGCCACGTGTCACGCATACCGAGTTACCGACTGCCGACACGAGCGCTGTTTTCCATGTCCAATTCGAAGTGGCGGAAAATTAGAGGTAGACAGAATTTGACATGGCAGAAGGGAGTGAAGGATGTTGCGAAACGTTTGGATGCCGTTGGTGCTGTTCGCCTTTCCGAATCGGTTTCACATGACCATCGATGTGCTCGGTTGAAGACACTGAAAGATATGGCGGCCAACCCGAGTCTATGACGTTCATGCTGTCAGTTCCTATCAAGATTGTCTGACTGAGTGCTGGAGGTGAAAGTACCTCGGATGTTTGTTGTAGGCTAGCACTAGGTCGCCCTCTCCGCTCCATTTCCTTATTTCGGTTTTAAGGCATCATACAAATGAACTGACACGGTTGTGAAGCAGTAAAGCACCAGTGTGCTGATCTGATGTTGCTGTCAGTGACGAGGATGTGTACCAGGCTACATTAAGGGCCGTTTTGTTATATGATTGCGAAACATGGCATCTGCAGGCAAATGATGTGGAGCGTCTTTAGGTTTTTGACCACCGACGCATCAGAGGCGCTGGTTGTGTCGGATGGCGTCAACGAATCCGCAACAAGGTAATTGGAAAACGAGTACTTGGTTGTGCAGCAGCTACCTAAGTCGCGGAAAGTATCCAGTACTATCAACTGCGGTGGCCTCGCCATGTGATACGTATACCGAAACACTGTCGACCGAGAAGAGTGTTGTTCTCCGTGCCTCCTCCAGAATGGCACAAATTGCGAGGTAGACAGTGTATGACTCGGCAGAACTTGAGTGTTGTTGGTGCGGTATGCCTTCCGAGATGGGGTCCCCGTGACCCCTCCCGCGCTTGACTGGAGACGTTTTAAGAAATGGTGGGTGATCGATGTGAGTGGTAATCGTGTTCTCATTTTTCTTCCAGATTGTCTGATCGAGCGCTTGGAGGTGAAGGCACCTCAAAATGCTCGCAACAGACAAGCAATAGGTACCCTCACTCACCCCTACTCTTCTCTCTTCTTTTCATTCTAAGGCTTTAGGCATAATCAAATAAACCTTTTGTTTGTATACCAGCGAAGCGCCAGTGTCAAAGCTGGTGTTGCTGCCTCTGGCGATGATGACAATGATGACGACGGTACGATTTTAGACATGAGCGGGGCCCCGTGTGCATATGAGCTGTTTGGTGACACTGTTTATCAGTGCTTGGCATGAGATTTTGCACCTACTCGACGTCCAACGGTAGGTCCCAAGTTGAAGCATAGGTTGGAACCGTGTTAACAGTGATGCTGCATTGCCGTACAGGCACAAGATCTATTTAATCACATTCAAAACCTTCAAGTGAAAAAAAGAGAAGCGTGGATGAACGAGAGACCTGGTATCCGCCTACCGCAAGTATTCTGAGGTTCCTGTATCCTCAAACACCCAAACAGAAAATTAGGGGAAAACGACAGCACGAGCGCCCCTGACATCTATCATCCGCCACTTCTTGCAAGGTACACAGTAAAGCGCAGGGATGCTCACGCAGACCCCATTCTTTGAGGCGGGCAACACCGACAACAACCAAATGCCTCGTAATCTTTTTCATGAAGGAAACTGCTCATGAGGTTGCTGAAAACAGTTAGAGAGTCCACGACCAGTTTCGCCCATGTTGGAGCCCAGCATGTGGGAGCGATCTCCGGGTTTCCGTCAACCTTGTTCCAGTTGGACCCGAATTGCACGAAACTCGCCAAATACAATCATTCGCCTACCAATTTGGTCTTCACGGGAGACTCGTCTGAACCTAAAATAAGGAATGTTACAAACAGAAGATTCAGCTGGGATTCAGGCGAATCTCCCATCAAAACCAAATTGGTGTTTGGCGAATCATCGTAATCTCTTTCGCACCCTTCTGACAAGCCACACGTTGTCCACCTTGCAGACTGCGTCATCCTGAAGGGAACAGAGAGGACAGCAAGAGTTTCGGTAGACAATGTTTTGGAATGCGTAGCGCATGCCCATTTAGCGGTGTTAGATGTTCATCACAACTGAAGTACCTGCTGCGAAGCCAAATATCCATCTTCTAAATACCTACTTCCGAATTCGTTAACGTCATTAGACACCAGCAACAGCCGTGAGACATCAAGGGCCAAAAAGCTGAGGACATCTCGCATCCTCCGTCAGCAGGAGCTGTGCCTCGAAAACATAAAATAGTACAGCCCTTACTGCAGAGTGATACAGGCGACCCTTGGGACCCAAGATATGTCTTTTTGACGCCACAAGTGACGCAAGCCGACAAACGTGATTCGGGCCTTCAAGATTCATGCACTGACTTTATCGAGCACAATTCCGTCAGAGCCGATACAAGTTTCTATCGAGTTATGTATAAAAAAAACCGCAGCTACCAGTGATTCCCCCAATTTGCAAACGATACCATAACCATTATCGACAGCAACATGAGATGAGAACACATGAAAAAAGCAAGCTCAGAGACTAGAATCTCTGGAGCTTGTACTTTGTAGACGGAAGCCACTTGCCGAAAGACGGCATGATGGTGGTCAGTTCATTCAACAATGCTAGTGCTTGCCTCCAGAGATGAGGATGATGTGGTCTCCACACTGTATATCGACAAAGCTCTCGCCAGCAATAATTTAACACCCTTCATCGTTCACCTAGTTAGTTCATCGACGAAGTAACTGAACAAGAATAGAGTGAACTTCCTGGCCGAACACCGTTTTTTTTTGTTGTAAAGAAGCGCGAAAGTACATGAATATGAGGACCGGATTGCGTTCACGAACTTCTAGGGTATTCTCCTTTGGGAAAGTGTAGTTACGAGAGCTGAACGATCGACAGAGTCAAACGCCCGCTTGAAGCCACGCAACACCGAGATTGCGGATCATCCGTAAATATGACGCTGTTCTAGTACTTGACAGAGGGTGATGTGATCGACACAGCCTCTATCCGGTCAAAAACCCGTTTAATGCTCACGAGTCAATGTTTCGCGTGCCACAACCTTGCGTCAGAAACCTGGTCGCTGCGCGCTGAGGACGTTAAACAGCTTTCAGTGCTTGATTATGGGCACCCTGTAAGCCCTACCCCTCTGGTGGAAAGATCAGGCCAGTAATCCTGAAGTAGGTCGAGTGGTTTTCGGAAGAAATAACTCGCCCACGATCACGCGGACAATATTCCATAGGCTGCGCTTGCTTAGTTAGGTTCTCCGTACACCAGTCGACCGACATTATTGAAGAACACTTCTCGCACGACCACGGGAAGGTTGAAAACGAACCAGGGGAGGCCAAGCAGTGACTGGGCAGCGAAGTATGAGAGCCATTACCAACAAACACCAGTGTGCTGGTCATTGCCGTCTCTCTCGGTGGAGACTCAGAGACCGAACATATCTATGGTTAGCAACATGGTTCAGTTGCGCGCACGCATCCCAGCTGCTGCCTTTAGTGCATAGCTTCCTCGCCCGATCACCCCAAAGAAGAGCCGACTGACACTCCTGAATTCACGTATCAATTATACCAACTATCGCTTTCAATTCGTAGATGCCCGACCATATTTCCATGGAACACCGGCGAACAAAACTATAACGTCAATCGCTACTGTACATGTAGGCTGTCTTTTTACAGTTTAAGATGACGATAATGATTTCACGCACCGCCGCAAGGCAAAGAAGAACAAGTGACGCCCGAAGCCGTGTTGCAACGGCAATCAAACCAACGCCCTGGTGGTTACTGAGTTTACTATCTGTTAGGCGGAATTCCACACGGATCCCACTTTACCGCTCGCAGTCAGGTGCTGCTACGGCCGAGAAGCCTACCCCGCGCAAGATTGGCCAAAATTTCGGGACGCTTGCCACCCTGGCATCAAGCCGAGATGTGATTGGTCGAAGATCTGGACCCAACAGCCAATCATGACGCAGTATTGGCCAAATGCCGGTTGCCAATGGCGCATCCAGAAGGCGTCCGAATTTCCAGAAAGTTGCCACCGCTTACACTATATATACGAAGCGCTGTACAGATGTTTTTGACTTCGTTTTGGGTGTTAATATACCTTGTGCATCCTTGGTGGTTGGTTTTGACGTGAGCGCTAGCTTGGGAGGCACAGACCGAGAACTAAGCTGAGGAAAACACCGTTATTACACTATCAGTACCCTTTTTGAAGATGAGCAGCATCACTGACTCACAAAGAGACTGGACCTCACCGTGGTGTGACGGTTTGTGTACCTACGCGACCCACTGAGCTATACCGGGGGTGTCCGCGCGACACTTAGAGTTCCTCATACCAGGCTGGTCAAAGGTTAGGGTTTTGACGATCACAGTCTCCTGGTCCTCCAGGTTGGGGATTGGAACATGAATGGTAATTTCCTCTGTAAAAATTGAAATGCACCTGCATTTCCCGCCAAACACCGCTGCCTTGCAGTCAGGCTTTTGAACCAAAGGCTTCGGTTGAGGACCCTAAGCGTCCCTCTGTTTAGGTGTAGGCGTCCTGGCAGTATCCCAAACCACTAACAACCATGACTTGCACACATACGCATAAAAATAAAACTTGCACAAACCTCAGCTGCCTGCAAAAGTCTATGCTTCCAGGTAGACGCAAATAGGCTAGACAGTTACTGGGTGAGGAATTCACCGCCTTCCTTGAATAGAGCAGGTGGAAGGTCGCCGGGACCAAAAGCGGAATGACGCTTGAGTACGGATATACATTTGGACGCTTCTGGGGCTCCATTTTTACGATTCATGTTTCTGTCAAAGTGGAGGTAGAAGTTGGCCAACTGAATTGTTATTCGAGGTATTCTGCCCAACGGACTCATGATGGTTTCACTGACAAGAGGCTACCGAACGAATCAAGTGGGACAATCTGCGAACATTTCCAACATTTTTCGCTGCTTATATTTCTTCACTACCAAGCTCCCAGGGTCTGAGTGGCCACCTGGCGAGGGACGATGCGTGGAGTTTGGCTGTGGTTACGAAAAGAAGGAACGTATCGCCTGACCTCCTCCAAAGCCGCGGTCTTATCAGGGATCCAGTGCTTGGATGAGGTTAGCTGAGTTGCGCCACAGTCAGCATTGAGTAAGGCTTTTGATATCTGTATCCAGTGGTCGTTAACATCCGACATCGGACCAGGAGGCAGGTGTCAAGAAGGCCGGTCCAAAGAGGTTTGCTGACTTCGGGGTCCACGAGCTTCCCGTTGGCTAAAAGAGGTGAGCGCCTTTTGCGTAGACCTGAAAAGCGCGATGAAAAGCAGGAAAAAATGGATATCATCGGAGTTCATGCGGATATTCCAGGAGAGGCAGTAGACAGTAAGCAACCATAGGCACCGGTAGTAGATAATGAGGTTTATTTAGGTTCGGGGCCGGTTCGTTGGTTGGCACCAAGTTGTCAAGCGATTGTCGCTGTTTCAGAGATGGGTACTGCAAAGCAAGTCTGTGATCGGCACATGAGTGCAGAAGGTTCTTTAAGTTGTCTGTGAATCTCCTGTCCAACACAAGACAACCACCCAATTGGGCCTCAACAGCACCAAGCCCACCTGACTGGGTGTTCATGTCATCAGCGACAACTATTACGGGAACGGGTCATTGAAATCAGTAACTGAAAGTCAAAAGGGTTGAATTGCTCTAATGATTTGTCCCGAAGGTCCTAGATCAGATGATTCACAGGTACATGAAATGTTAGTCATATTGGCGGAAGAGGAAGGCAGGTACTTTTAGCGCGCAAAATAGCACATCCTGGTAATCCGTGGATGCAACAGAGGGTTATGTACTTCTCGGAAATTGTTGGTGTCCACGAACGCTGCACAAAAACTACGGGCATAAGCTACCCGGGTTTCCTTATCCGGTTTATAAACAACATCGTCACTGAAAGCGGACGATTCGATTAGCCGTCGTTGGATTTTTTCACTCCTAACATCACTTTTCTGTGTTCCATCGCACATAGAGGAAACCCATCTTTGGTCGGAAGCGCCTTCTAGGAAAACAGAGCCGCCACTCTCCCACCATTTCGGTAGTATGAACGTCTTGACGACGGAGTGACGTCGTTCACCTAGCTACGCGGCAACATCAACATCCGACACGTCCGTTTCAACAACCACAAACATACCGTAGTCGACGGTGACGACCGTGCGACGTGCTTGGTAACTTGCAGTTGCACTTTCTGAGGATGATTTCTGGCGTCAGTCATGTTTCAACTAGGGGAAGGTTACCGGGTCATGGAGCTTCACGACGCGCTTGAATTTACCCATTTTCCCCCTGGGGCTGCGGGTGTCGGTGCGAACAGTGCTCCGTGTTCTGATGATTAAAAAAACAAAAACGCTTCTGAACGTGAGGACCCTTGTTCTAGGGCTAATGGGTTCACTGAGTGTAGCGATCGCTTGCGCTAACTTTCCGATACATCCGGCGTCCTCAGTATTGGCTGCCGATCAGCTGGCTGTTGGTCCATTTGCCGAACGGCTTACAAGCGCCTCTTCACTATCTCAGAGGGCCTCGTCAGCCGCGCAACGACGGTGTCTCCTAGAATAGTGGCAAAAAGGTTAATTTGATTCCCACACTAAATTGGTTTCGTTCTTTTTGCTCGTGCAAATTCGTTAGCGGATTCTTTCGCTGCTAAACCTATTTATAGAGCTAACACGTGTCATTTGGTTGAATGTTTTTACTCAGGTACAACGTATGCGTGGAAAACTGTCAGGTCGCATTCCATTTTTGCAGTGCACAATCACGAGTCAGATTATGACGAGCTGCTCGCCGCCACAACTGTCGGGGAACCATAACAGATGTGGTTGTGGTGTCCATCCAAAGCAAAAAAGTGGAATGTAATGTCATGCTTTCGTTCCTTGGTAGAATTTTAGGTGTACGGGCCGGATAGACCGATTATCCAACTCTCTTTGCGCCAGGTACTACTCCCTTAGGGGTGCGATGCATTCCACAGAAAGCAAGACATCTGTCGATAATGAAGCCAAGGCAGAGATACCAGTGTCATTTTGATCGGGACACTGGAGGAAAAGCTGGTGCTTCTTTCGAAGGCTTTGAAGGATGCAAAACAAAGAACGTAGCGGCCTGGATGAAAGTGGACGACGAACTTTTGTCCCTGAACGAGTACATAGCGCTTTCCGTCCCGGGTCAGTTGGCTGCGAAGGTGATCCACCTCTCTGGAGTGGTAGTCAAGACTGCCACGGCGTCACTAGTAGAGGGGTACAGGAGGGAATCCAGGATGATTATCTAGGAGTCGCTTTCTGGAACCACGCCAACAAAACTGGCAAAATCGCCCCCTGCTTACAGAGTCTGAAAAGGAATCGCTTCAAGCACAACGGTTATGCAGAAACGAAAGCAAGCGAACTTTTGGGCTTCTAGACACATCTTCCTGTGCAGCTGCGGTAAATGACATTGGAGCAGGCTAGCGGTATTCGAAAAGCCTTTCTTCAGGATGCTCCTTTACGTGAGTCCTCGCGCTGGCAGACTTACTACCCAGGCCTGAGTATTTTAAGTGCGGTGCTACCCCTTTTGTTGCTTGCCCCATCAGGTGAACAGAAGCCGCTGGACGACAAGTCACGGATTGACACACAGAACAGAGGCTTTCGCCCAAGTTTCCCGGGCCGGCTTTGTTCTTGTCATTCAGCGGCCTCCGTTCACCAGAAAGGCACAAGCGAAAAAAGGGTGTAGCACTGTTTTCTCAGTTCTCGGCGAGGGGCAGTAGGCTTGCCAGCGCGAGAACCTACACAAAAAGCGTCTAAAAGTGCTTTAAAATGGGTACTAGATTCAGCGTGAACAACCATCGGAAGGCTATTCCACGCATCAAATGCCTGAAATGAGAAAAATTGTTGCCTAATAAAAGTGTGCGCTCTGAGCTTGAAAATCGTCTCACCGTGTCCCCGCCGTGTATTAATGGGTCAATGGTGAAAAAGCGGTTGGCCAAATCTTGTTCAAACAGGGCATTAGTAAGTATTCGGTCTCCTCGGAGGCGACACTCCAGGCGACTCCAAGCACCGCGAGACGCGTTTCATGATCCACGGACTTGAGGCAGGCAACCATTTTCCTAGTAGCTCGTTGGGCACGCTCGATGAGGGTTGACTTTCTTGCGTCCTGAGTAGACAACTTAATTGTCATATTGAAGAAACGGCCTGGCGTAGGCCCCATAGGGTATCTGGAAGTTCGTGTGAGTAATACTAGGGAAGGTACGCCGAATCATCCGTAGAACGGTGAATGCCTTTTGAGCGAGTTGTTCACAGTGCAGTGAGGACATGTTTGAAGAGTGCCAGATACACAAATCGTTTTTTGGATCTATCCTCGTAATGTCTTCTCGTCCGTTTTCACCATGCACGATAAAGGCGTTCGCTGAGTTTCCTCCGAATTACATAGACACACTTTTCCTCATTCAGAGGAAGGTGCCAGTACAGCAACCACTGCTTTGCAGCGTCTACATCCATTTGGATGGCGCTGGCGTTGAAACTACAGGATCTCAAGGCATCCACAAAAAGTAGACATGGATTTGAAAGATCGTTGACGTAGATCAGAAACAGAAGTGGTCACAAAACGGAGTCTTCATCAAGACTCGAGAAACTCCAATGGAGGTCGGTGTCGAAGCAGAGTAGGTCGACCATAATTTTACTCGGAACGTTCCCACTGATAGGAACGCATTCGTCGAGCGACTGGTGAAACACCAGGTAGAAATGCTTTGCCAGTGTGAGCAGCGTTTCTTTCATGATCTTTGAATGGACCTCGTCTGGTCCTAACGCGCTGAAGGCGTTTGTCTTGTGCAAGAGTTGTCGAACGTCCTCATCCGTGAAGACAAAGTCGGTTATAGGCCGATCGTAGTCACGTCTTGGCAAGATTGAATGTGACGAGATCGCTGGAGCAGAATACAGTCCTGCATATTGTTCTCTGTAGGCTTCAAATACCACTACTGGGTCACTCGTGGGATCCCCGTTTCTGTCCCTCAGAACAAAACCGACCCGGGAAGCATGGGTGAAAGCCTCGATTCTGCATATCAGTCGGTGAATCCGTAAAAGCTGCTTTACCGTTAGCCATTGGGCGTTGTGGCAACCGACAAGTGTGACCAGGGCACCATTCGTCGTAAGAAGAGGCGCCTCCCGGTCCAGCCTCAACTCGAGTTCTGATTGGTTGAAAGTTTGAGCCCAACAGCCAATCACGTGCCAGTATTCGCCAAATGTTGATTGCCAACATTACAACTAGATGGCAATGTTGTGGAATCTAGGTAGCTCGGGTGCTCGGCTTGGTTGTTGGTCTGTTCGCCGAGCTTGCCAGTCGGATTGCAAACGTTTCACCACCAATCGAGGTGACCTCGTCAGTGCGGGGTTGAGTGGGTTGAGTAACCCACTGACGATGTCACCTCGATTGATGATTCACGGATTCACGGATTGATACACAGGATCGAGGCTTTTGCCCAAGTTTCCCGGGTCGGTTGTGTTCTTGTCGTTCTGCGGTTGTGGTTCACCTGAAAGGCACAAGGGAAAAATTGGTGTAGCACTGCTCTTTAAGTTCTCAGCGCGGGGCTGTATGTTTGCCAGCACGAGGACTCGCATAGAAAAATTGTCTAGTAGTGCTTTGAAATGGGTTCCAGAAGGAGCGTGGACAACCGTCGGAGGAAGGTTATTCCGCGCAGCTACTGCACGAAATGAGAAAAAATCTTGCCTAATAAGTGTTCACTCTTAGCTTGAAAATCTTCTTACCATGTCCCCGCCGTGTGTTTGCTGGCTCAACGGTGAAAAACCTGTTGGCCAAACCTTGTTCAAACAGGGCATAAGTTACGTTTGCATAAGAAACGTTTGCAATCCGACTGCCAAGCTCGGCGAACAGACCAACGACCACTGCAACTAGATGGCCAAATTTACGGAATGTTGTTGCCAAATACGCCTCAAATGAGGCCGCCAACTAGAAGGAAAGACAAGTTATTTTAGGCGAAACTACGGGGTTTCGAACGTTGCGACTTTAACGGGCAATTAGTCCCATCCGTTTGCACTTTTAGGTTACATGTTGCTCATAGCACTTCTTTTAATGAAGCCAAATTTCAAGGCCATCGACCACTACCGATTCGCATTTCACTACCGGCTTACGCGATAAAGCACAAAATCACACTTAAGCATATTGTAGCACTCCGTAGGTTCTTTACATCCACAGAATACCCATTGCAATATCCACCCAGCAGAATAGTGGACTAACGCTTGTATGCGCGAAACTCCTCAAAAGTAACAACTTAGATGAATTTGTTCAGCAAACATCGACACAACACACATTTTGGGAAGATCGCCTCCCGTTCAGTGTATAAAATGAAAAAGAATTTGATGTGCTGCGCAGTACCGATGACAGTATGCACTTCTGTGGATGAGCGCCATTCTCCGATCCGCAGAAGTACTCAGTAGACATCCCAGCGTTATGAAACCACTGCATGTTCATTAACAACACAATAGTATCTTCCCCATTGAAAATAAACGCGCTGCTTAGACAGAATACGTCATCCAGTCAAACTACACCAGCGGAAAATGAGACCAAACATTGATGTTCATCATGATGACTGCACTGGTTGACACCTAACTTGGCTAATTGTCGTAGCTGCCAGGCCAGCGTCTATGTGAGACGATGATTATGAGGTACCAGCTATGGACGGTAACCTAATCCGGTAACCAGCCACGAACCGCCATACTCATAACTGTACTTTGTGTCGTCAACCTTGGCTCCTTATCGCAGCTGCTAGGCCTACCTCTATGCGCGGTGTTGATTATGAAGCCTCAGTAATGCACGGTAACTTAATCCGGTGACCGACGACGGCCCGTCATACTAACACGTGTCACGTTGCCGCTCACCTTGGCTAATTATGGTAAACACCAGGCCAAGATCTATGCGGGCCGATGAAAATGAGGCCTCAACAATGCGTGATAGCCTAACCAAACGGCCAACGGCGGCCCGTCATACTCAAACTTGTTCGCGTTGTCGCTCACCTTGGCTACTCGTAGTAACTGCCGCACCCGTGTCCATGCGTGCAGCCGATTATGAGGACCCAACTGCACACAATAGCCTAATCCAACGACCAACGACGGTCCTTCATATCCGTACATGGCGTCCGTCTGCCAAGCTCATGCCTGAAAAATACACAACCACCATTAACAAATTATGCTTCTATTTATTGGTTGCATCGGTAAAAACGTAATGTGTAGTTAATCCGGCTCTCAATTTCTGGAAGCCGCTTGCACTCGGCAGGGTTCCTGAAAAAAATATCTAATCAATTACAACTCGTGTACATCTTCCGCAATATCATTGAAAACGTATAGTTAGACAAAGTTGTACGGGGCAACAAATCCCGTTGTCCGCAATTCTCGATCGGTGTCCACTCTGAAGCTGGAGTCTTTCTGTTATAAAGGTAAGGTCATAGTTGCTCAATAAGTCTCATTGGCGATAATGATGGAGCCGTGTTTACACCGATGATTCCATAGCAGGATTCAGCGATCATATGCATTATCGGACGCAGCGACCTAGGCGTTAAAAAAGGTTTACTGGTCAGTCATAAGACCAAAAGCCATAAACTTGGGCCCCAGGATCCAAGACCAGCACGTGTCGACAAACGCACCAATGGATGTAGCCGTGGCGAAGATCTATTGAGTTGGCGGATACTTTGTGTTAAATCGGCTTATTTGGATCACTCAATCCCGACTTCACTTTTGCTTCTCGATACCAACACCATGTGGCCCAACAGAATCGAAAGTTCCGTCGTCCTCATCATAACATGTAACTATCCCATGATCAACTGCAGTTACAACAGCTATGGGCTCCATTCTTGGAAACCGAGCAAACAGGCTTGCGTTTGTGTACAGATATTTTTGTGATCTTCAGCATCCGGTTATACATAAAAAAGGTCTCACATCTCCGACATGCATTATATTTTGTAAGGTGCTCGCTATTTCATTATCTCTTGAGGCCCTATTCCATGGCTGTCATATAGGTTTGGACCTAATCCAACTTGCCCACCAGACACACATTCAGCCAGTCTTGAAAGCAGCTGACAACAAGGACGACATTGACATCCGTTGGAAGCCAACCAAGCGCATTAGGGATATCGCGGTCCTCATCCAGGACGACGAGTGGCACCGACGGCATTCAAATGTTTCGTAATGTAGGTTGACATCTCTAAGACCAACTGCATGCCCTCTGCCCAAATACATTCCTAAGCTAAGTTGGACCTCATAATCCGCCTTCTGCAATGCAGGAAGGAGAATACTAAAATAGAAGCAACATTTTCGGACGCCTCTGCTGCCGGTATGAGCGCGCACAGATTGTAGCATATATCCTGAGCAATCCTCCTATGAATCCAGAAATTCATTGATAGCGGAGAAAAATGTTGCCAGAGACTCATAAAATACACTTGGTATAACGCCTCAGAGGCAACTCATTATGCAAAGCCTGCACGCTTTTCATTAGGCTGTAACAGCGCTATTCTGAGGCCAACTCGTTGTACAAACACACAACACCACCAGACACCTCACGTTTTTCTGTGATCTCATGTGCCAGAAAGCTCCGTGTTACCTTAGTTGAGCACAATTTAGCCAGTGCACGTCCCTCACAGCCACACATGCCACACCCGTCTGCATCAACCGCATAACTATTATCTACACTTGAATATCGATCACCGCTTTTGAAGTCGAGTAGTGTCGCCTCACTGCAGTAGTCAGGAATTGTGACCACCTTTACATGCCTGCTATTTTGGGCCACAGTTTAACTCACAGCATAGTGCACTGTAGCAGATATATTTGACACTTCTATTTTGAGTCCCCAATGTAGTCACGGCTGTATTATTGCCTCGTTTGAATGGCAGTAATGAACCAACGTGCGCTCTCGACGGACCCAAAAATATCCTTGGTCCATGCTGGTCTTAATTTGTCACGATTTCTTGACATATCCCAACTATCGTGACACACCTAACTTATTTCCCAAATGTTCATGTACGGGGCTGTCCATGAACCCAAGCACGACGTCGTGATGACGGTACCGCAACTGCCATACCCAGTCTGATGGCGTGCTCGTAGTTTGGCACACCGCTAATATTTCCAGACCACGAGTTATATGTGCCCACGGGATCGCCTCAGTCCGTTTCTCGGAAGTATGTCCGGCCGGCACCGTCCCATCCACAGTCGAACGGCCAAGCGGAAGGCTTCGGTTCCAATGAACAGTGAACTTCAAGTGTCCGAAGTGGGGGCCTAAACGAAAAGATTATACAAAAGTTCCTGTTTATATATCCAGTGAGGCCATGCCCTAACTCGCCTGGTGGAGTGTCACCAGCGGAGGTATTGCCTCAACATAAGTTTTGAAAACCGCGTGACACTTTCCGGTCACAGAAAAGGCAATTGAGTGAGTGCAACACGTTACTAGAGAACCATTTCAACTGGCAAACCCGCGCTCCCTTGGTGAAGGCCAGAGAGACAGCAACGTCGGACAACCTTAATAGATTCCAGGACACCTCCTTCGCCGGCCCGGTAAAGTTGGCCCAGCCGGGTGGATTCGCACACAAACCAAATCAAGCCGACGAATGCTCATATCCTTCTCACCGGACCGAGTGAGTTGAGTCCACAGATGCTTCTGGACACTTGATCTAGGCAACATTATGGAAAATCCATCAGCTACTCCGTCGGAGGCGCACTCCGAGCACACAGTACGACCACGGCGCTAGACGAATACGATCCACAAGTCAGTGTGTGTGTAAGCTGAGCGTATTTGCTATTAACGAAGAGTGCGCGGAGCACCGGCTGTCTAGTACGTTTTTGTCAAAGGGGGCAGGGGCATCATCTCTTGGTCACCTATGATTAACTCGAACACAACCATGGGTTTCCAAGTATTTGTACGGTCCGCTTCCAGAGGATCGGCCCCCTAACCAAGGAGGAGTTGGTCACTTGCAGGGCCCTGCTGAAGTATGGAACGCCATCGTGTGAAGTGCAGCAATTTGTAGCCGATGAATTCGGCAATGTCCTTATCACTCAGGACATATATAACTACCGCCAGAAGTGTCAACCATATCTTGACGAATCGTTGGGGTTTACTGTAGCAGACGATGTGCCATCGGCTCTGGCAAAACTTCGGGAGTCTAGACGTGCTGCAGTTAGGAGGTCACTATAGCCACATATGCGTCTCCGGATGGCAGCAGATAGCACTCTTTTGGCGCTTCCTGGATGGAGTAAATGTCAATGGAGTACGCGCGACAAGCCGTTTTGAGCAAGTCCTTTGAAGACAACTAATATCTAGCCTGTAGATACAAATTCTGCACCCCCCTGATCACGGATGTCGTGGGTACCGGACCTCCGGTCATGGTTGCCTCGGTGGAAGGCCGCCTGCCTCATAGTGATGTTTCCATATCCTAACGTCTACCTTCCTCTCATTTCAGGACGCCAATAAGTCAATGAACACTGCAAATTAAGAAGGCCATGCGTTTCTCGGCAAAACATATGCACTAATCAAAACGACCAGTAAAATTCAACTTTTTGTGTCGTACAATTTGCACCGTCGACTTTCCCCGGTGGAGATGGATAGGCGCGTGTCGGCCAGTTGATTAGGCATCGCGAAACCATAGCCGCATCTTTGTCGTGCGTATCAGATAAGTTCCTTCAGCTGACCACTATGGTCGACGACATGAACGTCCTTGCATGTTTTGCCAGCTAAAGTTGAGAACTCTGCTGCAGTTAACCACTAAATTTGGTGGAGAACGTTCGTCAACTCTTGCACAAGATCAACCCGTTCTGCGCTTTGGGGCCCGACGACGTCCATCCAAGAATCCTGGAGGCAACGTCGTACATACTGGCAAATCATTTCTACCTGATGGTTCGTCAGTCGCTTGACGAGGGCCACCTTCCCTCTTCTTGGAGGGAAGCGATTGTCACACCAATCTACAAAACTGGTGACCGACCATCGCCCGGCAGCTACAGGCCTGTAAGCCTCACTAGCGTGCCATGCAAGGTGATGGAACGCATTCTGAAGCCAGCCATCCTAGACCACCTTACCTTCAACAACTTGATATCTCC
>SJOL01008381.1:295665-370789 GCA_004794785.1 Opisthorchis felineus
TATTACTCGCATGGACTTCCAAATACTCTATGGGGCCTACGTCAGACCGCTTCTTGAATACGCCAACCAAGTTGTCTACTCAGGGTGCACGAAGGACGTAACCCTCACTGAGCGTGTCCAGCGAGCTGCTACGAAAATGGTTACCGGCCTTAAATCCGTGGACTGCGAAATGCGTCTCACGGCGCTTGACCTCTTTCTCCTCGAGTATCGCCGCCTCCGAGGAGACCTAATTCTTACTTATGTTCTGTTTGAACAAAGTTTGACCAACAGGTTTTTCACCGTTGACGCACCAAACACACGGCGGGGATATGGTGAGAAGATTTTCAAGCTCAGAGTGAACACTTTTATTAGGCGAGATTTTTCTCACTTCGTGCAGTAGCTGCACGGAATAAACTTCCTCCGACGGTTGCCCAAGCTCCTTCTAGAACCCAGTTCAAAGCACTATTAGACACTTTTCTATGCGAGTCCTCGTGCTGGCAAACATACTGCCTTGCGCTGAGAACTTAAAGAGCAGTGCTACACCTTTTTTTCGCTTGTGCCTTTCAGGTGAACGACAACCGCAGAACGACAAGAACAAAACGGACCCGGGAAACTTGGACAAAAGCCTCGATCCTGTGCATCAATCCGTGAATCCGTGATCTACGGGCATGGGCCGTCAACATCTGCAAGCCTTGCGTTATTCAGACCTCGCATGAGTTGTCCAAAAATAATGAATGTCTACTGCAAAGATAACCCGGAACAGCATTTCTCGAACCCAGAACTCAGAATTCTGTATTCGTCTGGTCAAGCAGGATATACATAGCGAAAATTAATGACAGGGGTGCACCCCCGCATACTTTGCGTCTACAAGCACAACGCAGAGTCCGGAAAGCTCAGTGAATTATTTCAGCTGCAGAACTACCTGAAACATTCGTCCATTGCAAGCGATTCACTTTTTACCGCAGTTCGCGAGGTCTTATGGCATTAGGTACCGTTTTCACAGTGGGTGGTGATTGAAGACCTTGGATATTCGCTCACTTAAACAAACCATCCGTGCGAATAATTTGCAGAAAAATCCACTAGACATACATTCTTTGGTATAAAATGTTAGCCTTTAACACCCAGTAGTTTTCGATTTTGCGAATACCGGTAGTCATTTTCGCTTTTTGTGACCCTGGCCATTTACTCAACCTACCAAGGTCACTCATAGCAGGCAACAGTTCTAACGTTTTAGTTCTAGTCAACCGGTTTCATCATTGAACTAGCCGTATCTCATGCCCTATCGTTCTAGTTTTTTTGGTTTCCACAACCCTGATGATTTTTCACGTGATGGGCTTGTCTCGTTGGTTGTGCTTCCTCCCCGTTGTGTTGTTTTCCGCCGCTTTCGGGTTGTAACGGCCCGATCAGGCCTCGGTTGGCACGTTCCCTACAAGTCGTTATTATTATTATTAATGTGGTCTAAACGCACATCCGGCCTCTTGTGTATTGTCCAGGAGGAGAGTAAGACTGCACTGCACTGCATTGTAAACTATCCATACACACACTGAAGTTGTTTCTACGATGATAGGCTCACAGTGTTTGAGCAATTATTCACAGATAAAGATGAGATCAAACCTTGTACTTGCGTTTTGGGAACGACCCATTTTAGAGCGGCCTAGCAGGTACTTACACTCAACAGATTCTAAGCGATGGTATCTAAACTGACGATGGATCCCAATTTGTTGATGACTGCCGTCTAAGTCGATTTTCATTAACCTCGTGCGGACGACGCGTCATCACGCACCTGCATTCAGATTAGCGCCAGTTTACAGGACCCACTGGCCCGTGAAAACGGAGTTGTGAATTACATAGCTGGACTTTGAGAGACCAGCGTGCGCAGGCGTTCGCAACCGAGTTAAAGATGCGTGGTATGTGACTCCGAAGAAAACGGCAGGCCAATTTTAGCCCTGCAGCGTTTTAGTTTTCACCCTTGTTCCGCGCGCCTACAAAACGAGGTAGTGCTCCATCACTTCATCCGACAAAAATCTCATCGTACGGCCAGGATGCGGGAAAATTGAAAATATCCACGATCTGGCGGTCTGCCCTGTCGGATTCTGTTCCTGGGAGAACTTGGTGGCAGTGAACAAAGTGAAACTGAAGTGAAGATTAATAACTTCGTGTGCAAAGTAGTTACCAGTTACTATTGTGAACAGTCGGTGAGATGTGTGCAGTCTGGCCTACAGTCGACCCATTTAGTATGGTTTCGGCAGTAGAGTTGAATCCGTGGATGTCAAAACAAGGATGGTTTGCTCATTTCCAGGTGGGTACTTAACCGCAAACTGAAGCGTGCTAGAGAGTTAGTCTTGGAACAACCACCCAATTCGATGAACGCACGCGACTTTCACCGTGCAGAACCGGATATTGATTCACCAGCACACAGTAAAAAATGCTATTAAATGACTAATGTTCTAAGTAGGCGAACAACAAATTGAGGCGAAAATGACGAGGAGAATACGTTCCAGCCTAGTTTGGCGGACATTTTCCGAGACTAGTTGATTTCGACCAATGTCCCTTTCAGTACCGTGAATCGCCTGCTTGTATCACTGCAGCATAAACTTCCGGAACGGCCTCGAGATGCGCGGACACTGATGAGAACGCCCCGGTCCTGTCCAACTAGAGAAGTTCCCCCGGGGAATACATCCACTTGGTTATTACGAACGGCCTTCGCCGGGTTTTGCCGACTTACTTGCCACCGCAACCTCAAATTATCCACTTACATATGAATGTAGATGGAATGAAGCTGCACAATAACGGTACCGCCGTAATCTGGCCGATATTGGCACGTATTGTGCGGCCTTTGACAAGCCCGGTATTCTTTGTTGGTCTTTATGGAGGAGTTCGTAAACCCGAGGACGTTTGTACATACATACACGACGTAGTGCAGGAACTTGAAGAGCTCCTGCGCCTGGGGGTTGTCGTTAATGGCCTGCATCATCATGTAATCTTGGATGCAATTATTTGTGACAAACCAGCACGCTCCTTTGTCACACGAATGAGAGGCCACAATTCCTACTACGGCTGTGATAAGTGCTGCATAAAGGGGCATTACTTCCAAACGAAAGTAACGTTTCCATATGGGCAGCATGTTCTGCGAACTGACAACAGTATCCGTCGGGAAACTCGTAACAATCCGTCTCCACTCTTAAAGTTACCCATTGACTTTGTTCACTGCTTTCCCATAGACTATATGCACGCCGTATGTCTCGGTGTTGTGCGCAGATTAGTTTCCATTTCCGTAAACGGTGATCGGCCAGTACGCAGGATAGATCAGGGTAGATCAGAACAGGGTAGATCACATGATTCGAAATATACGTGCCCATATGTCCGTGGATTTCCCGCGTAAGTGCCGAGAAATTACACTGTACAAACAGTGGAAGGCGACGGAGTTCCGTCAACTGCTGTTTTACATTGGTCCGATTGTGTTTAGGGACATTCTTCCCTACGAACGTTATCAAAATTTTATAGATTTATTTATATCTATGTATTTGCTTTCCCATCGTCGCTATTCTGTTTCCCACCTTGATTTTTCACGACAATTATTGATGGTATTTGTTGACAAGTTCCAGAAACTGTATGGGTTGCAGGAGATGGTGTACAATGTCCATTGTCTGCTGCATTTGGGGGACGACGTCTCGTCTCACGGGCCTCTGGACAATTTTCAGCATTCCCTTATGAGTCTTACATATTCAGACTTAAGCGCCTGGTACAAAGTCTCACATATCCTGTTCGGCAGATTTATAAACGCCTACAAGAGTCAGGACAGTATCTCACAAACGCCCCAGATAACCATGCCGATTCCGATGTGGGATTACCCTTGAAACATGCGTCACTAAACAAAAAACGTTTCTTTTACTTTGGTAAAGTTGCCTTATCTACCAGTCCACCGGATAACGTTGTATTGGTGGATGATTTTCCGTGCATTGTGACAGGGGTGGAACATCCCGACACGGCCGACTGCATAATAACGTATGTTCCATTCCTTTCCCCTGTTTTACCACTGTTCACTCATCCCTTCCGTTCTTTTTTGCTACATATTTTTATGGTTAACAAATTGTCCACAGTTGTAAGTAGCTGTCAACTCTCTTTTGTGCAATGTAAGTGCGCCATGCTTCCAGTTAATGACCTATTTGTAGTTTTCCCATTATTACACACTATACGGTAATGTCTTCGTAATTCTATATGTCGCACTAGAGTGACCACTGTACAATATACACCCCACCACTAACTGCCCTTGTTTCTAGGCGTACAGTCTAGTGAAGTTCTATGAACAAGGCCTGTGGCAGTGTGCAGTCCTCAGTTCTACATGGATTGAGGGTAACTGTGCTACACGGCCAAAGGTTCACTCAAAGGACTTTTATAAGACCGTTCGCCTTCATTTGGAGCCGCCAGCTGGATCGATGAAGCTGACTTGCGAAGTCAGGTAGATGTCACGTTGACCGCATTAACTTTGCAGACGATTTTAAAAAGGCACGAGTGAGTTGGAATCGAGATTTTGGCTGTTGCAGTTACCGGAATGTAACACCATGACGTTGCTTCTACAATTGTCGTGAATACCCTGCGAACAGATTCAAGAAGGTAATCCACATTTTTTTAACCGGCAGCGCTTCTGTCTCTCCACCTCAATACATCCATGTTTATAAAATGCATTTTGAGATGCATTTAGTTTACATTTGTCGCCGCAAAAATTAAAGAACGCGAATAATGGGCGAGCGGACAATGACTAAGCGTGCGGGAAGCGGACCTCAAGCACTAAACGACACATTGAATCGGCAATGCCTTCAGGCAAAACAGATTTAAAAATGACTTTGAGATAGGGTCCTAACACCAAACTGCTATGATTTCCGGGCTCCCGAACAGCTTTTACCCATTAACTAATGCAACATTTGGTCCACGTATACTAGAATGCAGTGGTAGTGACATCGCAGAACTTAACTGCTTCTGGCCGCCTTTGGCCACCGGTAGCCGCCGGTGGCTGTGTTTAATGGGATCTTCTGACCAAGCGCGCTTATTTGAGGCTAAGCATTATTCACAAACGTACACAACTGCGACATTGCCATGCTATACATTAGGTTTTCGTCCAACATTACGCTCAACAACGCTCAAGCATTGCAAACAATGAGATCACTGTGAATTTTCGTGAATCAGTTATTCTATTTTGTTACTTCAGGTGAGTAGAACGGATTTGAACATCATCGGAGTATCCAGCTGGGTGGAATAGGTGTCGGAATTTCTTCCGATATTGCGAGTTTAGATCGATCCAACCATCGTTAAACTTTGCAGCGTTTTGGATTGATGCCTTGTTAGTTAGCCACTGTTTACATTCTATTCGGCGATGCTTAGTTACCTTGAAATTGCACCTACTTAAGCAAGCTACGTCATTGCAACATTGCTGAAGGCCGCGGGCCAACTTGACTAGTTTTCTGCAAAATTCATGAAGTCGAAAAGCCATAATTAAAAAAAAACTAACTTCGGTTTGCACCAGTTTGGCTTCTGTGAGTTTCTGCCTCCTTGTATGTAGTGCGGATTGTCTCGATCTGTGGCAGTGACTCATCTCACACTGCATGGGCGCGACGTGCTTGTTGTAAGTCGCTGTCATTGAGGTCAGTAATTTTTGTTCCCGCGGCTGGTGGAGCCTGGGCTCAAGTGACGAATATCGATGGCCGGTTTATCAAGCGTCAGTGAGAACGACGACCGTTTCACTGAACACAATTTTCATATTTAGGATGTACGTTTCATTGCTCTATAGTTGGCGGACCTCGGTTACCTAGGTGGTGAGGACGATGTTAAACTTAAGTAGCTCCTAGACGAGTCCCTATTTGTTGCAGTCATGTAGGTGTGATACCGTGTTTTTGATGTCCTTTATCTCGTGACCCCCGTGTGTGGAGACAGAATTTTGTTTTGCTTCAGCCGCTACTCCTACGCCCGGCTCTCCTCCCCCGAGCAGAAATTGTAGTACATTTTTTGAGGCGTACGTAGGTGAGAGAGTTAGGCGACTACAACAAACTCAACACTGTACAATGTTGCTTGGAGTAGCTTAAGCTTCTGAGCTAAATGACAGGAAAAAACCCGACCCAGGAAGCTTGAGCAAAAGCCTCAATCTTTCGCATCAGTTGTAAGCCTGCGATTTCGGGCTTGTTTTGGGCCTTGTCAATGTAATCGCTTTGTCTATGGTCCATAATTTTTTGGCAGGAATGGTTGCAGTAGGGTCGTTCTTCGCCCTTCGCAGCGGCCAGCCAGGATGTGTGTGGCTCTGATACGCTTGAATGGAAAAGAATCCGGATGTTTCCGCATGCTCCTCATGACACAAGTGATGTGGTTGGTTCGATTATTAGTTTTTCCTTCAAAGATCGACCTACGTTTGCATGCCACCGGATGGCGGAACATCACAAGTGTTTTGATACCTTGGTTGTAAATCTTGTGCTGAGACCGGGCTAACAGTAGGGCCACAAGTAATGCTACTTTTGATTTTGGGCTGTTTGGTCCCTTTTGCGCTGTTATCTTTGGTTCAATTAATTGGTTCAGTGGGATGTTCAAAAGGCTGCAAGGGGTGTCTAACTGCTGTTGATGGTACGAGAAAACGAGTAGGGATTGTTCTCCACATGAACTCTTAATGGACATTTTAAACAGCAACACGCCCTTTTGTTTTTGGAATAATGGCGAAATTCAAATGTGTTGTGGTTAGTACAGACTAACTGGTACCATTTTACAGAGTCCAAGCATTCGATTCTCACTGCGATTACCTTGTTGCAGTTTAGCTTGGTGGCCGTGGGTTCAGCACTGAATGGAGTGTGAACGTTACAATGTAAAGAACAGGGAATTGTTCGTTTTCGGAAAAAGTGCTAATTGAGTTCTCCAGGGGGTTACCTCTAATGTTGACATCCGTTGAATTTTTGGCTGTTGAACCTTGTGCTAGTGGGTGATCAGCTTATTGAGCTACCTAGACCCGTCGGAATTTCTTCCTCCGACGGGCTTACGATGGAGTGAGCTAAGGAAACTTGAACAGGGGTGATATTGATGTCAGCGTCTGCTATGTGTAGCGACAATAAAATGGGGATCGTTGGAAGATGTACGTGCAGAGTTGAAATAACTTTCTGAGGTAACATTTAGGGATATCTCTTCTGCGGCTATGGATACAGTTGACTTTTGGTCTTAGCGACCTGCTGAAAAATAATCAATCAAAGATGAAAACGTGTGCTTCTTGACTTGCTCGACAAAACTGAACGTATTTTAATATGTCTATTCTGGTAGGTTCTGTCAATTTGACAAACTAGCTAGTCACAGAACGGTATGAAGAGAAGAATACCGCAAATTGGCCTTTTCGAGAGGCCGGAGCAAGATAATTATGGTGAACCCCAATAGGAGCGAAATTCGAGCTCAAGGGTTTCTCTTTACGGTGCGAAATTACCACCTTTATCTAATATATGGTTTACTTTCTTGCTTTCCAAGCTTTCCGAAATTTTGGTAACCTAATAGCTCTTCACGCAATAAATGTTATAAGCCCTGCTCAAAAACGATTTCTGCCGTTGTATTAGGCTTACAAAGCAATATCTGGTCGTTAATTTTTAAGCGCTCACCCTGTCATTTGGTAGATTTGGTATCTGTTAAAGTTGGTCTGTCAGACTACACTACTCATGGGGCAAACCATGAACTCACACAGACAGGCGGTCTTGACTGTCATATGGTTTGGTCTGCACAACGATGGCTACTGAGTTGTAGGCTTTGCACTTAGGTGCATCTAGGGCAGTAAGGTGGAGTGTTACGGACTTAGCTAGGAAGAGTAAGCCGCTGAAACCAGTGGTGTCCGTACAGGAGAGACTAGAAGACTATATCAGCAGTACACCGAACCCAGAACGCTTCCTCCTGCCGTTCTGGTGTGTCACTTGATTCCACTTGAATTCGTCCTTGCATTGATGATCTTTGAATATGACTTTTGGCACAGCCACAGGCCTGGCACCCCGAACTACTCAGTGTGCTAAGGCGCTTCGTAGATTTTTACCTGCATAACTGTGGGCACGAAAAGTCATTTATGGCATTGTCACAGGCTTAGTTGGCTTATAAACTGAGAGAGAGCTTTAGTTGAGTTACGTTTTCCGCCGACGTTTCGTCAACGGACTAGCATGTATTTATTAGTGCACAGGTTATGATAATTGGTAGTCATAATATAACTCAGAAGGTATATGTACTAATAACAGTTTTTACTATGGTAGATAGTAGTTTACAGTTACTAGTTGTACCATGATAAAATAAATACAGTGCAAACAATGGAATAAGTCAAAAGGTGACTTATCGTTTGTGGATAACTTGTGAGAGTTCCTCGGTGAAAGTCCGGACGGGGAACGTGTTTTCCCCGCAGTATAGCTGCTACACGGATTCCGTAATTGTCCGCGGACTTGAAGTGTTTGGCTGACTCCCTGCTCCCTGCGCGCGCGCGCGAGTATGTGTGTGTTGACTGTGTTGTCTTCCTATATATAGGAAGGTTTGACCTGTGTATAAAACAGAATCGTTTCGATGCGTACAAGACGGGAACTGACTTGTTGTTGGTCAAGGTTGCGAGCGGGACAGGGTTTGTCACGTGATTTGTGTGCTTGCGGAGCAGGCAATTCGCGTGATCTAGTGAACACGGACAAACACACTAGACAAATTAAGTGAAGTTGATTGAGGGAACAAGGACATGTCCACTACATGTTCACTACAAGCCAACCTGTCCAATGCGACTGGCGCAAGCAAGATCATGGTCGCTGCAGAGCAAGCCTGTTCCTTCTCGTTCTCCAACTCCGACATTCCCGGGGATACCATCACGTATTGAGGGCGTCCCTCTGGCTGGCAGCCGACGGTAGATGAATTGGTGGGATTCAATTCCTACCATTTCACTCCTTGTCTTCCTGTTCGGTGCACTTAACCAAAGTGCACAGAGGGCGGTTTTTGCCTGCTAGTCTTCCGCTTCATGAAATTTGGCTGACTACACAAGAGCTGTTCCTATTTATTTACAGACATATCATATACGCAGTAAACCGTTAAGTACATCTTTGATCTCAATCCCATCGGAATGTGTTCGTTAGAAACCCCTTTTATATGGCACCTGTTTAACCCGGCTAAAACAAAGGATCCGACTCAAGCAGTATTTGTGCAAGCTGATGGACTTCACGCATAGTGAATAACCTATATGTGAATTACACTGAGCCACATGTGCATCTATCTGAACGTCCTGTAATCAGCATAAACCCGACGCAGCAGGGTCGGATCATTAAATGTAGTGGTCCTTGGTCCATCGGGATGCCTAACTAATGACTCGTAATTTTCGATTCAAATGGGTACAGTTGACTGACACCATGCATCGGGTCTTTCGGTGGCCTTCAACACCCACACTAGATACACACGTGAGGCTAGCTAGAGCTAGTTATTACTCAGCTTGGTATACAAGAGTTTATGAGGGTCATGTGTACACGTATGCACGATACATACATAGAAGTAATTTAACAAAGCAAACTTATAGAACGGTACAATAGAAAATACAGCAAAAACCCAGTATCATACAACACAGTACAACAAAACACTGTATAGTAGAATAAAGCATAATACAGTGCGAAACTTATTGTTAAATCTGAGTAATTAAATCGAGCTGCATCGTCACTGTTCCCTCAAAATGCATCCTGTTTCATTTATCTATTTCGCGTTTGTCTTTGTCATCACGAAGTTCTAAGCCAACTCTTTGACCTGTAGAATTTCCTTACTTATATTCCCCTTTCTTCGGTTCCATTCTCGAACAGCGTGACTACCCACCGTTTCGTCGTCGATGCGTATTTGTATATTCTCCCCAGTTTGTGATCAAAATCACAATCGAAAATTGTCCTCCTTTTTATTCACTTTGTTGTCTTTATTTGTATTGAAACTTCGTCCACCAGTTGTCCACTGACGTTGACATTAACTTGGTGATAGTAACTATTCTGACTGCACGTTAGCTCCAAGCTTGTTGGACGGAGAGAATATACAGCTATTGTACAGTGCAATACAAATGTTTATAGATTTTTATGACAGCGAAGTTACTAAAGCAGTTATTCACCTATTCAGAAGTGAATATTAGTAAAAAACAGGCACTAGTTAGAAAAGTGAGACATCATGGTCAAAATTCACCAGCCGAATGTTATAAATGAGAAAAATACGTGTTCGGCGACCGATGATGTCAAAGTATTTTCGGGATGCCTACATCTCACAATACAAAAATTGGGTCATTTCAGTTGAAAACTGGTAAGAATTTCGGTGGAGTTCGTTAGCTATGCAACAGTCTCAATGAAATTAAATTTTCCGGTTACAGCGCTCTCTGGTATTGCACCTCTAGGATTGTTTTTGAATGCAGTACAACGGAAATGCAAGCACAACGGGGGTTATCGGGATGGAGAGGACACCAAAACCTCTAGGACAACGACATCAGGAACAGTGGAAATACTTTTGAAAAGGTTGAAAAAGGTTATTAGTGTGCTCGCTGAGAGGAACTTGTTCCAGAAGAAATACCCGAATAAGAAATTGGTAAAAAAACAGGAGCCTTGTCTACGAAAATCAACTAAAACATGAATTTCACTTTTATCCATTGAAGAACCAGTACTCAGCCAGGAATATTCCAGTACATATACTATTTTCGCGTTCCTCATAAGCGGTTGCTGCCGTTGTAGGGTGGTCACCACATGGTGAAAGTCTTGCAAACAAAAATGCTTTAAGAACTGTGGGCAACCAGTCAGCCTACATGGATAAAAGTTCGCCAGGTACAGAAATTTAGTTTGCGTTATCGTGGTTCTCAACATGTAAATATTCGCCAAAGTTTACTCAATCATCCAAAGTACCTGAATAAAAGTGCTAGTCTTCGGATGCTGTCATTTTTTTCTTCAATTGCTAAGTGGGCTAACCATGCAGTTCCAGTTGTGCATTTGAATAAATAGCAAGGCACACCTTCAGTGCACAACCATCATGAGCCTATACGAAGAACAGGGCTTGGAATGTCCGCAAATTCCCACTTCGAGATGGGAGAAATCAAACACTTCCGGGTAGACTCAAGCCAAAAAGCTCTTGTCCTGAACCATCATTGGTATCGAAATCAACTTGGTGTGCATTTGAATCATACCCGGTTTTCGTCTTGCACGAGGCAATACGGCCCCGTTCTCCAAATCGTACTATCCAAGTTAAGATCACGCATATGATTTATCGTCTTAGTACAAAAGCCGGAGGTTGTGCCGTCAAGTTGTGCCGAAAAGTAATCCTTATTTGAGGTGACCTTGTTCGTTCAAGTGACGTGCACCACGCGCTGACTGAATTGAAAGCATTCCATGTCTACTATCGAACTATCCAAGTAGAACTCAACCAGCCTTCTGGAATGAAACGATGACCAAAGAGAAGAGAGGGGGTAGAATATCCTAAATTATTTCCCCATTTCGTAGATGAAGGGCCTGAACTGCTAGGCCCAACACCTTTGGGTTGTGTCAGTAATTCTCGCTTAACAGACTGGCCTAACACAGTCTTTAAAGGTACCTGCATAAAAGCTACATGTATTGGCATAAATGCTTATACCTTCCTACATTCACATGCTTCAGTTACTCAGTATGTGCTGAACACGGGACCTCAAACAGAGACAAAAATAGCCACCGCAGAACGCATGAAAATAGTTTTTTGGTAAAAGTACGTTGTTTCATTATAAGTCAAAGAACCCGTAAAAGACTACTAGCCGCCAACAGGGTAAGGGTTGTTGTTAAGAGATTTTCGTACAGTGAACAACCATTCTCCCAAATGTCTCTAAAGAACGGGGTTTGTCATGTTTAAGGTTACTGCATTCTCTGCGTGTGGTCTTGGTTATAAGTTTCCATCGCCGGGGCCCAACAAAACTCACTTGTTACGGCTTTAGAGTTAGAGTGCTGCAAGATGAGCAGGTGTCACACGAACTACTTTAACACGCTCAGTTATTTGGTTTATCCTTTCACTGGATCTTCTGGGTGAAATTCAAGCATTGGAACTTGTGGAGATAAGTCTGATTACTATTGGTACAAAAGTTATATTGAACCATTGACTACAACTATGCATACAGAAGTTGTTTCAGTCCAGACAAACACACACTTCCGAATGGCCTGTGCTTTTATAACTGAAGTGAGCTAAACTCAAAACTGAGCCTGTGTGATAGTAAAGTCGCCGGACGTTACAGCAAAACTACTGAATGATCGCCATTCTGCCTGTCAGCATCTAAGAGGAGCTCATCCGAAGTGTTGCCTGTCTCCCGCTAGATTAGATTTTTGCTACCTTACGCATTAACTTCAGTTCAAACCTCACTCTTCCTAGAGTTCACGGGTCAATCGTGATTGTGGTCTATCGATTCCATCGCATTGTATTCACTGGATTAGAAATACGCTAAAATTTGCTGAACAGTTGCCCCATCAAGGAAGTAAAAATATTGGACCCATGGCGGTTCATGCAGGAAGATGTTACAGGGCACTTTACTGATTGGCTAGTACCTGTGACATGGAGCTAATACAATTTGGCTTGAGAAGATGGAAATTAATCTCACTGGAAATCCACGATTCACTCCTGTGAACTACTTGTAAGCTAATCATCATTCGCCCAGGTCGACGATACCTGCTCAGCATCGCTACGATTAAGACGGTGATTGGTACAATTAATAGAAAAATGCTGGGCCAAAACAGTTGTATGTTTGTGTTGTTTGTGTGTGGTTGGGCCGAAACGAGGCTTTGGGGTTCGACTGAATTCAACACAGTAGCAACAAATTAATAGGTAAATGATTCCGCTCGAATGCAGTTTTCAAATCAGAAGCAGATGCGGAAACAAAAATGAACATCCCCTTTTTAAACAAGGGCAATACCAACTGTGTTCACATAATTTAATGCCCTAGCTGTAAAGTGTTCTGCGTTGGACAAGCTTCCAGGCAGCTGGGTGTACGAATGAAGAGCATGAAAAACACATCGGTTCCACTCTCGAAATAAAATAGGCACTAGGAAAGCCCGGAAATATTCGGTAATGCCTCTCCATAGGTTTTCCCAGAAACATCCAATCACATAGTTATACTCAAAAAATTATCCCATAGTTCCCACAGTGAGCAGTCCAACTGTAACGATAGTGAACATATGCCAGTGATATTAACACGGTTGGCATCAATATTTATCCGTCAGGTCCCCTTCTCACGGTTTACATAAACTCTGTGTGAGATATGATAACCAATCATGACCTTATGATGATCCAGTTGTAGGCAGGCTGTCATTTCTGCCCAATTACATTATTCAAGGTCTATTCGCTTCTTTGTCTACGTTGTTTCTATCTCTCTCTTTGGCAAATGTGACCCCCATTTTCTAAAAACAGAACTATCATTAATAGGTACGCTATCCTAATTAGCTAGGATTTTTTTCTGTTTCGAATCAATAGATATTGAGCCTTGACTAGCAGACCTGTGGTCAGATTAATCAATAACCACACATAAGCATACTCCGATGAGCTTCTGTGATCGTATACGATTGGCACGCCTTGCTGGATAGGCGTACACCAGAGGACCAATGAAAGCGAGATTCACCAAGTAAAATAAATTGTATATCTTCGGAGTCCTTTCTGACTCTTTCCCTGGGCAGTTCTATGAAAGCCTGTGAGGATGAGGATAAAACCAAAAAAATGGTTTGTTCTTCTTTTGATATCGGCGTCAATCTTGACTGGTATGTTATTGACTCCTAAGACTCGTGAATGTTACCTTTACCACGAGCAGCGAGATGCTCATAGTAGGCATATCCCCTATCACACTAATGGACTGGGTTTTCTAAATTGGGTGGACATATGTGTTACTGGTCACGTAGATGAAACTATGCAGATGCCATATAATCTGGATAAGCAAGTCTTTTAACTGTTTGTAGGAATGCACTTAGATTTGCAAAATTACACTAGCAGTTGCGAAAGACCGGTATGATGCCATTGTGGTTTTTGCCACCTTGACTAGTGGGCAAGGTTATCCAAGTTCATCGCCGTAGATAGGAATGACAGCATTCCCACTGGAGCCTGATTGCAGCACAAATACTGGATTCTCTGCAATTAGCATTTCTCAAGTTTCTAAGGTGAACACGATCCCCCAACTACAGCTTACTAGATAAACTAGATAACCTAAGGTATCATCACTCTGCCTAACGGCAAACTTACAACTTTATTAAAATATATGTTGGGAAAGCTGTACTGTATAGTGCTTTGCTATGCTGTACTATTCGTTAGTATGTCACAATGTACTACACTAGGCTCTGCTGCACTATAATATAGTGCCTTACTATGCTGTACCATACTATATCATACCGTAATATACTGTACTGTGCAATATCATACTATATTTTACCATACTATGTTGAGATAAACCATGCTGCTCCTCACAAAACCGTAATATCCAGCGCTTTGATAATGCTTTGTAACTGCTGGAGAAAAATTAGGGAATGATTGCTACCAAATGGCCTTGGGTATAATGGTTGCAATCATCCTGAAACCGGCACTTTACCAGCAGTGTTTTTCTGGAGCCACTCTCTGCAAGTGAGGAAAGTTTCTAAAGCCATCAGGATGGATGAACTTTATCTGAAATGTATGTAGAATACCCATCAGGTGAATATCGCAGCCGAAATCCAGCAGTACTTGTCCCTCAAACCAGCCATAGCTTGTAAAATGAAAGATCACTTGGCTGTAACACCCCTTCTGTGCCTAGTGGCCATGCCACCCAAAGGAAGAATTAGGGCTGAAATGGTGCCACGTTGTCCAAGCCTAGACAGGATCAGTCGAGATTCAGGGGTTGGGTTTGAACGACGGACCTTTCATACCTTAGCCACTGAGCTATCTCGAGCCTCACAAGTTGTGTAATGTTTACCTAGGCTACCTCATTTTGATGGCCGTATGTAGTCGTGATCAGACATGAGTCTTAAAACTATTTATCCTTTTTTCAGCTAATGGTGGCACTCCGGAGGAGGACTGGTTTGAAAGACCTCCGGGTACGTTGAACCAAGTAGTTTAGATTTTCCACCCTTTTTATGCAGTTATCCGAACCAAAATACATTGCCTACATTCGTTCCTAATGTATAGAACTGACTATGCGTGACTTGTACATCAAATCAACCTTCTACTAAGGCCTTGGATGTGGTAAAAACTTCGTGCTCGTGTTTTGGGTAAAAAGAGTGAACGTGAGTGAAGTTTCCTCTTATCAGGGAACTATTCGTTGATTCACTAAGGCTGACTTGAAAATATGAGTTGTCCCAACAATTTCTCAAACTAAGCATCTAAACACGCAAATTAACCAGGCCGGCTGTGGTGTTCCTTTTGTCCAAAAATCCTTTGGAGGTTTGCTAATTCGTCTGTTTTTGACCGGAGTGATAGCAGTGTTTCATGAGTCTTAAAAGAAATCTTCAAAAAACTGTACCTTTTTACGCGTGCCCAGTAAGTCTAGTACTGAAACGCTCTAGTCAAATGACGCGCAAATCTGTTCATTTAAAATATACATCCGATGACAGTTACCACTGAGGCAATTTAGACGTCTTAAAAAGTGAGGACACTTGAAAAAATTACCAGTTGTGTCTACATCTAAGATGTATCCAAGTCTAAACCAAACATTGAAACAAAGAAAACCCTGGCAACTGGTTAGACAGTCAGAAAAATGCAACGAACATGTTGTGTGCAAGGTCTGCTGTGGTTCAGTGAAGGAGATGTCACAATGAACCAAAATGGTGAATGACTGCCAGTACAGAGGAGTAACCAAAGTGATTAAGGCTGACAACCGATGAGGGTCAGAAAAATAAAGCAGCTTTAAAAGGAAGGTTCGATTCTATAAGCTGCCCTTCACTACGTCGTGCGTGTTGTTCATCAACTACAAGTCCGTAGATAGTTAGTTTAGACTTCTGGCCTTGATCAAGCTTGACAATCACGAGTTTGGGTCTGAGTGATCTTTCCATTCATTAATTTCACAGGCTTATTAGTTAGGAGAGTTGTCAGAGGTCAAGGCCTAACTTTTGTTCTCTTCCTATTATCAACTTCTTTGTGAAGTACGTGTGCATACGATTGGACCAGTGTTCTTTAACAAGTGTGCATACCTGAGTTATGTGGCCACGAAAATACCAGCTGTATAGTAATCATCAGTATAGTTTCAATCTGGCAATCGTGTGAAGCTCTCATCAGTAAAAAAATCACACATTGGTGAGTTGGGACGACTGTGAGACTCCTCTAGTCGCAGATGGTTGTGGGATTTGTAATATTCTTATCCAAAGCACCTTCATTTGAACAGCCTTCTTTCTTTCCCGAAGCAATTATTCCCATGAATTTGCATCAAATGGGGGAGGCATAGGACTATAGTTTAGTTGTTATTCATTCTCACAGACAGTACCTATCCTCAGTCGTGTTGGGGTTGGAACTCCGGAAATCTGGCATGCTAGGCGAGCATGTTACCACTCCTCAGCCAGCGTATATTGTACGCACCTAAATTATCATGTCTAAACGGGCGAACGTGGGCACACGTGACCAGTATGAGTGATCTGCCCAACACCTCGAATGACGACCCAGTAATTCCCCGGTTATGTCGATCGGGTGACCTGATCGATTGCCTGCTCACCTCCCACTGCTTGATCAGCCTTGGAGTTGTCGTTCAGTGGGTAAGTAAAATAAATAAATATGTAGTGTGAACAAAGCAGGTACGGGTAACGTTACTGGATATCCTATCTGAGTCGGTGACTTGGCTTTTGACAATGGAAATTCGGCATGAACAATATAGTGATTCTTCTTTAGGAAAATCTCATTTATGAGCAGTCTTGCGCAACAGAATCACTTTGTTTATTCCATTTTTACCACTACCTCGTTCTCTCGTCGCGTGCGATACATAAAAGTTCGATCAAGAATGCTCAAAATGAGTTTTTTGGTCAGCCAATCTAACTAGACACAAAAAACCTTGTTATTTAATTTACCACCTGGAAACAACAGTAGCTGGCTTATGCTGGCTTTAGTTCAACAACAAAAAATTAATGGGTTGAATATCCGTATCTCTTCTGTTACCGCTCGCCAGTGAGTTTTAAGTAGAAATGAGCAACGATGTTTCTATGAATTCCAAGTCCTCCGAAGAAGACCAGAAGACTTACAACATACCCCATTGTTGCGTCACAAGGCTATCAGCACCGACTGAGCACCTGCAGATTGCATACTGCTACGTTTTGCGACCATGTCCCACGCGTTGCGTTGGATGGGCAACTGATATTGAGCACCAGTCGTCGGACGAATGGCGAAGAACAGAAACTGACCGTGTTGGTAGAAAATGTGGTGAAACCCCAGGAGGGGTTTGTATGCTCTACGTTTGTGCGAATCCACCAATTTGGCTTGAAGATGATAGCTATGTGTCTGAAAAAATTGATATTTCAAAAGTGACCAACAGCAAAAACTGGTATTCAGTTTGTGGAAATGTTTACATTTGGCTTGTTTTGGTGAATTTCTTCAGTGTCACATCAGTAAAGTAGTGCTAAGGTAAGGATTGGTCGATTAATAAAGTAAACAACCCTGGCTATATGAGTATATGTGTTAAATCTGCCCATTGTCAAGAAAATTATATCCTCCTTACAAAAAAGCTACTCGCTGAATTTAGTTGGTTCCCTCTAAACTGGAATCGCTATTCAGCTGAAAATTCTTTCTGCCACTTTATGATGAAAGGCCGATTAGCACTGTACAGCTGTTTCATCCTTGTTGGGAATAATGGACAGTGGGCACATCACGAATGCCAGAGTTTTGAAACCGTGACCTTCCGGCCGGTGGTTGAACAGGTACCCGTTCGACCTTGAGCGGCTCAGCAGCGGTGTGATTAGCTCTCAGACAATATGTAGATAAATCAGTGGACAGTGCCTCAAAATAGTTTATGAATACAAAGAAGCGTAAGAAGGGTACAAACCGTTTATGAGCCTTAACATGCAAGGATATCACAATCCCTGATATGTCAGAGATTATACAAAGGAAGGAGTGTCTAAATAAAGAGGGCCTCCAAAAAGTGAGGCAGCAGCTGCGAAGTGGGCCCGAAGCTTCAACAAGCTTTCTAGGGTTGTGTCGGAAATTGGCAGATGAATATAAAGATTTAGATTAGTAGTAAGCTAAAAAGTAAAGTAATGAGAACCTGGAATGGGTTGAAGAACAACAAGATCACTCATTTGTATGTGTCATGCTCGCCGACGAGAAGATCAAAAAAGCTTTGAATGGGTCGTCTTCCTGTGATCGTACTCAGCTCAGACAAAAGACCACTATTCGCCTATCAGCGAGTTTTAGGTTCTCTCATACTACTTATAAGAAGAATACTTCGATATTCGACTGAAACATTCAATTGCAATCTGATACAGTTCCAACGATAAACTCCACTCTATCTCAGGTGAGTCTGCCGCTGAAAGCGACTTGGTTAGCTGCATAAAATTTGGTGCTCAAGTGGAACGAGAAGTCAGCAGAAACTCGTGGACTGTGACTACCTGATTACCTGACGAAGTCAGTCTGACTTGTTGAAGTTTTCAGGAACCTTACGGGTGTGTTCAATATTTTTATTTTTTAACGGAGATGATCCCGGAAGCAGCCTTCGTACTGTAATTCTCGTTGGAAAACGAAAGGAAGACCCGTCTTAAGAAATTAACACTTGTCGGCCACGCAGTTAAGTGTGTACATCTTTGTATCCGAGTAGAATGAATACTGCTTACAGTTTGGGACTACGAATCATCGATCACTGGCAAACAAATCGGGGTCGATAGTGGACTAATGAGACGATTGGTCCACATCACTTCACTGCTTTTTGAAGGATTATTTAACATGGACTCGGCATTTACCGCTCGAAAGTGTCAATGAAAGAGAAGAGTGTGGAGGAATTTGGTTCCCAAGATTGAAGAAAATAATGAGTTCAAAAGTCAGCAATGCAACATGGCAGAGAAAACCGCTCTTCCATACAACCTCTGTCCTCAGTGAACGAACCAGTACGTGACGATCTAACGGAGGTCTAGAAACGAGACCGGAATAGTTGGGAAGTAAAAACGCTAGTAGGATGGGAACAAAGTGAACCCATTTTCTGCTGCCGATATCGAGTCCAGAATTGATGACAAGCACAGTGCGACTGCAGACCTTTTGAAGCGGTCTTATTTAGTCACAGAACTACAACATAAAGTAAACGGGGATGTGCCCCACTGAAATTAAGTATTATCATCAACCAACTAATCGAATCTTTTCATCTCTAACCAAACACATCAACGACAATTAAGTGGTTGATGCTGTCCACAGATCTGTAGGTAGCGACCCGGCACTTCAGCCCCTCCCTGTGTCCACAACAGGTACTAGTCCAAACCTCAAGACTACCCTCCTGACCTCCAACAGTGTGATCCCATTGGACAAAGACACACTTAAATCGTTGACCAGCTTGACATGAAAAACCCCACCGAAGTTTTATTTACCACGCGAGTACTGTCCCACCCAGACGCTTCAAAAACACACGTTTTCTGCCCCTGTATACTAAAAGTTAAATACCCGGCCAAAATACTATCATTTCTGAAAGCATGAATGGATGCTTCAAGAAAATATATACAGAAATTTGGAACATATTGTGAAGCATTTCCAAACAAAAAGGCCTACTCTAGTCATGTCGTTTTTTTAGGGGAGGAAAACGGTATGGATAAGAAACTTCGATAGAAGGATTATATATAGATGGAACGAAATGTTGGATAAATGGAAGGGTTGTGTGCTTCAGTCAGTCTGTTTTCACCTTTTGTGGTCTGTACTTTACCGGTGGAAGGCTCACAAATTCTGCACATTTCCACATTGGCAGGAAACTAAAACAACATTTAGTATATCGCCACAATATGACAGTTACACGGATGCCCGTTAGTCAACCGTGTGCTTGAGGATTTGATTGTCTCTGGATGCGGAAGCGGAAAGATTTTTGCTAATCTACCATAGACCAGTTTTGCGACAGGTTCGGCTAACGACAGTGTATCTGAAAACTGCGATCAATAGCTCCTATCTAGTCAGTAGTAGATAAAAGGTTAGCTGAATCCCATCTAAGAGGTCTACAAAATAAAGGTACGAGGATTCGGTGGTCTGATAATTTTATTGGAGTAGGAACACGTACAAAATAGCAAGCATTGTTTGTGCGATTCAGTGTCTTGGGGCTGTCACCACCAAGAAGTCAATCGACAGGCGATATTGCAGTTCAGAGTCTCAGCTAAAGCACTACACAATAAAAAACAATGAACGCACAACATAAAGTACATATTAGATTCCCTAACTACTGCTCTCAACTTTAAAAGCAGTCCTGTCTAAAAATATTCCCGAACTTCGCTGCATAACTAACAGTAGGTTCAGGCATGGATGAGTCAGCATAATAGGTGAGTGGTTGATACGCTACGTGAGTTCTTCAGGGTACTTTATTTCATTGAACAAAATTCAGAGTATAGGACATCGCTATGGAGATAACAAGCTTCGTCAGACTATGCGCTTTAATTGTACCGAGGAATCCAAATGTGCAAAAACTGGGAAATAGTAAGGCAGCTCTCTAGCTTCAGTGAGATGTGTGTTTATTTGCAGATGGACTGTAAAGTGAAAATGTTAGTGATAACTTTCGCCCTTTTAAATGCCCGCCATTTAGCAGCGGGGATGACACTTTTTATTATCAACTGGTTTGCTATCTTATATCTTTCTTACTTCCTTCAAATGACTACTGTTTTTTGAGCTACTCTACTTGAAAAAATTTGCCTTTTTGGACAGCAACAATGAGTTTCGTGTTATCAACCTCATGACCGGTCCTAACCTCTCTGTGATTTGTATTACTATACCAAAATTTATGCGAGATAGCTTGTACAAAATAATGGAACACTGGTCGCGATATCAACATTCCGTTGTTTACCTGGTCAAAGTTTGCCAGAACAACAACTTTTAATGTTAGAGTTTGTTGTTGTTGTTGTTGTTCAGTTTTGTCAGCACTTTAAAAAAAATCTGACTGAGTGACCATTAATATAATGAAGGAGCACTAAAGACGCTGTCTTAAAGATTGCACAAGGTAATCCACCAGTTTGGTGATCAAACTTCACATTTTACTGTCCATAATATGGCATCGTCGCCGTGTCCCTACCAAACGCACTGTGCACAGTGTTATCCGAGTTGGCTAACATGTACCCGCATACAGTAATTCCGTCAATCTTTATAACTAAATTTCGTTTCAAATGAGTCTATCTCTTACCTGCTTAGTTAAATTGATCGACTGAGCAATGAATAACAATACATCGCATCGCGAAATACAGAACGAGTGCTCAGAATCCTTAGTTATTACGTTTGTCAGAAACACTTGAACCTGATCTGGGTGCTTCGTCCTTATAGACTTCTTCATTCCCTTTTGAAGTTCATAGTTCATTTCAAAAAGCTCAGTCTCATCAGTACTTCTAACATAACTCTTGGAAGACGGAAGTCGGCATATGTAAACACGCAAATTACATTTAAAACTGCTTTTGTAAAGATGTAACACAAAGTGACATAATACACAATGTTTTAGGCACAGACAGACAAGAGGTCGCAGTGAAAAACAAGACATCCACGACTGACAGCCTGATTGGCACGGATTTGTTTCTGAATGCATGGAGTAGGTTGAATCCCGTCAACGGTGAGACTGTCTTTGTACCTTAGCAAGTGTAGAATAGCGAGGAATACCAATGATGGGCTGACACAATGACGTACATGGATAACGTGTCAGTTTGTTGACGACGCTGGTAGATTCCGGACTTAAAATTTACTTTTCGACTAATTTTGACATGTGTTCCTTCTATCCAGACTTGAAGCACTTCTCAGTTTGGCCAACAGCACATTAGTAAAATGGGGTCAATAAGTTTTCTTCTCTAATGGACGATAGGGGCAGACCCACAGTCTAAGCCAGCATTCACAGCTTAACTGCACTGTATCCCACTTTAGTTATGAGAACAATACCGAAATATCCACCTTATCCCTGGCTATGGCCAAAAAGTCATCTACTGATATTTTGTAGCGGGCATATGTTTACAGGCATCCAGTTAGCCATTTCCCTGTTGTCATTATGAATATGTTGGTGAGAAAACAGTCCAATGGACTAGCCATCGCCGTCACTTTGCCTATTGAGCGATTTCACGGCTTTAAAGCTGATCCCTCCTTACACTGCGTGAGTGAGATTTTCTGAACAGTTGTTGTAAGGGGAAATACACTCATTTGCAAACAAATTTGGTTTTGAGAGAGACTCACCTGGAATACAGCTGAATCTCGTTGTTGTAAGGGGAACTCTAGTCGCGTTCAGCTCAGCCGCTCTACGTGATTGGTAAGTTGCCTCATTTAGTGGAACAGTGATGAAAAGCGATGGAATATCAATCGAACATGAAACATGTACCAGGTCCGAAGAATATTTGCTACTAGTGTGAACACACAAGAACAAACAACTGGTTTTACAATATCAGCTATTTAGTTCGGCACCCAGCTGTTTCTGCAATGCTGACGTTTGAATGCTGGCACATCGTCATCATGTCGATATTGTGTACAGAAAAACCTGTCTGTTTACTAAATACCAACATTTGTATTTTGCCTTAGGACCTGCGTAATCTGACAGTTCTTGGAAACAGTCTGTAGTAGGTTTGTTTTTCATTATTGCATAGGGTAGCAGTTATCCGAAAACGTCCGAGGCCTAAGTGTCCGGGATAAAACAAACTCAGATTGGCGTTTCAATTAGGATGCTTATCAGCATTGATGCAGCTTACGGTTCCTTTATGAAAATAAACGATAAAAAATATGAGAAACCAAAACACCTCTCAAGTAGAAATTTAATTGGAAATGATTATTATAAGAAAAAGATCCAGTAAAGTTCCGCTACCGTGCTGAATGGTCACTCCGCTTGCGCATTCAAACAACATCCACGATAACTCACACAGAAGTAATAACAACAGTAAGCAGTTGTTCGCTTTACTTCACAGCTGACTAATGTCACACATATCCGTAATACAAGCCTTTAAAGCCACAGTTGCAAGCATCAGGGGATTGACTTTCAGATTACCGAGCCATAATGAAAGCGGAACGTCTAATGGGTCCAGAACCAACATTATATGAAACTTAAATTGATCACACGTGACCAAACGTTAAGCAAACGCATCAGTTTCTCGTTACAATTTCAACCTGTCATTGAATCGCCTCAAAATCTGAGCACTGTGACGTTTTGCACAATATAAGGTTGTAGCCCACTATTTGGAATTTCTTCGGCTGGTTTACAAAAAGAAAAGTTGAACCTAATCACAGTTAGTTGTGAATTCATTGTTGATAATCTGGATGATTTGAAGAGCCACAGAAACGGTTAGCCCTGGAATAAGTTTCGGAAGGCCCTTGTTCGGGGTGTGAAAGGAACCATCCGGCTATGTTTGCACTGTTAAACACACCTAACACGAATACTAATAAAAGACCTAAGAGTCAGAATGCCACTCATGGGTTAATTTTGTCAGTCTTGTTAAGCTGTCAAACTTTGGCGGCTAGTGGGATTACCAATGATGGTTTTTGTAATAAGACATGTTCACTGAAAGAAAACTTAACTACTACAAGCAGCGTTCATTTATTATTGTTCATTATTATTATTATTATTATTATTATTATTATTTGTTTCCGGTAAGTACCACCGTTCATCTGACAACAACAGACAACTAGGGTTCGTGTTTCTGCTATTTTCAGGCTGAGCTTAATCGGATGAACCAGTCCATGAGGCTGGACTCTGATTTGAAGTGAAATGTTTGACTTACTGCTACCTACGGGTCAGCCGTCACGCCTGCTTATACCTTATAAAAGGCACTGAGAAATGCTCAGTTATTGACCAAGATATAACTCGAAACTGTAATAGAGAGCACTTATAAACTGACAGTTTTAAACCAGATACATCTGACAGACTTCAAGAAGATCAAAGTTTCTCCTCACTGCGTCAGTACAGTTAAGCGGCAGGGGCTAATGCTTAACTTTGCAAAATTTAACTCATTCTAGACCGTTGTGATATACATTAAGAAAAACGTTTTTCTACAAGTTGTAAGCTTTGAAAACCTCACTTTTCTTCGTGAATACAGTCGTATTTCTTCCTTCTCCGATTGCAGGGCCTTCAAATCCGAGGCGTTTTTCAAGGACGTCCGTTGCACGTAAGAATATTTTTATCATACTTATTGGCTGCTTGTCTGACTCTCATACAGAATACAGTATTGACAGCGTTTGTTGGAACATTTTTTCCTCGAATGAGTAGAAATTATCTGCACGTTAGTGTGAACTAGGCTTCATCAAGCTCTTCTATTAGATATTACTGCAAAGGTCCAGATCGCCATCATGCCAGAGCCCAGTTATTCCATTGATCTTTAAGAATCTTTGTAAGTTGAATACTGAAAGTCCTGCCAGTTA
Source organism: Opisthorchis felineus (assembly GCA_004794785.1). Classification (NCBI taxonomy): domain Eukaryota; kingdom Metazoa; phylum Platyhelminthes; class Trematoda; order Opisthorchiida; family Opisthorchiidae; genus Opisthorchis; species Opisthorchis felineus. The sequence goes on from SJOL01008381.1 coordinate 320,095, forward strand.
TCGGACTGGACTCCAACCTCTTCTTCAGTTTAGTTGAACTCGATAATTCCAGCTCTCTAGCAGGATTATTCGCAACACTTACCTCAATCTTTTTAAGGGACCCAATATACATTTGTCCTCATGAGGGTAACCTACCATCACTACTCAGAAGTGATCTCTCCAAAGGAACAGCTGGATTATCTCTATTTTCGTGTTTTCTAGCATACGACATTGTGGTGCTATAAAGTTGACGTGTAGAATGGCATATTTTACAGGATTGCTTCTTCCTGCTGCGGAATGCATCATCGATCCGCATGGAGCCTTGCGAAAACACACCAGCAAGTTGTAATTACCACATCACCAGTATGATGTGCTTCCATCTTAATTAATGAGGTGTTCGTTGCTGGGCGCACAAATTAGCTCGTAATTTCAGGCTAGTGAATCCATATCGAACAATACTATGAGTTCGGTATCATTTGCAGGCGACTCATTTACCTTCCTTAAAAGTGTGGCTACATTGGTTGAAATATCATATGCTTTAAGCACGCTACTTTTAGCCTCCTGAATATCATCTTTATGGATTTATCCTTCAAGCAGCCTGTCTCAGTCAAACTAAGACTATTCAACTCAAGTCAGATTATCAACCTTTACTTCAAACAACGTTTTCAGATTAAACTACAGATTCTTCTGTACCGGTCGTCTAACTATCAGTTACTAAAACCCCAAATTGCACCTACCTGTCCCCTCTAGAATGAGATCTTTAAGGCCCTCCAACTCTACAGGCAAATCCCATTTAGAGGGACCACTCAAGATATCACCAGACCGAGAAACTTTGCAAACAGTGCTCACTGTGGATTTTCTCTTCAGACTTGTTAAAAATAATCTGGCCAGATAAGTTGGATCATCAACCAAGGGTTGTGTTAGATGTTTGTCACCATAACCACTGAATGACGACGTCAGTCGTACCTTACCTGATTCTTCTTGGTTCCGTATTTTAAGTTACAACTGATAGCACGTTCCACTCACAAACTATTCGCTTTCACGCGGCTGGCTTAATACAACTCGACAAAAATTATTTTAAAGACACTTGGTTGCTAGTGTAAGATAAAACAACTTAAAATGGTTCCTCATAGTGAGTATTATCCACCCGCCAAGGCTCGGTCTTTTGGTGAGGTAAGTGATACTGGATCCTAATCAGTAGACAAAATATGGAAAAATAAAACTACCGGTGGAGTGTGCATCGTTGTGATACTTATGCGTGCACTGTGTATTGTGCACCGGATTTGATGACAACTGTTTCACCGCAGGTAAGTGAATGTAAATCAACTGGTTCATTCTGCAGCTGGAAGAAACCACACTGATGGGGTCAAACAGGAAACTAGAAGGGCTGTGTTCAGTCAAAATGAACTCACCAAACCAACCACATCTACAGAGTTGTAGCACCCAAAGTATAAAATTCCGCAAATCTAGCCCGTTCCGTTAAGTTAAAGAAGGTAGAATCCGTGTGAAAATGACCGGAGGATGGGTATTCATACTTCTATCAGTAGGGATGAATTTCACAGCGAAAACTTTTCAAACCTGAACTTTACTCAGCGTTTGCGTTTACTTATACCTGCCTGCAGAATCCACTGCTTCAGTCAGCCACAGACAAACCCTATCAGGCGTACCGATCGGAGCAAGCTTTGACCATCATAGCCATCATCTCTCATATGCAGTCGAAAATGCAGTTAACCCGAGCAAACCCGAGCAGTAACACCACCACCATCAATTAGAGCACGATTAGACTGATGCTGTCGATCGACTGGGGAAAGCAAGCCAGAATGAACCAGCCTACAATCTCACCCCCTCCCATCAGAACCCTACGTAGGATAGCCAAGTAATTCAAGCCTTTTTACTGTGGGAGCTACTGATTGAATCCACGCCTCCCCTAACATGAAGCTGGAACATAAGACGCACTTACAGATTCTTTTCCATTGGCACTATCAATACGGAACTTGTGAGACTGCTTTGCAGTGTTCGTTTACAATTGCGTGATAGTCAATGAATATCCATGAAAGTTCAAGAGGACGCGTGAGACTGTTCAGTTTTTAAAACTGTATGCATATGAGACGTTTACTTTCCTGTCCAATAGTTTGTAACTGCTTAGTTGTAGTTTGCCAAAAGACGACTTCGCGGCGAAGGGCCTCCCTCCTTACATTACATTTACTCCTTACAATAACAACAGTAGTAGTAAAGAGAATCCGTTTGCTAAGACCTACACTGTAATCAACCCTCTTTCATTCTCGTTACTTTGATACTCTAAAACAGCAAGCCGTCATTCCGGTTTCCGGTGTAGACGCACTTCACACCGTTGGATAACACAAACTGATCGCTGGTCGGTTTGACCAAGTAATCCAAATGAATATAAGTGGATTAGGCTGCCAGGTACGAACAAGTGAGATAACTCAAGCGGACCGAATATACCCGGCCATCAATGATACATTTTGGCGGACTGTCTGGGAGTGTTTGAAGGACAAATAACCCACCATAGATCTTTCCGAATTTTCAGCTCAGCTTCTTGAAAGGATAACTTGTGGCAGTCTCATTGTGCACTAGGGGGCATGTAATCTTGCTTTTTGTTAAGCACAATGGACAAATTTGAATCACTCACTGAATAAATGACGTCCTAATGGGGGTTGGACTCTAAGTAGAGTGATCCTCAGCCAGTTCAATAGGGTTCCTTTCACGGTCGGTCCACCGCGATGGGAGTTACATCGTAGTCATGGTGGTGGTGGTGGTGGTGGTGGTGGTGGTGGGGATGGCAGGTTGTTGACTGTGCTCCTCGGGTTGAGTGCAATCTTGAATTCAGGCGAGTGAAGACGGCAAACGTGTCCACTCGTTTAGTGTTCGAAAAATATCCGATGCGTGTTTTTGGGTTTGGGAGAAGTCGAGTGGATTTGGGCAAACCGATTAACGCAACAGTCCTTTTCCGTGGCGCTCTAACTGAATGATCGAATGGGCTACGGTTTGTGATGTCGCTGATTCCGAAATCGACGGTGTGATCCGAATAATGCGCCACGACAACTCCGTCTGGAGCAGTTAGCACTGAGTTCAAGTAGACTTTAGCGTGCATATTGCTGCAGCCAAAACAAACAATAATATAGCGGGGAAGGACGTTCAGGACTGGGCCTGTATATGTTGCGGTTAACAATGGAGCCCAAGTACTCGAAGCTGAATAGAGATAACAGGCATACTCAGTGGTTGAGAATCACACCAGTACCATGAAACCGACTAGATACACCATGTCTACTGCTTGTACAAGCATTGATTACCATAGAACCTTGGTACATCACATATCCCTCCAATCCTCGATTGCTTGAATTCCTAACCTGCTAAAAAGTGCATAATTACAAAGTTTACTTATGGATAGCTTATTTGTGTAGTCAAAAGGGATCGTATCTGGTGATCATTACAGAAGCGGTTTAAGCTAGAATTTAAACCTAAGCACCTTCATATTTATCTTGAAGAGATCATCCTGAGAAAGACCTTGAGTAGTTAGTTAGAATCAGCCAAATCTCTTAGAAGTAGTCCAGGATCGACCGTTGTATGAGTATGTTTAAGCAGTCCGTAAATATAGCGTCAGAAAATGTTCACCCCAAACTTGTGGTGCAATTAACTTTCACTGGTGTTACAACCGGTCTGTTTTACTATGCCAAACATCAAAATGGTTCAATGATCCCTCGGAAGCATAATTCATTGAACACTTTAGATGTAGACCTGTGATTCAGTGGAATCGAGCCGAATCCTGAGAGTAAATCTGCAAACTGAGATCATCACAAATGACTGGTGGTCGGCCCATTCAGTAGAGTACCACCCAGAGCTTTCCCATAATATGTTTACCTATGAAGTCTACAGAATACACGTGACTATCTCTGCTTTAGCCTGAATTTATATGTACTGTTATTCAAGAAACAAACAGCAGTTCATTCACAGGTAATGAGACCTATTGAAATGCGGAACCAGGAAATATAGGCTAGAAAAGCGAAACTGACACAAACATGAAAAGCAATCTGTTAATAGGTTTCCTCATAAAGAAATGGCGAAAGAATATTAGAGGATTGTTAACTGACCCCCTAGCTTATATGAAAGATTAGATGTTCACAAGCGGGGAATTTAGGAATTTTTGATACTTAAGTATTAGGTCGTATAGTCATTTCGTCGAAATGTACATCATTTAGTCCTGGATATGAGAAGTTTCTAGACAACGTCGGCTGGTGATTCAATGCAGTGTTGTATTTATAAAAAAAAACAAAGGAAAATGGCACAAGGAGTGAATTAATCGATTTGCAAGCAATTGAAACCGTTTCAGAGGGACAAACAGAAGGGAGGACTGTTCTTTGGCTGCAGTACGCTTCAACAACAACAAATTAAATATACAAGATGAAGTCACTACAGAGCTTGCATTATTAAGAGACCGTATAAAGAATGACTGGTAACATTTCAGCTTCAGGAAATGTCCAGTAGTTGCCTCACATACACAGTGTCATACACTTGGTTTGTTTAGAGGAACACGTCTAACATGATGATTTTCCTGTGTCCATACTGGCTACCATTCACAGCTGTGTAGCTTTCCCAAGCTTTGGACAGCGGTTTTGAACGACAAAGTGATCACCAAAACAACACAGCAGGCTCGACAAATACACTCATTTGCACACCAATTTGGTTTTACTCGGGGACTCAACTGAATCACAGCTGAATTTTCCATTTATGATGCTCTTTAACCGGATGTGCTGCACGAACAGTTTTCGGCAAACTTACGAGCAGTTTACTTCATGAACATAGTAGACTCCTTTATGTTTGATTATGCGTTGTAGATACTGGTCATTCGAATTTCATCCACATCCGGTATATTCGTGAACGTTTGCCGGTTCATTACCTAAACATAACCTCTAAGGACGGTTCGTCAATGAAAACATGGTCACATTAACCTTACTAACTTTGTTGTGTGACGTTTCCCTCTAGAGGAAGAGATGTACGTTCCTGGACACATCATCACAGATACTGTCGCGCAACTGGCCCGAGTTGCTACAAGGACATGGAGAAGCATATTCGAAGGAAATTATGAACGATGCGCCGGTGAGTGTGTCCCCTTCAGTAAATCACACTTTGACCCAAGCATTCCTGTTTCCGCAAACCCTTTGAGACGGTTCGATTTTCTGTTATTATGAGAGGTGCTCATCAAAAGGACAAAGAAAATGCGCCCAAAGTATTTTCCAGAAAATTTTGTCAGTCGCTGCTAGTCCCCAGGTTTTCATAATTCAGGTCGTCTTTGACTAACACACATTCTTATACTTTATGGCAGTTAGAACTTCTCGAAAGTTAGCACTATCGATCTTCAGTCAAATGTGCTGCACAAATTTTATTCAATTTTTCAGCTAACATAGTGTCATCCCTTGGTACGATGATACTTGAAAGGTTAAGGAGAGCCTTTTGATAGCTCAGCATTAGTTACGTCTTCTCAAAGTTCATCGAGTAGGAATAAGCTCCGAATATTGATAAACTTAATTTTTACTTTTGCGCCCAGTTTGGCCTAAACTGTGGATTTATTTGGCATGTATATTTATAAACCACAGACTAAGTACATTTCATAACATTTGAGAACAAATTGTGGGACAATTGAACCAACGTATCAATCAATATAATTATGTTAGTTTCAGCTACGGTAGAATAACAAACTTGAGAGTCGAGCTTTTTATTTCCAAACGTTTCTTATCACCGTGAATGGCCTCTATCATGAGCGAAATAGTCGAACTCGCAAAATCCTGACCGGTGTCCACCATTTTCCATTTCTTTGTCCTCGGAGTCCGGTTCTTCCGCTATTAGTGAAGGATGCTCACAGTTATAGAAAGGTTTAGAAACACAAATAATGTTTCGTAATGGTAGGTTATTTCATCATCTTTCAGCCTTAAGACACTTACTAGTAGCTCTAAGTGCTTTCTTGTCCCTACTGCATGTGATACAATGATGTGCAAATTTTAACTGCCATGGCTTCACTGCCTTAACATATACGTGCAATCACCGTTGGCCTGTTAGCGTGGAACTTATTTACTTCTAGTAGAACCGGTTTATTAAGCACATTTTTTCGTACAAACAATTTTTGGCTATTCAAAATGTCTTATTCCGTTTTGGGTGCCACCAGAGTAACAAGCTATCGGTAAGACTTCGAACACATCTTTGTTCTACGACCTGCATAGAACAGCATAAATCCAAGTAACCGTGGAATTTTAGGTGTTTAGTTTGTAACTTGGTGTGTTATTATAGTCAACACATAGCCACAGTAAATTTGCTTGGAATGTTGGGAGATTTTTCATTATAATTTATATATTATATTATATATTATTATGTATATAGTATATTTTACACACTGATGAGTGGAAAATCCATGAAACATATTAGTGAACCTAACTTAAAACGTCATCCTCGTCTGTATCACAGCCGCCCATTTAAGCATTCTGGTCAAGGAAACGGAGCAAATTTATAACGAGGGAAAGGAGATCATCAAAAGAATGAAAAACTCTTTTCTTCAAGGTAAGTCAGCTACTTTCGGTGAAGAGGAAATCAATATGTCGTATAATAATGTGCTCCTGTATTTCTATTCAGGAAGACTAGGTTGTGATAAAAGGCTGTTATTGTTTTGTTGATGTTTATAAACAAGAATTTTTGACACGGTCTGTTAAAAACGACTAGAATAAATCCACGGGTTTTTCTGAAATATCTATCATTTCAGCTTAGATCCAAACATTTTGAAACCATTACTGATTATTCGTATTTAGACAGTGTCACATGACCTATGTTTTTTAAATTCACAGTTTTTTCACTAGTTCCTTCAGCATTTATCAAGAATGTTTGATATATCGGGAGAATGAAGCTCATAAGTTGAAAATGCTTGTCAATTTCAAGCAAGAAGTACTTTACTTCACTGTTTGTCAGTAAGCGTAGTGTACAATTACTGCGTTGCACGCATGTTGAGTTGGCTGGAAAACAAATTTGCTGTGATATTAAACGGCCAAAAAGCTTGGTTTTTGGTAAGAATTTTGCATATGAAAGTGGACGAGGAAATAGGAGTCTAGGTACTACAAATCGTTTGACATTTTGTTGTGATCATTTACATTTTGAATACCTAGTAGGGGCACCAGCAATGATGCACGTATGCATATCGATCGATCCTTTTAATTTGCTTACTTCTGACTTACTTGTTTAGTTGAGTGATTGGCTTTTACTAAATTTTTTAGGTAGGTGTTCGTTGTTGTTGATGTACTAAACCATCGTCATCCAACCAAGTATTTTTTCTCACATAAGTCGGGTTGTAACAGCGGCGACGGGGATTGTCCTTGTCTTATCTCGAGTATTTTAATCCACTCTAAGTTGACTGATGTTAACTTTGTTCACCTTTTACTTCGCAGTATTATGCGGTTAGAGCTGGCGGCAAAGCACGCACTATTTTCCTTCATCAGACATGCGTAGTTGAAACGCATTCTCAAGACATACAATTTACAGCGGGGATTCGGTCCCTGGCGTTCAAAATGATAGCATCGACAATCGTTACCTCTACTTGTTTGTCAGCTAGCAAGTAGGTCAGTGACACACATATACGTACATACACATGCTAGTACACCAGTGTCAGCCTTTGTGGTAAAGTGAACGGCGGGTACGGAGAAGCGAAACTTGCAGAGACCAAAACTGTACGGGCGGAGTGAGCAAATGAATGGAGGAATTATCACAATGTCAAGCTGGATTCAATACTAAGGGTGTAATGGTGCATACTACTGCTCTTAGTACTGCTAGTAGTCTATGGTCTGATGTTCAAGCTCGGCCCCCGCATCCGATGGAAGGTGAAGGTTAGTACAGAAATTACGGAACCGGTTTGCAGTGCTCGATTATTATTGCCTAGTAGTCAATGAACGTCGAGGAAAGTTCAAAAGGACGCTTAGGAATGTTCACCTTTCAAAAAATTTGTACAGATGAGATGTTTATCTTCGTGTCTAATGGCTTGTAACCACTTATTTCGTGCTTGCTAATAAACAACGCATCGAAGGACATTCCTCATTTCAAAGGTGTAAACCAAATAAGTAATCGAAATTCACCTACCAAACAGCTTTCATAAAATCCGAATCTGTTAGGAGGTTGTTGGTTGGACCTCACGCGCATTGTATTCTGTTGTTAATAATCTATGTGTCCAGTAGGTTGGATTTACTCAGGAAAAGCCCTTCGGAGCACCGCAAACGCATTACTCAATTGATAACCGAGCAACCACTCGGTTTGGTTTCAAAACAAGAGGGAGGATAATATATCTTCGGTCACAGAACTGTCTCTCTAGACATCTCAACTGAACGTCAAATCCCGTAAAAAGAAAGGCAAAATACTTTGGTTCATTTTTTGGTATGATGGGAAACTGGTTTTGATCCTGCAATAACGGACACCTCTGAGAATCGAGTAGTTTTGCTAGAGCCCGATGATGCACGTCCTCTCAACAGCTATCAGTAACTCACTTCTCTGCGTGACTACCACGGTATTGTAATCCACTGTGTTGGAATCTCCAGTGCGTAGGAGATGCCTTGCCTCTCAGTAGTTGACACTCCCCATAAACACAACTTTTGAAAACAAGGGAATGCTAGAAAATCGTGAAGCCAGGTGCCCCACGCCTACTAATAAAAATCACAGCACTTTACTTATCTTCAAGCCGTTTGACGTCCCACTAGTTCTCTGATACTGGATTGTCGAGAGTGGGTGGACGGTGATAGACTTTTTAACTCAGTTCTTGTAAGAAGTCGTTGGCCGTAGTGATATTAATTAACTGACCAAGGAGCCGTGAAAACTAACACGTCCCATTTTATGCGCAGCCCATAAACAGCCGTGCATGATTTTGTGTGTGAGTTCAGTCTCCTTTATGTGTGTATGGTGTTCTGGGTGGTCAGAGACGTCCTGCATGTCACGCGCATCTCCATCAGGGTTACACATGGAACAAGCTCACTTGAGAAGATCTATTTTCTGCAAATATTGAATTTAAAAATTGTCCAGCAGCAGAAGGTTGTCTATGGTGAATATCTCATGCTGTCGGTTGTTGTTGAGTTGGATAGGCGGGATCGTCAGACTGCCTGCGATAGGTGAGTGCTGATTTACAGATTCAAAGATGAGCAAGAGGACGATGCGTTGTAAATGATGTGAGAAAGAGCGATGCATGAGCAGATGAGTGGTGATGTATTTACTGCTAGGCAAGAATAAACAGTGGACAATTTTGGCTGTTTGAGATGTTTTTGGTGCTTTTGCTACGTCAACCTACAACCGTAAGGTGTTCAGACATCCAGTCAGATAGCTGTTTTGTTGTCGATCGACCGATATAGGGTCTTCATGAGAGCAGATAAACTGACGAAGGTACAAAGGATACCTGAGGCAAAACTTATCATTCTAGCTATTCTCGAGTTCCAGCTGATTTCCAAAATCTTTCTTCGATAAAACATCAGTGATGATATTATCTCCTCTGTTCGATATTCTAAACGTTGTTGTGACTTTCTTGTAGGAACTTCAAGGTAGCTACGCAAAGTTGGCGCAGACAGTGGCCACAACCATGGTAATAGTGGGCGTTTTTTATTGTATGACAGTGTAATTACTGTGGTAAATTTAAACCTACTGGAGTTGCACTATCGATCGACGCACTTTTTCCGACCTCTCAACTACTGATGAGAATTAATGTAAAAAAATCGGTATTCTAGCAGCTGATGAGCACAACAAACTGTTTGAGAAATGAATCGACCGAAGTATCCTCATAGCATTTCAAAGAACTATCGAACAGAAACTGAGTCGTATAGCCCGTAGCCTGAAGATAAAAATTCTGACTAACGGGCACCGTAATTTTATCTTCATATATAAGTATTCTCGGAATCTGGCATTGAGCTTTCTGCAATAAGGCACCTTTACAGAGAAAACCTTTGAAGCCTTTTTCGCAAAGGTGCCACATGTTTGACTTCGCTTCCACCGAATGGGTTCTGCTTTGAGTTTGTGCAACAGCTCTCCAAACGTGTTTGTCACATACTATTTGGCTTTTTTTATCTCTGTCATGTATTCCTAGATCAGTACATATGACATGCACCTTCAACCACGCTTCTTGTGAGCCAAATTCCTCTCGGTTTAACTCACGATTTGTTGGTATTATTGGGCAACCTCTGAGTTTTTCAATCGAGGTTTTATCCTGCAAGTGTGATCAGTTTATGACAGGAAGCTAAGAAGCACCATCAGGCTTCATCGTTATTGGGAAACCCTTGCTTTCGCGACACTCGTCTGTCCTGGCGCAATTATTCAGGTGGATCAGCAACAAACAGAGGAGCATCGTACTCAAGTTTTGCCCTAATTGGAGCCCGTCAAAAGTCTCTCTGATTGAGCTGGCCACTTGGATCCTGGGTATCGGACATGCGAGACGACTGTGTTGTCACAACTAGATTAGCGTATTCTAGACGCATCTGAATTATCAATTCTGAACAGGCAAATGTTTTCAGACAGGGGCAACGTGATTGGTTCGGCCAAATCCCCGGACGACGTACTAGTGGCTGCCTTGGCTTTCTCGATCCAGATTTCAGTCAGATAACGTCGCAGTTAGCTAAAATCAAGTGGGCAATTTACGATTAAATTTAGGTACTTGCCGGAATACCAAATTTTTATTCCCATTACCCTTTTGAAGAGTCCTTCTGTTGCCCCAGCCAAATTATCCTGGTGAGTCTGTAGAAAAGACGAGGTGTACTGCACTCTAAGTTAGCGATGAGTGGGAAATCCTGAAGGGCAGTAAACCGTCTGAATGAGAACAACGATAGAAATAAGCCTATCGGTTTGCTGTACACGCCTTGAATTTTCACAGAAAACTCAGTCATATACAATCAAAGGACTACCGTTCTTCCAGTGAACATTTTATCACGATATTGTAACACAGTGGCAACAAAAACCAAGAAAACAATGGGGACGTTAATAATAATTGCAACAAGAAAGGGAACAACGCGAATAACTGCTAATCACTGAACATTGTTGCTCTTTGTATACAGCTGGATGCTAGTGCTTGAGATATGTCAGCGCGGTCGCTCGGGCTGCGCCCTTTTTCACAGTTTACCCTGAGTGGCGTAAGCGTAGGCCTGAACACTTGCTCAGCTCGTTGGCAATTGATCAGGTGGCTGTTGGTCTGTTCGCCGAGCTTGGCAATTAAGTTACAAACGTTTCGTCACCACTCGAGGATCTTCAGTGCGCTGTTGGGTGGGACCCACCTGATCAATTGCCAACTAATGCACCAGAGCTACCAATATTACAACACATTACCAACTTGCTCAACTTACACAAGCCCGTATTTTTTATAAATTCTTCCATAGGTGGGAAACTGAGGCAACGCTGCATATAAGCACCAATCTTATTCTTGGCAGAATAATATATATAGTGTCTGTACACAAACTATGCTCGTTGTGATTCACGCTCTTTCCCTGTTTTACCCAAAGCCTCAGCAGTCTCATTCAGGAAAATGAGGCTTTTAAACGAAGAGTTTGAGCTCATGATGCCCGATATTGCCAGGTTGGGGGCCTTGTGCATAGGTAAGTGAAAATTATGCAATAAAATCTACTCTAATTTTACCTGCCATCCAACCGTGATAAGCCCTGGAGGCACGGTAGTGAAAATCAGGCTACACCACGTGCAGAGATCCGAAACTTATGAGTACAGAGGGAAATTAAATGCATTTCTGACCGAACAATTTAGTGATACAGTTAAGAAGGTCCAGTCTCTACGTAACACACTACTTCGTTTTTCTGACACCTTTTTGGAAGGTGTAGCGAAGGTTACAGAGGTCAGCAGTGTTTCTGCACTTTCTTAGCTTGCGTTCAGCTTGAAACTTTGAAACATTAAAGACTTAAGTGCGACTTCGAGTACGCGCACGTTGGACTCTCAAAGGGTCATATTACCTTCTGAGCGCGAAATTCTATTGATGTCATTTCTTCGATTTAATCAGTAGGTATTTCTGATCAGCTTTCGGTGTGCATGAGTTTGGTCAATTCAACCAGTGGTCCCCCAAGGCCACGGTTGCAGTATTTTCGATCACACTTAGCACGCATAGATGTGTGTGCTCCCGATATAACATCGCACTTGTTAGTATAATTCAGCTGAAAGGTAACAACTGAATATATATATATATATATATATATATATATATCAACGGCTTGCATCCAAATCAATCAACAGTGGTCCAACCAATTGACACCTACGCATAATTGGAGGGCTACTGAGCTGAATGTGGTGCTGCGCCCAAGTACCCGACGCCGATGTAAAAGACTATAAGATGGACATTCAGACGTACAGAGGCCTACTTCAACCCATTAGCCAGACTAAACACAATGGCTAAGTGCTTTCATTAAAATCTCCAGCTTCGTGTATACATATACTAATCCAACCCGACTTTTGATTTGCGATTATCAGATCCCAACAATCCAGTGCATCGGTTTTCTGTTGAAGTGCTTCTGATCATACTTCCGTCAGTAAGTGGGATGTCCAGCTTCACCAACACCATAATCACACAATTTCGAAGTGAAAAATGTAAGTTCTTATCCTTAAGTTCGGTCGGAAACCTTGTTAATAAATTTTCAGTAACAACATGCTTTGTGTAACCAGTGCACAGAAGTACAAATGAGCAACATATAGTATGTACATTAATTTTCCGCAGTCACCCATCGAAAACAAATAGTTCTACTTCTCGGACGACCCAAGTGTCCAGTGTACAGATTTGATCAGCTTTTCTCCTTTTGTCCCCCTGTTTGACGGAACAACAAAGCTGATTTCCATGAGCCTACCCCTTCGGGTCCTGTCAAACTTACACTAATCTGTAGGTGGAGATTTCGTCCTGTAAGTGAAGCCAAGCTACGCTGAAAAGCCTAGAAGCACTGTATGGGTGTTTCATCTTTATTAGGAATCAGCAGCAGTTCGCATCTCACAACTTCCCGGCTAGTAATTTGAACACTTAACCTTTCCACCCACAGCATTTGACTAGTGGTGTGATCAACTCGCTTTTGAACAGGATATGTTGCCACTCAAGGAGTTCACATCACCTGGTTACGTGCTGACTGGCTTCTCGAGGGACGGCTTCTCAAGTGGAAGGTTACTGATGGTATAATTTATTCCTCCTCCTGGAAATTCGTGAGGTGCACACTCCTGATGATTCCCAATAAGAATAGCAAAGATTTACAGTGATACTCACCTATAAGCTGAATCTCCATAGGAAATTTTCCTGTCTCCTCGTACTAAGAAAAAAGCATCCGCAAACAAAATTAAATTCTCCGGAAATTTTGATGTGTGGTTTATCGCTGTTCCTCTTGATTGGTTCAATATCACCCATGATTAGAGCGTTTAAACTAGTGTTATTATGTACATGTTCAACAATTCAGCAGCCTGGAAAAATCCATAGCCAAGCCTGTTAGATCCTTGCCACAATTTGAGCTCATCTAATGGATAAATATTCCCCGACCTGTCGTCACAAGCTTTAAAGGACAGCAAAGGATTACGGGCAGCAGCTTCATTTACGCTGATCTGGACTTAATGTGCACGAAACCCAGCTTCACTCAAACCGACTTTGTTAGGAATGAACACATTGCCAAGAAAATCATGTTCGTCAAATTTAAGAGCAGTGCTAAACATTGGAAGTAAGAGTCTAGTGTTCATACTACTCATGATGATGGAGAAGTAAATTTGGGGGGATGAACGAAAATTTGACAAGGGAGGATATATTTTTCTCTGAACACGATTGTTTCTGCTGTATTCATTTTTAATTTGACCACATTTACCCGTATGCATTGTTTCGATGTTTTGGTGCAACCAATAGTGGAGAGTACTCTTTTGCACCCTATCGCTCTCCATGGCTCTCTCACCTCTTATCTGTCAAAATAGCCACATGGATACATCCTTCAACCTTGTACTTATTGATTCACGTACTAACAGTGGCACTACAGCTGCAAGGTGACACTTCATACTCCGGCGCTTCCACCCTCAGAGCAACCCTCAAGGAGGATGCACCTGCTTCGTGGATACAAAACTGGAGTCAGAGCATGAGTTCCACTGCAGTCCCATGCTCGACTACGAAAACCTGGAATGACCAAACAGATTACCCTTCCACATTGCTTGAATGGCCATTTCACTACACGGAAGGATATATTTTATGCTACTGGCCCAGATCATTTAAATAATCATAAAGCCAAAGGATTTATACCATATGCACAATTTACACACTAGCACAAAGCATTCATTAACTATTTCTAACTTGAATTATCTAGTAATGTACTCTCAGATGCAAAGACGGTACGACTCACTGGAACATTTCAGAAACTGAAGTGCTAACTGCGGGCAGCATAGCTGAAGGATGGGATGAAGCAGAGTACGATAAAGCAATATTCCAGAATCATCAGTTTTTCGTTGTTATTCGAAAATATGCCTTCCTGAGAACTTATACGATCGTAGCCAGATGAAAAAAACACTAGTTCCTCTAATACTCAAGCTGACCACCATAATGTATGTTAATCCTGTTACGGTTGTGTGGATGATGATTCACAGATACGCAGCAGCATATATGAAGCACCCAGTTCAAACCGAACGCATAATTTTGCGTTAATCTCACGAAAGCTGGTAACAAGCCTCCAGATAGTGGTGGATTTTCATCAGTGTTCTCGCTTCTCTCCTTCCTCCCCGCGTACGAAGAAACACCTTTGTCGAGAAAGAAATTCTAAAACACCCACGAGTTTTTTTTCTCTCCGGGCGCAACTCGGACGGGATAGGGGTTGTCACCTTGGCCTTGAAGCACAGAAAGATGGTTAGGAACGGAAGCCTTGATCACAACTACAGCGTACTTATAAAAAGCTAGAAATGGAATACTTCTTGTTTAATTAAGAAGCTATATGACTGAAGGCCGTCATTTTCTTCGGCTATGAATTTTGCCTGATAGTGAGTTTTCTCAAAATGACTAAACGTCATCTTTGCTTGAAGTCTTGTTAATAATGTCATATCAACCCTCTTTTGCCTTTAACCGTGCAGACGTTGAAACTTTGCACGTTATTTACAGTGGCCTGGTTTACATTTACGAAGTACTTCGGGTCATAGAAGTCCCAATCAATGAGCTCGCAGCTCTGCAAGAGAGAACATGCACCGGTAAGGAAGAAGAGCTCTTTTGAGAGGTTGAGATATTTGTTGATTTTACTAATGCAAAAGACTTTGCAAAAAGATGTGGTGAGGAAGTGGAGGCTTTTACAAGACAGAGCTAACCGCTCTTCATAATGTCGACTTAGTTTTCTGTTAGCAGGTCCAGGCATATGAAGTGACCTGCATTATTTCCCCATCTTGTGTCCAGAAACAGTCCACGCCAGGCATGTCCTGATTTGATTCACCCATCGATCAGTTAATCACTACGTGTGGGACGTTTGTTCATGCTACAGAATTTCTTCCCAGTACAAGTCTATGAAACCTTCATATGATTTGTTAGTTACCCATTAAATATTGCTATGCCATTGTATCCTCACGAGTGCCAGTTTTGCAGCAAAGAATATCCCAGCCTGTCATCCTGATTGGTAGGAGATGTTATGACATTCCTCTCTCACTTGGGTTCTTGGATAGCGATTGAAACAAACACATGCAAATGAAATCATGGTGATATCTTATTTCGGTAATCGGTCTAATCTTCCTAAGTGAGCTATCAAGCAGAACAACCCAAGTGTATCTGACGGCTTGACAGGTTAAAACTGTGTCAAAGGGTATCATATCTGAAATTTATGCAAAAACACGAACAACACTTTAGCTATGCCGTTGGCCTTGAGCGGTTACTTGAACCAGCCAGATTTGGCATCGATGTTAGGCAGATTTCATCAGGAAGCGCCCCAACAGTGCGGTTCTGCGTAAAAACCACATTCGTTCATGAAAACCACGGCCTTTCCCTCTCTCCTTGTCTCATGACAAATCGCGTGAAAGAAAGAAACTATTCTTTTGATTTTCCAGCATGAACAATGCAATATTTATAAAGAAAATGAACTTACCTTGACTGCGTGCTTAATGGCACACTAGAAAACCAATCAAGTAAAAACTGGAACAGAATCTAATGATAACGCGAGATTGTGATTTAAGGTGCTGCGAAAGTGCAATGAAGCGTTTGAGGTGGTTGCTCTGGTTGGGCTCACAATGTATGGTTTCACTTTGCTGCCTTCGACAGCCGCATCGGTAGACTATCTCGTGAGAAGTTTCTAACCATCATCTTCAAAGTTGATGTCTTTTGTTGCCCTGATACAATATTTGTTTGAACCTGTCTTTGCCACACTTGACGTGCATGCTCATTTCATTGCTTATATTCTTAATGTCTGTTCAAAACTGCACTCTATAGCATCCTTCATATTTGACTGAGAGTTGGAAAACTGTTGCTGGAAGCAAGATTTAAAATTTAAAGCTCAGAAAATAAGAAAGAGGTACGCTATATACTCTTATGTGCATACCAATTTGGTTTCAACGGTAGACTCAGCTGAATCCAGCTTCCCGTTGTTTATGATGGTCTTATTCAGCTGGATATGTTGAACCAGGCCGCCTCATATTTGAACTGGTGCGACATACCAAATATGTCACAGTATATTGTCTAAAGGTAGCACACTACTCATAAGGTTGCTGATAAGTATTCGACAACACGTGACCGGTTTCACCCTTCTTGAGGCTCATCCGGTAGGCGCAGTCGCAAGGTTTCCGCAACCTTATGTTCCAATTGAGCCCACATTGGACGGAATTTGACAAATACTATAGTTCACACACTAATCTGGTTTCAACGGAAGACTCAACTGAATCCCTTGGTCGTGGGATGTCGGAGAGTTGTCTGCAACCTATGAGTATTTAGTAGCATCTAGAAGAAGGAGGTAGGTTTATCATTCATTTCCGAAGGTACGCCCTCATCATCATGAGTACCCACTAATAATACCACACTGTTTTCAGCTATGGCACCATTCGCTAAATAGTGAGTCACACTGACGAGGGCAGGGATCTTGTTTCTGAAAAACATGCCAACTCAACAAAACTCATGCAGCCTCTTCTCCAAAAAGGTTAACTCATAAATTAGGGGTATACGGAACGTGTTGTACAAGCATGGAACTTAGCTGATGTAGGACTTTCAAAGTCTACCTGATCTATGGTGTTTATATAATTGGTAGCTAAAGATTGTTCCAAGAAACTTTCCAATTGGGTCAAGAGCATTTGGAGAGTTGAACGTATGGTCTGAAGTCACACGGTCTAAACGCCAGAAGGTCTGTCTAGTCATTACCTGATAAGATCTTCAGTAGGTTTTTGGTACCTGCTTAATGCATTTACGACGACTCCGTTTCCATACCGACACAGTTGTTTAAGAGAACGGCGCATCACTATCCAAGGGTCGGACTCCGTGTATGCGGGATGTGTACTTCACTGACCTGCATTGTGTTTGTGCCTGCTATATCCTATCCATGTGGTATGTACCTCAGAATTTCCGTCTGAGCAATTTGAAAAAGTACTTTAGTAAGCGGGATGAGATTTTGTCATCATCACTCACATCGGCCTCAAAACATGGACTAGTTTGGTAACTAAAACCAATTCGGACACGATGAGATGCATACATTCAATAAAAGGGTTCCTCTCCCTTCAAAGGAACACAAGCTATGCACCTGCTATGTGTCGCCCTCCGGGAAAGGGAAATTTCTAGGACAGTGACCAATGATGTTTGCATTCACATCACTCGCGTTCGAGCAGTTCTAGTCTTCTTTCCGCACGATTACCCAGGTGAGTTCACACCGAAAAGGTGGAGTATTGTACTTGAGTTTTACTCTTATTAGGACTCGCTGATGGTACATCTCCTCGACCATGCCATAATTTCAACCGTGGAGGTCTGACATGCAAGGTGAGAGAGTTGGGCATTATGTTGGACAAATTGACTATATCGTTGAAGCTTGAAAACTTTCAGGATGATTCAAGTATGCCCATAGTGTGGTTTGGTGGAGTTGCTTTGCGTCGAGGCGGCAGCCTTACCAACTCAACGGGCGACGACGATCAGCGGAGTGGTAATGCATCACATCGTGGCCAACCACGGGGTGCCAAAAATGATCTTTATGGATCAGGAGCCTTGCTTTGGGAGCGAAGAGTTTAGGAATTGCTTGCAGAAGCTGGGCACCAGACAGCTAAGGACGGCATCATACCACCCGCAAACAAATGGCCTAACCGAGCGCAATAACCGAACGATCAAGGACTGGCTGGTGGCCAAAGGAGGTGACTGGAAAGTGAACCTGCCGATGGTGCTGCTAGCACATCGGGCTTCCATACAGCCAACCACAGGCAAGTCCACGCTGTTGTGCGGTCGACATCCGTGCCTTCCAGGTCATTAGAAAGTCGGGTTTTGGCCAGCAACATGCTTGTCTCCGGAGGGGCTAGTAGAAGAAAGGAGGAAAGCTGGAGAAAACCTGACCGCCGTTCAGGAAAGGACTAGACAGAAAACGGCAAGTAGGAAGGCACGACCATTCCCCGTAGGCGCAAAGGTCAAATGGAAGGATCATCAGAATTCCGGAAGGAGTGTACTGGGGTCGCGGAAGCTGGGCAGCCGATGACAAGGTCCATTTGTTGTTACCGACCGCCGGGGGGACGTCTATACAATTCAAAACGGCCGGGGATCGAAAAGAGTAAATGGGATTTAGCTTTGGAGGTGGAATGATACACCCGAAGAGCTGCCGAATAGACCAGCTGCTAAGGCCTACCTAGCGGAGGTAAATAGAAATCCGTGGCATGCAAGCGATCTTTAAATGGGGAAGGTGTGTAAAGCCGGCTGCTACTGATGAAACATGCGAGTAGTATGTGGTTTTCTCGTAACTCCGCCTCGCGTCTAATGGAAGGTGGGGTTTATTACGGGACTTGTGGAACTGCTTTGCAGCGTTCGTTTAACATCGCGTGATGGTCAATGAATATCCCGAAAGTTCAAGAAGCCGCGTGAGGATGTTCAGTTTTTAAAAACATATGAGAGGTTTACTTTCTTGTCCAATACTTTGTAACTATTTAGTAGGTGTTTGCTAATAAACGACTACGCGGCGAGGGGCTTTCCTCCTTTCATTGGTAGCGAGCTCTACTCGCATGTCAGATGTTCGGTATTCAAATTCCGGAACGACCAAGCATCTACATTGCCTATGGTTCTTAATAAGAGAGAGACTCGAATATAGTGCTCCTCCTCTGGTGTAGAATTACCAGACAAATTGCTCCGGGACACGAGTAGGTCTGCCCAGACAAGACTGATGTGAATTTAAAATCACTCAGGTCCCTCAATCACGCACAAATCCCTGAATATTTTGGGACATGTTTATGTGGGATGTCACATTGGCCGTCAGTGGAATAGCAACTAAAGTTGCTTGATGACGTTTCTCTTCAAAACTTTTCTTCCTGTGTGTCTTTCTGATCAGTTCATTCGAAAGTTTGACAGGAATGCAATATTTAACAGTTAAATAATGCCCTTGATAACATAAGTGTCACATATTTTTAATGCATTGGTGTTTTTGTCTGAATTTCTAAATTTAAGCGACCGAGCGGCCACAAAAACGATGGAAATATCCAAAGGCTATCGGAAGATACTTGGAAAACTACATGGTCCAACAAATCGGTTTGATTAGCGTACGAATTGCAGACAACAGGAGTATGTTTTTAAAAATTAAAACGAATGGTTTTCATCTTCGTTTCATTATTTGTAAACGAGGCAGTTGCCTGAGCCAGTCGAATTGCTTAGAATCGCACACTGTTAACATCTGTGAAGATTCATATCCAAGATGGTGATTTCTTTTTGGGTAGACATCTTTCAACAGAGAACTTTCCAAAAGTCACCAGAAATTATCTGTTAAACATTTCTTATACGAAACTCCATTTAGTATAGCACTTACCTCACTCAGATTAACCCAGTAAGATATCCACTAATCACCTAATAGCACATGGCGCGTACGTAGTGACGAAGTCACGACTTACTGAGGGCCAGTCATATGTGGCATACAGAGGTTATCTCGTGGGTACAAGTTGCCTGCATACCGTTTTGGAAAGCGGCAAGCACCTGAAATTTCGAGACGCTCACTGAAATCAATAGCTGCGCGTCTGATGCCCCTACCAAGAACAGGTGATTTTCGGGTTCCTAGCTTTGGAATTCTACCTGTCTTAAGAAGTGCTTTGGAAATACAACATCGAAATCCACCCACTAAATTCCGCTAGCTGAGTTGTGGATCCTGCGCTTCATAAGTATATTCCTGATCTCTGGCCATACTTGTCAGGCGGTCTGTGAATAACCGTCACCTGACGTTGACTGAGAGTCACACACCCGCGGATGTGCGGTTTCATGTGAAAATTCATAGATATTTTCCATTTCGCTCGTCCTGCAGCGCAAAATTACAATACAAGTGGTGTCTACTTGTCTGCGGTCCACAATATACAAAGTGACGTTGTAGTCTCACTAATTAGACCGCGATAAGTAGCCGCCCAGTTATGCTGAGTAGAATTCACCGCATGGAGAAGCCGTGACGACTAGAGAACAGCTATGTATTCCTGTGTCAAATTCAGCAAAATTGTGCTGAATAGTCCCATCTCCTAAATAAGACGTGTTTGTGAATCGGGAAATATTTCCATCCATGGCCGACCAACTGGTGTGCTGCAGCTCTAAAAAGCAACTCCCTCTGTTTCTCCATCTTCCGAGTAGTTTGATCAAATTTCCCAAATTATCTATGGCCAAAGTTTTGCGAAGACGAGTAAAAACTCGAGAAAGTTAAGTTCCATACAATCCACGCACAAAACTGCTACAGCTATATATATCCGAAGTCTACTATCAACCCCAATATTCAGAAGTCTTCACTGCTTTAATTGTTTTTTCTTACTTTCCCACGAATTCATCGCAAACCAGTCCCGGTGGATTAATGCAATCGAAAAAGAACATTATCTTAAACAGTGAAATTAAGACTGCACTTAATGCGTTTGGTTTCGAGAGCCAGCGAGAATATATACGAATGACCCACAAAGTATGCTAATGTAGGCATTGCTATTGACGCCCTCCACACTTCCAACGTATGGGAACAGGTTTACTATCTTGAGAAGCCATGAAGCAAAGATACGTGGCTGAAATTAACGGTCTGGAAAGCACTCACCGAAAGAAAGCACTGTGTAAATCACACCAAAGCTGCTGTGGTGCGCTGGCGAAAAGATAGTGAATAACCTGTTCGGCATCGAAAAAGGCACCGATCTCGAGCATTCCCTTATCTATTATTCATTTCTGTGGTCATCATATCTGTTTCATTTTCATTCAGATTTTGGCAGGTGAAAAGCAAACATTTTTTCACCAGGGGAGGTAACAGTCCTCTTCAAACCAGCCCTCTTGAGGGTACTCTATTTATTGTAGTATCAATAACTCTGGATCGAATAATTTTACTCGCTTTTTGGAACTGCTTCTCCTTTTCGGTGGTGCTCTCTTGAAAGCAGCATGGTGATTGATTTTGTGTCAGTCAGCCAAGGACCTAAGACAAGTTTATCTAGAGGCGTTTTTGTTGCCAAAGGACAAAAAACCTACCTAATCTGCATTCGTGTCACACATTTACGAGTGGGGATAGTAACTCCAGTCCGTAAAGATAAGTCGGTGATTGATATAAGCGAGACCGTCGCCGAAGTGGGACAGAACCATATACATTGCTTAAGCGCGAGTATATTCACGATTAAGTGTGATAATTCAGGTACTTCCGGTGCGAACTCGTGCAGTGATACCACCTTAATACTGCATGTTAGATGAACAAAGTTCAAATCGTGTTTTGGCCAGTAATATGTAAGCAAAATGAACTCGTGCTGAGATGGACATTATTTCCGCCTTTTTTGTGAACAACAGCAAAAATAGCTAACATCTGCATAACTCCCACTCAACTCAAACGGTTTTCATGTGGCTTCTATACAACCACTGATCACTATTCCAATGCATTCTGTCTAATCAACTATTCTTTTTCAAGAGATTAGGGGACCAAGCAACTATGTACAAGCCACAAAGGATTCGATTACAAAAATCGAATTATTAATGGACAGGATGATAAGAACCATAGACGGACACTTCCACAGATGCACAAGTGAGTACCCAAAAAATTTATGTTTCCCGGGTAAGGTCATATAGCCGCTCATTACTGCAGTATTGTTGGTCACAGGTCAATAGTGCCACCATTGTCATCATTCTGATGATACCACAAACTTTTGAATATTTGATTGGTCGCATTTTGTTAAATATCAAAGCCGTGCTACTATGTGCTTCTAGAAACGATCCCTCAACTACTGTTTCGTCTTGAGCACGGTAATCGCCAGATTCTCAATCAATGGCTGGACAAAATTAGTGAGACTGCTTTCAAATGCCTAGGAAGCGCTTGTCATACCGGTTGTCTAAGAATTAAAGTATCCGGAGGAGTACAAAAGTGAGGCAATAAACAAGACAGCTCACAAGTGGACATACAGAGAAAGCAGGAAACGAGCATGGCTGTCAAATTCTCGAACACAGTAAAAAAGGATCAGAAGCAAAATCGATCGTAAGGTTGTTCGAAAAGGTTATTCTAAGCAAAGAGAACACCAGGCACTTATTGATATCTTGAGAGGTAGAAACAATTGGCGATTGGTTGTACGGTACTTTTCCACCGATGAAAGATCCATGGGCGGAACACCTCCATAGTGGGAGCGATTTTGGAGGTGAAATTTCGTTGTCATGGCGACCTTACTTTCAGTAGATGGTAGAACCTCCAGCATCAAAGAGGAAACAATTTCTATTGCCCCTAAGAGGAGACAATAAAAAGCGGAAATGCCATATGCTTATGACCCAGTTCATTCAGTTAACTGTCGAACCCAGGAAGTTATATCAGAAAAAAATTTTAAACAACAATACATCATAGCTGTCAACTGATTTTGGCAAAGGTTGACTAAACTAGGCCAACTATTCACTATAAGATAAGTAAACAGCAACATTTGCTGAGACATTTCAAAGGCGGAACAACACATGATAACTCACTAGTACTCGAGTACCAGTTGATCAACAGTGATTCTGCCGGATAAGAATACCTCTTTGTGATGACTGCCCGTGTATGAAGGTTCTTATCCAAGTTCGGCTAGACAAACTACTAGTTGTTGACGACCTAGCTGGACGAAGACTAGAAAATATTAAACCGATTAACCACTCGGGTGCCCTTATTTCCTTCGTATAGTTTAAAACATTTACTCTGGATGGGCGTATGTAGATAGTCATATACCTAGCTGCACTCCACTGTGGTCAGCTTCATTTTCTCCATCCGGAGAACCCTACTGAACTGCTGAGCTAAGTTAATTGTCCTAGCTTCGTTTGGACGCTAATGTTGACCTCCAGGGTAACACTTTATGAGCACTTTTCAGTGAATTTCATTACCTTTCTGTAAAGAAACGAATGATCCCAAAAGTCTTTTGCTAACGAATACCTTGAGAATTTAGTTACATACACCTGCGGCTAAAATATCTTTAGATTGTGCCTAATCGCGCAATTTAGTTGTTTTTTGGAGCCAGATATCTCTTTGATCCGCATATTATCCACTGATATCTTCTCTCTACTTGGGACGTGTCTTACTTCCGAGTTCCTTTCCTAGCCATTAAAATGATTACTTTTTCTGATTACACAATTGTCTGTATTTGCATCCAGATAATTTAAAAATTCGGCGGTCAACTCTATGAATTGCAGATAACTTAATGTGCTGCAAATTTTGCCACGGAGTTTTCAGCACTTTTTTCCACAATAGCGTACCAATATAGGACCCTCTTTCACTTGCCTGAAGTTATAACTGTGACTAGGTTAATGTTCAGGAATGATACGATTTCGCAGGTTGTCCTTATTTAATGAACTCATGGGCATATTATTGCCACTGTCCAGGATAATCTCGTAATTTGACCCTGTTTTATGGTTTCGTTTCTATCATCTCTCTTTATACACTATGTGCCTTTTTGTAGTATTTATTAGGTAATATATATATTATCACTGCAAGGCTATTTTCCTCGTGCATAAAACCATCTTTACCCTGACTTACTTTGACTTGCGTAACAAACTTCTAAATTTTAGTAGTTTCACGCAAAACTTATATAGGCTATGGTTAATCGATAGGCAAATTACCAGGCTCGGAGATATACGCTTCAGAACAACAAGTTGAGGCCGAAGAGGAATCAAATGAGGCAAATAAACGGCCATGGTCGGCAGCTACTAGAATTGGTTTATGACCATACAATACGGATAGAATGTAACTGGAGCAGAGGCTAAGATTTTTCGCAATTTCTATCACTACTGCGAGTAATATTGTGCACAAACTCAAATCCGTCGTAGACCACACAGTTCCAGTGACCCAGTCACCTCTGGTTTCCATAACCGCCGCTGTTTCATCCTTTTCAGGAGTTATCAGCTCTAAGAAGATCTAAGCAAGGAGTTAGTCAACATATAATGGAGGCATAGGTGGCCTTGCATGCTATGTGTGAGTAAGTTAATCACATTTTTGCTCAGCTGTTTACAGCAGAACAGTTAAGCGTTCGAGGAGACTGTGGTTTCGGGTCGCCCAATGGATTCATGGGGTGCGAATCGCTGGTGACTCTCAGTAGTGATAGAACCGCTTCACAGAGCTTCTCAGTTTTGCAGTATAGGCCTGTATCACCTACATGATGAAAGTTCCGAGGACTTTTGTTCAGAACTAAGGATAATAGTGCTTCCTAAAACTGCCACACATAACACCTCTCAACTCAGTTTTGTCTGTACCTACGTATAAATGTGGAAAATGTTTGTGGAGCTTTTCAAAGGAATTCGGAACATTTTCGTAAATGGCCACGATGAGTCATGCTGCAACACGGACATGGCTTACGATCGGTATCAGTGAGGGCTGGTGGTTACAGATTGCGTACACTTGGGCCAGGTAACCAAACCCGACTTTCTCGAGTTTTCTCAGGCGATGAATTCTCGATGGGTTCGCAGCTCCTCCCAGTCAACTGAAAATATTAAAGTTAAAAAGTGCTAAGGCACAACAACAAAACAACCACCACTTAATATGGAACTAACTTCACCGTACCTTATCAAAAATTCTGTTGTGAGCCTCGACACCTCAATATCCTGATGATGGACCTTCTCCTGTAAGTGTGGAGATCTTAGTGTGACAGGTCGAAGCAAGTAAACTGTGGACATCTTGCATTCTCCTTGCATTTTTGTTGAAATGAGAACATAAATGATTGCAAAGTGAATAATGGTTTCATTATCTTTGAGAAGAGGAAATAATTTCAGCGTTCTTCAATGAAGTGTTCGCTTCATGAATGGAAGACTTTGATTTTGTGATTCACATATACTTCGGACCTTCCTTGTACCAGCCCCTTACACAATTTCGCTCCATATTTATCTCACGTGCAAGCTACCATTCTTTCATGGTAAACTTTTTTATGTAGGCATATTGACCAGTTTTTACGTTTGTCTGTCTGTGGACCAATAGACTGAATCGATTTTCCATTAGAATCTGAGTGAGTAATCTTTTGTCACCACAGTCGGCAGTGCTTATGCACTTCCAGATAAATAAACGAATAAAAGAGTACTAAAAGAGTACTAAAAGAGTACTTTCCTGCTACTAAATGAACACTTAATGATATGGTATCTATCCTCTGATCTTCTCCAACAGGTCAGGATAGCCAGGCTGATGCTTTAATAAACAAATTACCGGAGGCATTGGGTAGACTGCTTTCTGCGTCATTTGCGTGTCGACCGCTCAGACAATTGCTGGGAGATAACTGTGAGTTTACTTTCTGTGTTGGTACACTTTTTGGAAAAAGCTGATTACTCATCCACATACACTTAATGACTGTAACTGAGAATTCGTATTCAAATTTTTACGTTGTCTCCGAAAATGTCAATTTCTGGATGCTCAATCTGAGTGTTGATTAGTTGCAGTATTGAGTGACCTCCAATCGTGTCATGTTTAGTCATCGTGGATCGCGTTTGAACCCACAGTACAGACACGATCACAAAGCTGTCACACTCACCAAGAGAACGCCTTTTCCTAGAATTCTAGGTTACCCAGTGAGAATAAGACTTTGCAGTATGCTACGAAGGATACCACAAACGTAACACTTCCAGCGCAGTGACTGATCCGATAGTGCAAGAGCCAATTGTGTTGTCTCTGTCGAAAGCACTGGCTCTTCGGAATTGCATCATTTATTCGAGCATGATCTTTTGCCTCAACCCTCAACTGGGCAAGTTTCTGCCCCTGACAGCTGGGTGCATCCCAGCATTAACTGTGTTTACATAACCGATCCCGCTGACATATTTGCGACTGGCGTCACTG
The DNA here is from genome assembly GCA_004794785.1 of Opisthorchis felineus. Lineage (NCBI taxonomy): Eukaryota > Metazoa > Platyhelminthes > Trematoda > Opisthorchiida > Opisthorchiidae > Opisthorchis > Opisthorchis felineus. Next base: position 346,458 of record SJOL01008381.1, read on the forward strand.
GGGCACCGCATGAGGCCTTCTGCGTAGTTTTTCAGTAGAAGGGGCTGTAAAACTTTCCAGGTATTATTGCAAAGTAAAAGGAATATGAAGAAATCGCTGAAGTTGTTTGAAACAAAGTTTAATGACAGAAACAGGTGTCGACAACAACTACGCATTGGCTGAGCAGTGCGCCACCGAACACACGGTAGATCTGCTGAACAACACCTGGGTCAGAAACGCCAAGAGACAAGACCTGAATCATTAACCGCAAAACATAAACCAGGTAAACTAAGTCCGTTGTGACAGTAAACTTCTTAATATTGAAAACATGCAAAAATGAGATTCAGGAGAAGGTGAAGGGTACTGAACTTGTAGCTTGTATTCAGGTCTACGAAATATAAACTTTAACTCAAACCAAGCTTCATGACAAGTCATCGAGGAGAGAAACAGAATACATTGACACAGCTTCGTGAAGAGGGATGTGAAATGTTCAAGAATCACTGACAACAATTCACGAAGTTTCTGAATATTGTGTTCCTCAAAATGTCAACCCTCAGTAAAGACCGCTGTCAAATGAAGCTACTTTGGCACTGCCTCATAAGATTAAGGCTAATACTTTCTGAGTGACTATATTAACTCAAAACAACGACCAGCCCGTTTTATTTCAAGGCACACTTACCCTCGAAAGACGAATTCAATAGACGTTTTCCTACTCTGACATCAGCTGCATATCTGGCTAACCGAATTAGAGTTAGATTTGTTCCTTAGGTAGCCTGAGTCAGATATGTAAGTCGTACTTCTCTGAAAGGATAACATAAAGGGACTAACAGTAAGCATTTTTCATAGGCATCAAAAGACCATCCAGGTGGCCTGTCTTGAGCAGCGATAATTTTAGGTGGGAATAAGGGCATCCGAAATGACACTTTAGGTTGAAATATCCTCTTGTTTAGCCCGGCAGCGAATGCCAACCCACTTTCTTGACAGAGCACATTGCTCATAAGGTCACTGAGAGCTCTTTGACAAATACTGTGCTATTCGCTAAATCCTGGAATTTCGATGGAACTCGGTCTCACGACTCAATGTTGCACGATGCAGCCATCCACTCCTGGGGATTGCATTTACCAACATGACCTCCTTCAAGATGGGAACAGTTTTGAGTAGTATTTGATGACTCAATTTTCCTATCTGCGGGAATCAGCTCAATAAGGTTGCCTAAAGTCGATTCCTTTGCGAGACTATATCTTCGAAGACAAAATGAAATTATAGAATACACTTTAATTGGTAGGTATCCCTCTTGAGGGTATTTGATTTGCAGAGGAGTCAGCTACCCTTTCAAATATTAAGCCCTACCTTAAAGAGACCACGTCTTAGGAAAGATAGCTTTTGGTCTGATTCCTCGGTTGGCCTCTAGAAGTGTTAAACTTCCGGCGAGATTCTTGCAAGAGGGAACAAATGCACATACTTTGTGAGTCCATTGACCAATCAGATTTCATTGTGGCAGAAGCCAAAATATTGGGAAAGTGTCTTAAGCATGTCGGACAACGCAGACCGCCCACAGCCATCACGGATGAATCTAAGACTAATTTTGCTACACCAGGCTCTGAATGCCAAGATAATATTGGTCTGTCATTCCTGATGGCCAAATAAACCAAGTAATTGAGGAGGCGTTGTACGTCCCCAGACAGATTTGACAACATATCAGGGAGACCAAATAAACAAAAATATGGGGTTTTCCCAAAGGCATCCGAATCATGAGGCAACGCCACAGAATTATCACCTTGAGGGGTTGTCCAACCGAGCAAATAAGTCCGCATTCCTGTGGAAATCAAGTCATGCAACAGGTTATCAATTTTGAAAATCCATCTGGTTGAAACAAATATTTGTTACCTGTATAGAGTGTATAGAAACACTAAGGCTTTCCTCAAACTAACCTGACTTGAGTTAGGTTGTATGCCACGAAACCAGTGAACAAGAGACTGGAATGTGGAAACCCATTCGCAGGTCCTACAAAGTTTGTTGGATTTGTGAACAGTACCGGAGAAGCAGTCTGAAGGAATTCCGTATCACAATCAGTGCCTCGACGTGATTCCAATATACCAGCTAATTTTAGTTTCGTCGCAATTACTGTTTATTCCCTAAAAGTAGTCCAGTCCTTGGTTGGGTGCCATTAGTTGGCCAAAAATGCTATTGTTTTTCATACGTGATTGGTTCTTATGCGAGCGCTTATCTCCCTCCTTTCCGGACCTGTTGTAAAAGCCAGTCATGACAGTAGTTTTACTTAATATGGATTCATGAAATCTAGTTAAAACGACTTTGTGTACTTTATATCCAAGCAGCCGCTTCGACCTGCTTCAGCATCTTCAAAAAATTTGCCACAGAAAGCTGCTTAAGGACTTGAACGAATTAGCCAACAAGATACGGTAGATTCGGACACTCAGATATTACACGGAGAGTACAAGTTATTAGCTGTTTTTCAAACATTGGCACAATAGTTGTTCAGGACCAGGTAGAATCATTGCATCATTGTAATGCCCCCAGAAGTGATCATCCTTGGGTAGGTTTACTTCGCTCCCACCCACCCCCATGATGAACAAGCAGCCACAATATTTACGTCTCGTAATATTAAAGTAATAAATCCAGAAATGCTGAATAACGGTAAAAAAGCCGCATCCTGCCTTACATAGGAACTACAATATAGTTTTGAAATGTAATGACCTAAGGTCACCGTATGTAGCGAATATTCATAGATAAAGTTGTTCCCAGCTCTTTAAAAGTTCTAACTTCACCAAACAGCGGTTGAAGGGCTTGACGAGCAGAATGCAAGCTGATACATGCTACGTGAGAAAACAGTGATAGAAAACCAGATATGGAACAGAAGATTCGGAAGAACTTCACACTGCAGCGAATTTCAACTTGCATTCTGAAAGTCAAACGTTTTTGTTTATACGGATCAGTGCAGTGTTAAGTCCGTAGGACTTTCATTAGAACGACAAACAGTAGTTTTCAAACTGTGAAAAGTCGGCTCCCACTGCGAAGTCATCTTAAGCCAAGTTATGTTTTTTGACTCCCACAAAAATATGCCCAACTAGTCGTAAGTGTTCATTTGTATGTCGGGTGAACGTCCTACCGGCCTGTTTTGTGGCAGCCGACTTTATGCTTAATCAGGTGTATCAAAATCACATTTACCGCATTCTTCACATTCATTTTTTGTTTCAGTAGAGGACGACTATGATGGTAAGTTTAACTGGGATCCGGTTTGTAAAAACAGCTCAGGCAAAAGTTAGAAACTCAGTAACTGTTCAAAGCTATCTAAATTACAAACAGACCTCCATGGATCAATTTCTATTTTTACGTTTCACGCTCTGGTAATCAGAGGAGTCCGCTGCAGAAAGTGAGTAACTTTACGCAATGACAACTTTTTATGCGCTGTAAGGAAATAAACAGAACGGTTCACACCTCGCTATATGGCATGACTTGCGTATTTGAAAGATATGACATCATATAAAGTTTTTAATTGTGAGTCAGTCAAACTGGCGATCAGCGAACCGCAGTTCACCGGCTAGCTAAAGGTTGGAAGTCTGTCAGAGTTACATGGAATATTTGTGATTTCCAAAACCGCTGAACATGCTTCACAGTGCTGCTTGCGTGGTAGGACAAGAAGTTGGTTGTGGCCCCTACAATCGTTTTGTGGAACACTGATACGGGGGAAAGATCACATAACATGTTTAAGATATCTGACGTAATGTCACCCCGTATGTTTCCAATCCAATTAATTCGCCAGCTTGTTCGAGCCATCCAATGTTCGTGTCCATCTACAGGTTGACAGATTCACTCTGGGACATTTCAAATTAGTTGCATTGTAGTGAAAGATACGACGGAAAACTCAACTCACTCTCAACTTAAACTTGCGTTTATGTTATCCCTCAACTGAATGTGTGCACAAAGGCCACCACATATATCGCTTGGCTCAATGCTTGAAATAAATTGGTTATTTTCTAACAACACACTGATTCTAAGGTGGCGGAAATTTCTTTGACGGTCCGCTATCGGTTTCTCCCTAAATAGGGCTCATCTGTTAGGCACAGTCCTCGATTTTCCATCAGACTCATGCTCTGCTTGAACACCGAATTGGAAAGCAAATTACATTACTGTTAGAGAAAAGCCTAGTTGAATCACAAATGAAGTTACTTTTGTGATCCATATTTGAACTTCCCGCACCCCTATTCAAATTCCTTTGAGAAACGCTTTTGCCTTAAAAAATTCGGCTGTTATACTTTAACACTTTTTAAGAGCGAGAACTGAAACAAAAAGTGCTTCTTTCACCGAAGAATCAGGGAAACACTGACGATTCGCTCTTACCTGTCGATAGAATGTTTGCAAAGGTTCTATGTCTGGGACGTTAAGCTGCCATTCGTGGAATTACGTTTACTAGCTTCTTGAACTTTGTAATGCAACGCAAGGGAAGTTATTGTACTCGGATATCCTCCTTGGATAAAATGCTTTTAAGCCACGTGAGACAGGCTTAGACACTATTGTATTATATATATATATTCATTTTGTAATATTCACTACTCACTATGTTTCTCCTCACTACTCTCCAGAACCCCTTTCTGATCCGAAATACGAAAGGCCTTTTTCGGATATTATCACTGTCGTGTGCTAACGAGACATCCAAGGTCGTCGTTCTTGAACACATGGCTGATACGATAACACACTTGGCAGTATAAACAAACCAACATACCTAGAGACAACGGCTAGTCCAATAATACATAGTGTGTGAGCGATGATCTCCTCCTAATCCTGGTGATACGTCGGAGTAACCAAGTGGTGGGAAAATGTAATGTGTGATCAGCACTCAGCGCACAACTGTATCAGACAGAGATGGAGTCACTACACACTGTGTTAGTAGACAGGAGCTGACTAGTCCGGCTGATTCACGAATTTCAAACTATACCCAAATAAATTCTCCTGCTCGCTAAGCCCCAAAGGTTGTCGTGGCCGTTCTTCGATTGGTTAAATCGCATGGTATTTGACCCTTGTTCAGCAGTTCCTCATGTTGGGCATTCCCGAGCCACCGGAAAAAACAGTTGAGACATCTATAAATCCTACATTACCTGTTTTTTTAAAACTGATGGAGCAGTGTTTCAGCGTATTATTACGTCTGGTTCGACCATATTTCACTCTCAGATTCATACGCGTTGACAGTCCTTGTGTAGTGTTTTAGCCATGAAAAATTAGGCAGCAACTAAGAGCATTTTGGGAGCGTTAATTTGGCAAGTACATTGACATTCATCCTCAATTCCAAAATGCCGGATTCAGTCCACTCCATATACTTTACAGTTCAGTCAACAAAAAATCCATGGATGGTGATAAGAAGTTCAAGGACTGTGTATATCACTCATCTGCGACAATATATGCCATGAACATAATTTTAAACTAATATGAGTGAATTCGCCGGGCGTTGTCTATCATCAGACACTAATGAGTTACCAACCTGTTATCATTTATTGGGGCAAAGTGTCCTGATGTGTTGTGAGCGCTACGTCGTCTTAACGAAAGTCTTTCATTTCAAAAGCATTGCATTTTTTAACTGTTTTCAAACCTCCCATCAATTTCTGTGTTTACAGTCAACCCTCACTGTGAGTTTTCTTTGTGAATACTGCTCTTTGTCTTTCGTAAAAACAGAAGGTGTGCTACCACTAGATGGTCCTATTAAACGTATGGCAGGCGAAAAAGACTGAGATACAGACTGAATTATCGTTTACCTGATTTTCTTGCGAAAAATAGCTTCCAGGCCCAAGTACGACTAAATTATTGTTTATTTGAGCAGATATGCAGGACCCGGGATTAATTTTTACTCAGCACGATACTACTTACAAGGTTGAGCCTTTACCAGTCTTTTCAAAAGCCTTCAATCCAGGGAAATTTTTTGATGAGCTCTACAATGAGAATGGATGGTCTGCAGTCGAGTGCTGTGGAACCATGTTTGGTTGCTACATGATTAGTTATTGTTATTTCAAACTCCACAACGTCTTTAGCTCTGTCTAGTAGAAAACGTACAATTCAATTTGAATTGCTCACTTCCGCACTACAAAGATAGGAAATGAGTGACTGATGTTTGAGTATTTTTTATAGTTGCAATTTTATGACGTCGGTCTTTGGTGGTTGTTGATGCAGTGTCCAAACAAGTTCTGTGGGTGAAATCACTTCAATACGCTTGAGATACCTTATCAGTAAGAGTAATACTCTTATGAAATTGGCTTTTGGATAGCCGACAGCTGTTAGTAACCGTAGCGATGAGAACTACTGGAATGCGTCCACTACGTTGAATCGCGGCAGCATCTATCTATGAATGTCGAGTACTTCACCGACGGAGTGACCGACAACTCAACTGTTACTAACTCATTGTACTCTCATGTGAGTATGCACACATACTTATACGTGGAATACGGTTTCCTGCATTATCATTGACCCTAATGAGTTTTGCTCAAAAGTTTCATCTCGCAAGAATACAAGTAGATCGCTGAATCGGTCTCTGACAACGCTAATAGAAGGATGTTTAATAGGTTTATTCGGTCATAGTTGGGACAGACGACATCACAAAAACATGTTGGATTTAGTTCGAAATCCTCTTTGAACGGCCGAACTCTCTTCCCTGGTATGGTACGGAAGTCAAACATTCCACATATTATACTTACTGTCGAAATATATAAAAACTGGGCAGAATGCCCTAAAGCGTACACTTTTTTAACAGAGTTCCCATCGTTTATTTCAAGTGTATCATCAGATTTGGGTTTTCAATTCCGATTACTTAATTCCATTTCCCTTCGTAAGCGCCGAGTGAATGTAAGTTCCCAATTAATGTTAGTTGTACACTGAGTGTTTATTCAAAGTAACCGGATTCCTGGATGGTCCTTGGGTGTTCCTCATTCCTCTCTCTCTATACACCTGGGTAGTGGCACCTTAAACCCTTTACCGCTTCCAAAGTTACATTATGCAACATGGAAATAACGCGGAAGATCTGACAAGTAGCAAACTAGACTGGCAACCTAATAGCAGGGGCTAAATTTGGGAAGAGCAGACTACGGAACCAGAAAACGGTTATCCAACCATGGGGAAACCAACACTCATAGGAGACTGTAGTTGACCGGTTAAAGCACAGCATAAGAGGAATAACCTTGCAGTGGCGACCATTTTTCTCTGGTCCTTCGAAGTGTTCTTTTCAGAGGAGGACAATAGTACTATGGGCGTCTCATGAGGAAGCACCATCAACAAACGCAAAAATATCCTTCTTGAGAGCTGGCAGCTGATACGAGTCATTTCCAGCACTGATGTAAATGTCTAAGATTTAGGAGCATGAATATTTTCACATCTTCTCTGTGGATATTAGATCTGCGCAAGCTAGCCGGAATGGACGCTTCAGCTGTCCAGCGGCTTTGCATGTTCATGGCCCTAACTTGACAAGATAGCACGATGCTCGTCAGACCTCGCTACATGGATCACCACAAGAGATATATATACACACTTCTCTAGTGCTGATTTAATAAAAGATGCAATTATTTGGATCTCGATATGAACTCAGCTCTGATGCCTTTTCAGTGTAGCAGCTAGATGTATTTCCTGCAAACCATATTGCCAATGTGTTCCAAAATGACGCGTACCAAATTACCGATCCAAGCTTAATTTGATTCCAGGTTCAGAGGGGCCTTTTGGCTTCACAGGACCATATCAGGTTACAAACCTAGTTAGTTCTGTCCAACCGCTCATCAGTTAACAAAACAGCCTAGGCAAAGTGCTGTCATTGTAAGACTTTCCCTTAGGAAACCGGAATATATTTACTTTACGGCACTGAAGATTGTTTTCTAGAATGTGGAGCTTCCCTATTAAGGCGTATCCTTCGTGGTAGCATTATACAGGTGTATTTATGATTGTCCTGAGTGTCACGGTTGCTTCCATTAGGTCAGCTAGGTAAAAGGAACACCTGGTGAACACCACATATTTCCTATACATCCGTGGAGAGCAAAAGAGAAAACAACTTTACTGTGATTCTCGGTCAGATTAGACTTACTTCATATGTAGGACAAAGTCCACTTGGTCATTGTAGTATTGAGTAACTTTCAGGCCTACTGAGTGTTAACTTGTCTTGTCATCACTATGCTTTACGTTGACGTCAGCGTGTTGCAGAGCGTTCACCTCGGGTTCGCAAGGTTGTATAATGGAACGTCTTCTGAGCACCTCACGAGATACATAAGAGAAGTGTCACAGTGCTGCACTACTCTTGAACTAGGTGGACAGCCATGAGTCATGATGTTTTGGTCAAGCATCATCAACAAGGTAGCAAGACGGAAAAGTAATTTCCTTTGGCACATTCTTGTGTAGCTAGTTACTGGTTTCTTCACACTGAAAAGGTCTATGTCTATGACAACTCCTTTTTCACTTGTTAACAGTGATGATGTTGATAGCTACCTTAGCTCAAGGTAAGTGGTGTTCGTTGAGTAGACGACTGTTAGAAAGCTCAGTCTTTTTTATTCCAAACGGCTACAAAATACAACCACGTTCTATTTGGTTTTAAAGCCACATTGTTCCACGCCATTTATCTGACGGACAGTGCCTAATATCTGGTACTTGGTTGTATCTTAAAAACGAGAAGAATCGACAGACGTGGACACTTGCCACACTGCGCGAACGATACATTTATGCTTAAGTTTTTGACTTGCTTACTGAGGTGTTAGGTTCCAAGTGAATGCAGGCCGTTGTGGATCCTACTGATTTTTTCGCTTGATTGCTCCCCTAGTAGCACAGCCATTTATCCCTACATGAAATTCAATGCAAGAACCAATCAGATTGGACAGCTTGTGAGTGATGTGCACGAAAATAGGTCACAGTTTGTCAACTCATACAGATCGATTATTCGTAATAGTAACTAGTCTTTCAATAATGATGGGTTTTGTACAGCATTTAGAATTCGGTGAAAATGTAATATTTTCGAAAAGTGAGCGTTGGTGGTGCTCATAACTTCAAAACCACATCCTACTATGACCAAAGAAGGAATCTGTTACCTACCCAATATTTCGTCGGTTCTAGGGCAGGGGCTCTCGCCATTGATTGCAAAAGTACATTATCACTACTTATGGACCACAGAAGTGGTAATCTCTGAATAGTAATGTATGGACCTACGAACATATGAATCGTCTGTTAGACATTGGCTGGGCGCTGCTACTCTCAGTCATACTGTGAACTGATAGTGAACTTTGACACTCCATTGTAATCTGGAGAGACAGGATCTTGGGTGAGTAGACAGACGAAACCGCGTATAAATCCCCCACTGTTGTATGTGATCCAGCTCAGTAAATCAAACGGTCATCAATCGAAGTACAAACCGTGTCTTGAATACAATACTTTTAGACTTGGCAAAGTTTAACAAGGAATAACAGTGTTCTGAAGTCGAGGAATTCGCAGCGCGAAGACTACACCGTCAATTTAAAGTGAAGATACATTCGTATGGAGATTTCCTCCTGCAAGTGGAGCCAGTCTACGCTGAAGAGCCGAGAAGCACCGTACAGATTAAAGCTATTTCATCCTTATTAGGAATCACCAGCAGTCTCGAGAGTCTCTAGTCTCGTGACCTCCTGGTTAGTAATTTGGACAATTAACCAGTGGACCACGAGCGACTGATTAGCAGTGTGATTAGCCTACACTCAGACAACATATATCACCGCTCATCCTCCAATCATGGGATCCACATCATGTTGTCACAAGTGTTGACTGGTTCCTCGAGCTTCTCAGTCAACAAGTGTGATTACCTAATGTAGATCCCATGACTGAAGGAAGAGCGGCGCTATATCCCGTCTGAGTGCGATTTAACGACACTGCTGATCAGTCGCTTGCGGCCGAAAGGTTAAGTGTTCAACTTATTAACCAGGAGGTCACGAGTTCGAGACTCTGGGGTTTCATGAGACGCTGATGATTCCCAATAAGGACGGAATAGAAATAGCTCTACGTTGCTCCTCGTCTTTTCAGCATAGGCTGGCTTCGCTTACAGGACGAAATCTTCGTTAAATATCCAAATCTCCTCACACTACCAACAATACATTTGTATGTATGTATGTACCTAATACAGGAAGGTTAGTGCCGCAAACATCATAGCCAGACAAGACGTGGAGCGCGAAAACAGATGACGAAGCGGAGGAAGAAGTTGAAGACGGAATTTCATTATGATAAAAAAAACATGCTTCTCTGTGATTGCGTACCATACATTATTTGCTGAAGATCAGTCAATAAGTCCAGCCGATCAAGCTGAGGAGAGGCTATCATTTTGTTTGCCATTGTTCTCTTTATTAGTTGACCTGCATTTTATCGGATGCACTGGAGCTTACAGAACGTTTTCGAGGTCCAAGGGACAGTAATGAGGCAATCTCCCTCCTAGATGTATTAAGCTTCCCCGTAGAGACAGCAGTTCACATATTCTGGTTGTTCAGTGCAACAGTCCTCAAAGATAGTTCTGAATTTCCGGTTGGCCTAAGCCCATGAAAACAAAACAAAACGAGTGGCTCTCAAAGGCATTTTATTCAGGGTATACTTTATCACCTGAGGCATCTCTCCCAATACTACTTGGTCCCTAGTATTCTACATCAAATATTTTGTTCCGTGAACTGAATAAGGAAGCCGCGCCTATTGTGCCAAAAGGAGACGCATGTTCATTCTCACAGTGCTGAAGCACAGTTCTCCTGTCCATGCAGAAGCTGTTCGTGTGCCTCAGGCTGTTCTTACTTCCAAGCATGCCAACCGCAAATGTGTCAGTCACTTAGAAAGCTTTCTACACAATTATCAAACAGATCCTATAAACTCAATGGTACTAGTAACCAGATAAGATTCAGACAATCCGGTTTTAAATCACGCTCTTTTTATACACAACGTTGTTTCATTTCGCATTTTAACAGGACCCAAACTGAGTTCCCAGCAAGAATGTGAGTTTTATACGATTCAGCGATTAGAGCGAATCCACACTAAACATGTCGTGACTTTAAATGTTTTTCCTACGTGAAATCAGAGTAAAAGAGCATGCAGTTCATACACGGAAACCTTCCTAACCAAGGTCATCTAATCATTCCACTCCAAAGGCACTGAACACTAAACAGTACCAGAGAGTAGCCACGATACTTGATTGAGGTTAAGTTCACAAGATAGGTGAAACGTCCATCTGGGAATTCGGTACTCGAGGAGCCAGTCAACAATTGACCACGCGACGTGGATTCTGTAATTGGGGACGAAGTGGCGTTATATCCTATATTAATGCTATATATCCTGCCACGCGGCTGATCAGCCTCTTGCGGTTAAATGTGCAAACCACTAGCCGGAAGTTGGGGTTTCGAAACTCCCCTAAGTTTCGTAAGTGCGCACTGCTGATCATTCCCAATACGGATGAAACGGTCTTACGGTGCCTGTAGGCTTTTCAGTAAGTTTGGCTTCACTTACAGGATGAAATGTCAATTAAAATTTCCGATATGCTTTCTACTGCTTAATGATTAATTAGGATAACGCGCCCTCAATGCCGTATCAGTTTGTACACAGCCTGTTTCCCTATAATAGTGTAACATTTACGGACAACTCTATTGTGGTCCTTCATATGGAGCAAGCTGTTCCCGCAACATTTCTGTAGCTCCGCTCAGTTCGCTGGCCACTTAAACTTACGGCGGTGTTATAGGACGGACAATTGCCAATTTGCACACACTTTTAGGCAGTTAATGGAAACCTCAGAAGACTGAGCGATCTCTCGTTTCAGTTCGGGAATAGATTCTCTAAGCCTTTAGGTAAATGCACTATGTATGATTGAAGCTGTTCCAGGCATTCCGCCTCACATATTCGACATACCTATATTATATTCGATACAACGGTTGTAATTCTGCTGATGTGATAAGAACTTACTGAAATTTTTCACTCGTGAATGTCTCAACAGGGATCCGCAGATCTGCGGCAGAATCTTGGGGAGATAATGCGCACCTGGACTTTTGTGTCCCGTTTGCATTGAAAACTCCTCTTACACAGCTAGAAAACAGATTTTAACAGTTAGTCTCTGCCTACAGAATCATAACTTGAATTGTCCGCAAGAAAACATAGTAGAAAGTGGTAATCAAACACAAAGGTGAATATTTCCCTCCTTTTCGAAACTTTCGGGGAACATGTTTCAAAGCATCTTTCAAGGCCTTAAATTCTGCTTCGTCCCCACAGTCGCCGATCGACAAAAGAATGACGAAAATGAACCTCAGTTCATTTTTTGCGGCTCTGATATGTGTATGTGACGGCGTGACTACGTATCAAATGGGCATTTATTGAGAAAGATTTGCCATTCCCCCAACGGAAGCTATTGCTGTCCAAAGGCAGATCCGGAGTATACAAGAAAGACAAATGTTCTTTAATGTTTTTCACACAAGGAGTTCAACAATACTTGCAAAAATTGTAAAGCCATTAGATGCACAATGTGGGGCGAAAATGTACCATTCTCTTAGCTAGGAACGTATGTATATATTAGTAAATTATACGACGGCGCCAAAAAGATTAAACTTATGCAAACACGAATACAAGCCGTTAACGCCTAATATTTCAGAACTGCCACGGTTCGCCAAGCCAAAAAATGGTGATACTAGCTGTATTCTTTGAAGAAGTGCGAGCAAAAGAGTATTGGTTGGGAGCAAAGGAGAAAATCTCAGAGAAACTCAAATTTCATTTTATTTCAAAACTGACAGCTCTAATGAGATAAACCTTGGACCGTCTATAACAGAACAAAGTGGTGTAGACGTAATATACTACCCATAAGGTTGCTGAAACTTCTTTGACAGCGTCTATACATGTTTCGCGATACAAGACTACCCGTCTACAGCCTAGCGCTTTGGACTTCGAGCGATAAGCCTTTCAGTTCTTGAAACTAAGTGGCTATGATGCAACCTTAAGCATGTTTGGATTACAGCCGGGTTCATGCATGAGGGTTCCTCTCAAACCTGGGTCTTTGAGGGGTTTAAGGCACATTTGCCAATGGGAATTTCCTTCCTGAAGAGCTCCAGGATTATCCGTTCAATTGCATACTTTTCAAGCTTTCTTGCCATTTACCAGACGGATGTTACGCGCAGTGAACTTATTCTAAAATAATTTTGCTTAATTCGAATTATCCTATCAGTTGGCCAAGGAACTTCAGAACCTGCGAGCAGTCAAGTGGTTGGGTTCCACAGCTAGTTCACCATAAAACCAACAGTCAGTTCATCTTAAGCAAACGTAACACACAAACGTAAACTAGCGACTGTAGAGTACTGCGATAATCCACGCGGCTTGTTGACTACTATTCTGGGCATAACTTGTAGCGCATGGTTTTGGAGACTGCATCCTACCAAAATACATGCTTAAATAAAGTCACACTTGGCTCAAATTTGATAGATGGTAAAGTGAAGAGATCTGATTAACTTCAGTGGAGATTTTATCCCGTCAGTGAAGCCAATCCTCGCTGAAAAGCCTAGAACACTGCACGGCCGTTTCATCCTTATTGAGAATCATCAACAGTGCGCATCTCACGAAGCTCATAGAGCTTCGAACCCAAGACATTCCGGCCAGTGGTTTGACACTTAATCTTTTGGCTACGGGCGGCCGATCAGCAGTGTGATTAAACCTCACTTCCCACTGAAAGTTGCAAAATCTCTTCATATAATCAATTAATAAGGGCACAATGGATGAATAACTTTACAAGTTGAGTGAAATCTCTGAGATGTCGGCGCTCGAAGAGCCAGTCAACACGTGATCACGTGGTGTGGTTTCCGTGATTGAAGGATGAATGGTGATATATCCTACCTGAGGCCCAATCAGGCTGCCGATCGACCGCTTGTGGCCGACTGGTTAAGTGTTAAACCACTGGCCGAAAGGTCAAATTTCGAAGTCTTCTGAGCCTTGTGTTATGCGGGCTGCCGCGGATTCCTTATGAGAATGAAACAGAAAAAGGTGTACAGTGCTTTTCTGCATTTCAGCATAGACTGGCTTCACTGACAAAACGCGATCTCTATTCAACTGTAATTGGCCTAGTCTACTTCCAAGTCAACTGTTAGCATACCGAGATTTTGATTTCGAATTAACTCTTATGTTCGAAGCTATGGACGAAAGTTCAATTGGTAAGTCTAGTGCTCGAGTTCCCCTCTTCGGGCTTAACACTGTCCTTGTGAGATGAACTAGTTTGTTATAAATTAGGCTTGGTGCGCATATCAATTTCAGATGCACGTGATCTGTGGCGACTGGCTATTATTAGGTGAACACATTCCACTATATATGGACGGGAAATGGAAGAGTCCTCAAAGCAGCCAAAATATGCTATGGACGCCTTCGCTGAAAATTTTTCGCTCGTTAATATCATTTGGAGTGTATAGACGTGACTGGTGTAGTGTTTCAGCTAGCAACTGAATGAAAGGCTCTGATTTCAATGGGTTTCAGGGTGCCCTAGTTGACAGCTGTACAATCCGAAGGATAAATGTGGGCTGAAGCTCTACCAAGTTCCCATTCAGGGCGAAACCATTAGAAAAACAATCAGGTTCGGACCAAGGAAACCTCGGTCATTTTCTCATTTCTCAACCAATGAGTTAGCTAGAACGTCTGGACTATGCTAGGCGAAAAGACGGGACGCCAAATATGCACATCAGCCAAACATCAACGCACTCAGCAAACACGTTTGCAACCGTAACTTGCTCCCATGAAAGATTATTGTCTTCAGTATATCAGGAGTTTATATCACACAAGAACTTTATTTTACGATATAATTAAGACCATAAAAGCTCTAATGAACTCATTTTTATTTAGTTCCCACCGTCGTGACAAATGAAGGTAGGCTCTGGTTTTGTGTGGGTGAAGGACTTCGGTCATTATTCACAGACTATTAACACCTACCTATCATTTTAGTGCATGCTAATGTCAGGCTTTGAATTCTAACGTGTAAAATAGACGTTCAGCATTTGAACAAAATGGTTTCCTTGTCTATAAAACTACAGAATAAGCTGTTTCAAACTCTTAATTCGGACGTTCATGAGGATGCAGCTCAACTGAGCAATTTCTCACCTCTAAACACGAGTTCAGTGAGTTTTAGAGTAGTTAGCTTAAATAATGTTAGCAGTGACTTCTACCTCTCTATTTTACCCCATACCAAGTCCTTATCGTGGTACGGAATGCAAATGCTAGCCAGTGTGAAGAACGGTCAGAAGACGAACATCAGTAAGTAAAACACTGATGCTACTCAGTGTCGACGACTGGCAAATAAGGGGAATTGTGAGAACCTATCGAGACTGTTCACACCTGGGTACGATAACGGCGTTACCTTGAATTGGTAACAGTATAAAAAGAATGCTCAGGTATGTGTTATCCTCGTAAGTAAAACGACGGTTTAACGCACAAGGAGTTTATCGAATTTCCCGTGTTGACGTCAAAAAGTATTTACAAAATGAATGTTCAAGTACACCAGGCGTGAATGAAGACACTTCTGTGTCTGTCCCAAGGCATAGTTACGTTCATGCTGTGAGTTAATTGGACTTTCCATTTCAAGATCTGCCAAATCCCCTTCTTTTTATTGATTAGTAATAAAAATTACCTTTTGCACGCACGAAAAGATTTACCCCGACATGCTGACCTGCGCCACACATTTACTGTGTACTTCTTTTAATTTTCACGTAATCGCACTGCAGAGCTTTACCTGAGATTCGGTAAGTATTTTCTAACCCAGCTTGTTCGTATTAACTGGTGTCCAAAGCAATTCAACAAGCGATTCAAAACTGTGGGTAACTTTTGTTCACTGATGCATGCTAGCTTCGATCGCTATTGCAGGCTCTGTGGCTTCGTTCAATGTACTTTCGGTACAGTAGCGCGTATTATCATGAACCAATGTGTCATGGTCTTCAGTTTGGGTCAGCTTTTCTGAGACTGCCCAGAGGAACCAGGTTATTTACCATGGTTGTTTTAGAGAACATTGGGTGTTTTTCAGTTAGCACTACTTTTAGCATCACATGTTGTATGGTCTTTGGGGTTTCATGGTTAAGCAACTAAGCAGCTGAGGAATAACTATCTGAAGTGTCTTCAGGTCATTGGCCGTTGACTTCCAAAACTAAAGCTGAAGTAGGCTGACATCATTGGAATAAATAGAGAACGAAGTCTGTAAGGTATCAGGTTCTTTGCTCATGGAATATATACCGTACGAGCCAAGCTAGTTCGTTCCTTCGCTACAGATATCGTGTTACCGTTTACTGGGAACACACTGTGGTAAACAAATTTCGACGTGAGATAAAAAAATAAAGAGGATGAGGAGAAGCTTGGGCGCTTTTTGTCTTCAAGAATGCAATACACGTGATTCTCAGTCCAGCTGGAGCCAGATGGCAGCTAATCAACGTCAGTGGTGTTCATGCTGTCATTTTACATCCCCGTGGATTTTTGATGGTGTAAACATTTCAGGTGCTTTTATCAGGTTAGCAGTAACTACCTCTACTTTTTCCTAACTGTTTGTCTTTTCATTATATAGATTAGCCTGACAAAAAGTGACACAGTTGTATGGCATTTAGGCTTGAATATTCTCACACTGGTGTTGCCTTCAATGATGATGATGGTGATGAGGAAGAAGATGACACTGCCACATGCAACAGATAGAAACAGCCATGTCCAACGATATGCACACTGCGTTTGTGAAATTAGGAAACTGACACAGGTTTAATCTCGGTATGCCTGACTGAAATGAACAGTCGGTAACTTTGGACTCATGTTGCTATTATCCTTTTTCCCGCAGAGATCACGCTAAACTCAATTCTTTCCACCCGCCTCGGTGCCATCACTCATCTCACAACAGAAGCCAAACAAATGACGCTCGATTTAGCCAACCTGGAGAAACAAATTCGCAATGTAAGTCGTGGTAGAATGGGGACTACATAAATATGCGAGCAACACTGAGGGTATTCTACAACAGGTAACCTGAAAACTAGAAGTTTCCATTCTCAGACTGGTATGCGCTAGGCACCACCAAGTCAACGAGTGGTTAGTTTCCATTTTTCATTAGATTGAGATAGGTTGTTAGAGCGACTTCAGATGTACACTTTTTTGCCATTTTACTGATTTTCGGCCGGAAAGTTCCAAGTGTTTGCTAATGAGGAAAATCTTGGTAGCTTGCCTGAGTTTCGTTGGCTGTGGAAGTTTTTCACGGGTGTGGATGACAACATCAGTGAGCAGTTGATGAACGCAGTCGTTGTGCCCGGTGACCACACCACGTCATGATCTTGGTTCATCTAACAGGTCATTCTTTAGCTATCTTGTCTTGATTACAGCAGCAGAACTGTTCAATGTGATCTTGGGCGGTTGACAATCCTGTCTGTTTCTCTCAGTTTCAACCACACTAATGTCATGGAACGATGTGTTTCCTATGGTCATAGTGTTGTTCTGACATAGAATGTGTCTTCACATACTTTTGATGTATAAGCTCGTCAACATACCGTTTCAGCTTTGCATTCGTAGTTTATTCCAACTCCATCTAGTGTATACATCCACGTCCATTTGTGGTATTTCTTTCCATTTATTTTAACAGTCCTGGTGTCCTGCTCCGTACTTCGCTGGACCACGCGAGTTTGGGCATCATTCCGATAGGTGTCTGGCCCTTCAGTACGGGCATAGTGATTTCTACTAATCTGATCCTCGTTTTAATACAATTCTGCAAACTGTTTATCTGTCTGAGTTTCTACTGACCACAAGGTCAGTGTGGTATACACCGTGGAGTTAGAAGAAAAATTAGTTTTTCGTCATCTATCACTCCAATTACAACCAAGTACATATTGCGGGGTGTCAACCAAGATACAAACGGCACTTACGTACAAACAAAAATGAAAACAACCAAATATTTTTTCTGTGATTCACCCACATTTGTGTGCATTTGAGATAAGTGGGTGGAACACTGTTTATTCAGGGCCTTCCCCAAGAGTGTTCGTTGTAACGAGCCATACTATTTACCAAACAAAGTATATAGGTAGCACAACAAAAAGGACTATCATTAATGTGAGTTGCTAGTTGCATGTCCAAGTAATATCTGAGCCGATTGCTGTTAAACCACCCGGTCGACCTCTAAAATATTCAGGTCAGCGATCGTCTGCGTTTACGGTTCTGAGGGCACAACAAGCAGGGTTCGTTGTGTGCTTCAATAAGTCAGCTCAAACCAGGATTTTTTAACCTTCTGGCCATTGGCTAAAAGTGCACGAACGGCGGAAGGTCACATCAGGAGGTCGCATGGTTGACATTGTGATTTGGCATTAGCAGACAACGTTTTCACCCAAGAACAGTGTGACATTTAGCATACGTGTCCGTCATTTTCCATGATTCCTATCAATCGTGGTACGTACACGGCGATGAGCCTTGCAAGCTCACAGTGACCTGGGTTGGAAGTCGTGAGTCGAAAATACACATTAACTTTCTTGTCAAGGTCGTACCAGCCCTTCAATGAAGGCCTCAGCAAAAAACCTAACCACATTTGTCTCCAATTAATGTATAACCGTGTTCTCAGCAGTAACGGTTTTAAAAAATTCTGGGTGAATTTGCAAGAAACGGTGTATGCTCGCGTTAACGACTCAACTGGTGACTCACTGTTAAGTCATAAAGAACGAAGTGCAAGGTCTGAAGGAATGGCAATGTCGATCCAGGACAGTTCCGTAGGGATTAAGTGACAGGCGTTCAGAGGACCCTAGGACGATCGAACCTATGTATTTCACAGCTACCATTGGATAAACCTAGCGGACTCATCCAATGTGTACTGTCATATCTACCAAGAGCATAGCCAGCCTGTGCTGATGGCAGCTGAAGACTTTAACGTCTAACCTAGTGTTGGCATTTACGCGCCCTATCTTAACCATAGCCTCAGATTGGTCGCTTACAGATTCTGGGGGCGGGGCGAAGCCACTGAGGTATGAGCGTATCCAAGTCCATCAAGAGGACTAGTGTTCCATTCGCCCGAAGTTGGGACATAATCCAACTAGTTAGGCAACAATAAGGCCTTAATGTTTTTCTCCACTGACCACTTACTTGGGTAACTGGACTCCTCTATGACCATATGTAGCTCTGACATGTAAGCAAGTTTGGGACGAAATAGACTGACAAATGGCTTCAACTATCCCAAACGAAAATGATCACTTTTATCCATGAATATCACTATTTTTTATCCACCACGCAGTGACCTTTCGGTGTAAGAGATAACAATGCGAGAGCTGGAAAGCGAATTTAATTTTTCAGAAAGAGCTATCAATAAGGCTACAAAGCAAAACGAATTATTTGAAATTCTAATTTTGTACTGTTATCTAAATCTACTCCTGCACAATGACGTGTTCACCAGACGGATGAAGTGTGGCACACGCCTTCCAAAAGACCGGGAATATTAGCCGGGAACCGCAGGGTGGCCACGTCGAGGGCGGTTCGCAAACGAATATCCCGGAAGCAGCCCACGAACGGTCTTCCAGGAGTGCTGTGTAACTTCGGTCCGAGCAACTTTGGTTTGATTACTAAGAACGGAAGAATACGGAAATAGTGTGAATATGCATATTCAGGATTATATATATATATATATATATATATATATATATATATGTGGCCGAAAGCCACAGATAGCACGCAAAGAGAGGGACAAAATTTCTCTTCTGAGTAGCTGATGGCCACTGTAAATCTCCAGGTTGTTTAAGTTAGTCTCAAAAGCCTACTACTGTGATGAGGGGAATTTATTATTCTATTGCACCTGCTACGGACCAAGGGGTATCGGCGCATTCCAGATTAGATTACTCCGAATTACGTTCCACGTTTCTCGCGGTTCATGGTATTTACCTGAACTTGGATTCGATGTACTGTTAGTTGTGTCGCACGAACATACTCATCGGTTCGCACCAAGTGCCAAATGCACATACATGTAAGATAACTGAGTGTTGCTAAAGCACTGGTCC
This sequence comes from Opisthorchis felineus, assembly GCA_004794785.1. Taxonomy (NCBI): domain Eukaryota; kingdom Metazoa; phylum Platyhelminthes; class Trematoda; order Opisthorchiida; family Opisthorchiidae; genus Opisthorchis; species Opisthorchis felineus. The sequence continues at coordinate 366,401 of SJOL01008381.1, forward strand.
CATCAACAAGTAACGGGTTTTTCGTAAACCAGGCGTTTTGCTGTGTTGGCGTATGCAGTCACGTGGCTGGGGATCCTTAGTTTCGTCAGGAACCCCTGTGCCTACCGTAAACACCACGTGAAATACCTGAGTAAAGTTCATAAGAACAAGTAAACTGTTAAAAAAACACTTACCAGCTCTATACAACTCTATAGCTCACACAGGCCACTCCCAGTTGAGACCATCACTCAGAAAAGACCATTTTTGTTTTGTCTCCTGAGGTCTCCCCAAAGGAAGCTACTTCTGGCAGATAACTATAAGCTGCTGCTCCAGTGGGATTAAATTACTAGACATTGTGTGTTCTTTCCATTTGCCTTTTCAATACTATATAAACCTGGCATCCAGTGGGTTTTTGAGTTGTGGGAGTATTATTATAGAAGCTCCGTGAAACACACAGTTGATGTTCGTCAATTTGCCACACTCGATGTCTGTCCGTCTCACGTAATTTCGTGTTTAAAAGCGATGTGACTTAAGGACAGTCATATTGTGAATGCATTCTGTGATGATCTAAGCGGTCAGATGTTTCTGGGTAGTGATGAGCTTAAGAACGATGGCTGATCACTGAAATTTGGATGACAACCTCAGAATATCTGTGCAATATCCTGGGTTTACCTTACTAGACAAAATAAGTCGCAACCAATACTGCTTCCTTATAAAAATTCCGAATACGCAAAACAAATTCTGTTGCGTTAGCGACCTCGGCGTTTTCCCCCGTGGTATCCAGAGGAGAATAGTTCACCTTTCTCGATGGTCACGCACAAAGATTCAGCAATTCTATAGACAGAATCATAACAGGAATGACTGCTGCATCGAGCGAATCACTAGTTTACCTTCGACTAAATATATTCACGAGCAAAAGAGTATTTACTCAAAAAAAAGTCCGCACATGAACAGTTGGCTCTAGATTAATTATGATGGAATACAGCATAAAGCCACCGATCGCCACGAATCAAACCAACGCAGAACACAGAGCTGTACGAAATTCATTGTTCCATATCGTAGGACGAGACAAACGGCCATTTTAGCTGATGTCCCTTGAAAAGCTATCGGATAATTACTTCAAGCCTTTCCTAGAGGGGACGCTTAAATAGCTGTGTTTTTGGTGGCTTTTAGTCTAGTATTTGGTATAAAATGAAAACTACGGTGCCCCTTACATCGCTTTTGCACACTATGAACGCAATGAGATGTACTCACAGAGTCCATCTTGCAGATTTCTCGTCTCCAATGCCGACCAGAGGAGCATAGTGCTTTAATACGTTCACTTGCACCGCAGCGCCCTAGAGAAAACCCCCTCGGAACCAAGAAGACTTCATCAATCACCGATTTACTCCACAAAAGGAAACACCAAAACGGAGCTGCTCCAACTCAGCAACTTGAATTTATTGTTGGATTCTTTTTTTAATCCAGTCATTTGTGCGCACATGTGATACATAAACTAGCTGCATAAATCAACTCTTTGATAGGACTTGACTAGAATTAGCTGGTAATTTAGTCTCGAATAAGCCTACAGTGCCATGAGATAGAATATGTCCAATTACAATACCGACCAAAGGAGAGGATGGAGCAACGTATGGTAACTTGTTGACGATGGAGATAACAATAGTTACCATTGTTTTAGTTCTTAAGCAGTGGTAAACTGTTTTGTTGGAGGGCTTTTAGTTGAGTTTAATGAGATGAAAAACAACTAGTTCGTAGCAACTTTGGTGACAGGAGCTGACGGTGCTTATACTGGATTAGTATGTTGCGCCAGTTTTGTGTCGATCAGGCGTATTCGACAGTAATGAATATCTGGAGGCGAAACTAAAATACTCGGCTCCACTCACAATAATCCTGTTTAAGACACCCAGACACAAATAGCATTTCATCACTCCTGGTATGGAAGCGTGCGATGAGGTTCTTCGTGGTCAATCTCCCACGAAGAAACACTGTCTTGGAGATACTTAGCTACCTCCAGATGGTTTTAAACCGCATCGTTCTAAAAAGCGTTCCAATGGGACATAATCCCTCATTAGAAAAACCATCATCTGAGCACTGCCACAGGGATGGAAGTTTTCCACATTATGAAGAGTTGTTGGATAAGAATCTCATTGACAGAGGTTTCTTTCTAACATGTCAGACGTTTGGAGTTCAAACCTCTGAACGATCAAGGGTATGCACTGCTGAGGAGCTCAATTAAGAGTGTAAATCGAGTCTAATGCTTCCATTTGGTGTGAACTCACTAGGAAAATCGTACCAGGACAGGAGGAGGACTGTTCAAACAGGAGTGGCATGAATGTGAAAAAACTAGCACTTGATGGGAACTCAATAACTATCGCGTAATTGTGTACTGCTCTGTCATATTCCATCTTCGCTATTAGTAACCTGCCCTCTGAATAATACATGGAACTGTAAATGTATTCTGATCTGTGATCCAGACTGTCAGTAAGAGTCCTTCAGGTCAGACGCATTTCATCAATAGTGCTTGTGACATAACAAGTGACGTGTAACGTAACAGGTTAGTGGCTAAGCTGGGCCTATTGTATGGCGCATTTTCATCGTTTTGTCTTCTTCTTGAGCTCAAAACATCCCAGTCATTAAAGCGAGAACTTACTTGCCAGAAGGTTCGTGGGTCTAACCCAACCCCGCCATCTCAATTGGTCCAGGCCACGCTTGGGCAACCTGGCAGTATCTGAACTCTCGTGCTTTCTTCGTATAGCATGGAAGCCATACACATAAAAGGTGTTGCCGCTGAACGATTTGTGACTATTATCCATATATATTTTTGTGACACATTCGGTTACAGTTTCCCTCTTTGTGAGGAGCACCGTTGAGGAGCAGCTGTATTGTTTCTCAGTTTGAGGGTATTGCTTGGTTGAAATTTAGGCCCAAAATAGAGCACATAATAAAACAAGATTTATTAATATGCATTTGGAAGTTGATTGCTTTGAATGTACTGAACTGAATGTATCGTAAATGTTTAACGATACATCTTGTGGTAAGTAAGTCACTAATGCAAATTTATGTCATTCGGGACTAGGCATTTTCTTGCAAGAACATGCATAGTTTTCTGGATATCTTCTTTATTCCGGGCTTGTTTCAAACCGGATGGTGGCTTGAAAGTTGGCCGAGGGATCACAGTAACTAAGAATAAAAATAATCATTCAACTTCAGTACCGTTTCGGTGCATAGCTGCCATGCCAGATGAAAAAGCGCAAGGGCTAACATACCGTCAGACTAACCAGACTTAGGCAGAAGTCGTGATGCTGAGGTTGGATTCGAGCCATGGCCCCTTCAACCAGTATGTTTGGGTCTTAATAGTTGAGTTACCTCGAGCCCAGTTTACGGCAAAGGTATGGTTGCATACAGGGGAGCTCACCACAGACTACCATGATCTTCCCGAGGCGCTCCTGTAATATTGTGACTTTCACTCTTATGAACTTGTGTTTCATGCATTCCACATCGTTCTATAAGTTTCACAGGTTTCACTGTATAGATACTCCACTTTAGGTAGGTCAGGCAATCATTTGTGTGGTAAGTAAGATTTCCTAAAACAACCAACCGATTACTTTAATAAAAACCACTTTAGCTTTATTGGTTATAATTTTTGTGCCAAAAGGTAAGGATTTGTCAAGTAACCAAATAGATAATGAGGACCGACAGAAACCGCGTGTCAGTAAACTTACCCATGTCCTGACCGAAATAGATTGCCTTCAGATTGCGCATCGGTTGCAACATCATCAGTGGCAGGCTTTGTTCACCTTTTGACCTGAGCAAGAACACCTTGGTAGGTCCCAGAAATAACATTTCGAGCTTGATAAAATGCCATGTGTTTCTTGAACGCGGCAGATTGGGTAGCGTCACCGAATGACCTTGGTCCTGTGGTTCCTCGTCACTTGGGCTGGCTACCATCTTAACCTAGGGAATGTTTACAGGTGGAACGTAAACAGTGAGCACGGAAGCAGGGATGTCGACTAGTGAGAATATAGGTAATTGGGAAAGTTGAGGTTGACACACACAGCTTTGGTTGATGTCTAACGGAAGAGTACGGGCACTTTACCTTGAAATAATACTGGTTTAATACATATCACAAAGAGATTTTCTTCTCTCAGAAGACAGTAGTGTTTGTGGGGTCACTGTCCATTGATTGAGGGACTCGATCCTATTCTCACAATATATCTTTGTTGTTGGGGCCATAAACGTCTGCCGAATTCACTTGAATGGAATTTTTTACACCATGAACGAAGCGCAAGCTTTAAAAAAACTGTCACATTTCTTAATGCACTACTCATAAGGTTGCTGAAAATTCTTCGACAGCCCACGACCGGTTTCGCCCTTCTTGGGGCTCATCAGGTAGGCGCAGTCCCCGAGTTT
>SJOL01008381.1:371383-436854 GCA_004794785.1 Opisthorchis felineus
TATATATATATACGGTGCCATCTGACAATACAGCATTCTTCGGTCTCCAAGATAAATGACACGATGCAGCTCGCTACTTTGGAGGCCACTAGAAACTCGTCGACGCCATCACCTATGTCCTGTTTTTGTGTTATGTTTGAGCACCAAATTGGATGCAAGTGCTGAAATACACTAATTTTCGAATTCCTTTGGTATTAACGGATATCTCAAGTGGGTTTCTCGTTAATGGTATCCATCAAATGAAGATGCCGCACAAAAGAGATAAGAAAGTACATTTTCCTAGTATGACACTCCACATGTAAGGCTGCTGAAGATTCTCTCACAGCCTACTACCTGTTTCGTCCTTCTTGGGGTTCATTAGGTAAGCTCAGTCTTCCTTGATTTTCTAGTTAAGGCCGAAGTACCTTGCAACTAATTCGCCAGCAGATTGTATGCATTGCGGTCTTACTGCTGCCTATCGGGGTATGCACGAACGAGGCTCACATAATTATGTATGGGGTTAAATATGAAATTTTGGTTTCACACTCATGGTTTCACGAAGAATCCCGTTATCGTTGACTTCTCATTATTAAAGTGTGTAGGTATCACTTCAAAACCAACCCAGGAAACTGTGAGCAATTTTAAAGCACATACTTCATTGTTGGTCAGGTAGATCCAAACACGATGTTCCACACTAGGGTCTTCACTGTCACTGAATACTAGCATAAACAGGCTGTTGATTATGGATTCCTGTCGGTCGTAGAAGAAACTGAAGTCAAAAGTTAACTTTTCCAGATCGGGATCCTGGAATACTGTAGGCACTGAGAAGATAAATCGAGAAGACACAAGATGCGAACATAAGAAGGCTGCTGTTCTGTATGGGGAAAAGAATAGCCATATGAAGTACTTAGGATAAAATGGAGAAGGAACTTCACCGAAGTAGTTCTACGCAACTTCGTGAATATGTCTTGAGGTCTCAATAGCCTGCGATTAAACCATCTTGCCCTAGGCCAGCTCACTCAAGTGTTGGCTATTGATGAAGCCCATGGAAATTAGACTAAGAGTATCAAAAGATAAGCTAGGTTCCATCTAATGACAGATAAGATTTGCGATTCTTCACAATATATGATTGGTTGAAATTTGCGTGCTGTCTGCGTTCTAACAGGATTGGAGTTCATTTGCTACATTTAGCTTGAGCAAGGTTTACATTTCCCAGGAAGATTCGGTTAGATGTGTGTAATGATCAACCTGAGTAACATCATTGGCTGGATATCCTTTTTTAAATCAAGCAAGTTCGAAATACATGTATCACTATTTGTTGCAGTGGTCAACCTTAGTCAAGCCTTCGTATGAATTCCGGTGGTTAGATTCGCATGAAATATCGATTCATCTGGTGTGCTGATCCATTTATCCGTATGCTGCATCGATGATGATATCCAGTGTCGGTTCAGAGATTTTACTCAGGCAGCAGTGAATTTGACCACGCGAACAGTTTTCAGTCCTTAAGTGGCTGCAGTAAAATTTTGGTCACTTTCTCACCCACATACATATAAGTCGGATCACAACATAGATTCCTGGAATATATTGAATCAAAGAAGAAACAAACGCCTAAAGACATCAGGAAGGATTAGGTTTTTCGAATTTACTTCAGGATCACAGATGTCGGTCGAGAAAAACCATTTCAGCCTCGAGGTACTATACTTCAATTGACCTGCATGTTCGTCTCCTGACAATTCACAACTTCAAACGTTGAAAAGGGGGCTGAATACACACTAAACGTCGGTCAGTCTTAGCTCAGCCGTGCTACCCAGTGCCATTCTTCCTACCGTTTTCTCACCTACCGCCGGTATTATTGAGAATTAAGGCAATTCTGGAGAAAGTTAACCGATCCGGCCAACTGGTGATCTATCACAATCTAAGCTAATGAGATGATCATACTTTCTCGCACAAGAATAGCCCGCCCGGGCAAAAACCGGTTACTTCCTCCGTATGTATGAGAAAAAATGACTTAAACGAATATGTGTACGATAACCTAAAGGTAAGCTGGAGTGATGGGAAGCAAGCCGATCAAATCAAACCAAACTTGTGCTGTGAGATCAAAGTCCTCAGTCATATCCCGTCAGTTGAAGTGATTAAAGCGTATCAGGTTAGGTGCACTGGCCTTGTTTGCTAAGGTTTCTTCGAACTTCGTGACGTTCGACAATGTAGAGGTTAAACCTCAACCTAATGGCGCATGATGTTCAAAAGGGACAGAGTTGTTAACGGATTTTTTTACGCGCTGCATGGTTATCAATCAATCTAGGTCTTCTGAGTTATTGAACCGTATCAGAAACATCATGGCACTAATCAAGCAAAGCATTCTAGCCTAAAGCACTTCACCGTGGTGCTAGTGGTCAGTCAGATCCTATTTTGGTGTTGCTGGATTTGTAAAGTTTGGTTTGAGTGACGTCGATTACTTGCTTTATGGTTCTATTGAAAGCAACATCACCATCTCTTATCAACCTACTTCAACTTTACACTGTTGCAGTTACAGCATTAGGTAGAAAATGACGGTAGAACTGAACTCAAACAAGTTAATCACCATCACAGTGAGAACACCAGACTGATTGGTGACTAGGTTGCCTACAGCGCCTACAGTCCAGCACATCGGACGAAGCAACGGTTAGGTGTCCCATCAAAGCTATACCCTATTCCGTAAAAGTACCAACCAAAAACTTACAGAAAAGCACGTTCGTGTAACTATGTAATTAGTATGGATTCTAAACCAACGACTTATTCTTCCACTGAACAACGCTTTTGGTGATTTTGGGTGCCCCTTTGATCCGTGAGGGATTTCTCCGATTAATATCTAATAAGCCAACCCTCAAATGCTCAGAAACACTACATCAATATTATTCTCAGTTGGTATCATCACCAGATATATGTATTTGGTAACTCTTGAAGTGAACCTGAATTCACAACACTTTGTTTGGGGGTAGCAAGCTAGACTTTAGAGGTATGAGTTCCTATAACAGAAGCAATGTATCTTACTGCGGAAGGAATGGTATTGATTTGAAACCAGCGCAGTACTTACAGGTCAGTGGGATCAAGTTCTTTTCTAAGTACTTCTCCAAAGTTGCTGGCACGTGATAAATATTTGGATCCAGGCTGAAGCAGTCATAGCATGGTGGACGACCGCTAAGTGTGGGAGGCAATTGTACACCGTTGATAACCACTTCGTCCACGCATCCGAAAAGTCCACTGACTCGTTCCTTGAACAGATAGGTAGATGAACATTTTTCCATTCTTACGAGGGGATAAACAGTTCAAAGTATTTCTCATAAAACGGGGCAGACTGTATAGCACCGAACAAACTGGCAAGTGCAAGCTGTTGGTTTGCCACAGTGTTGTGTTTCACATTCAGATAAAAGGTATCCTACGCATTACTGTCGTTTCTATTGGATCTACTACGTCTGGTCAAGTAAAGTGAGCGCCCACTGAAATTCATATAATTAATTTGTGAGTTGGATTATAAAGTAAGGTCCTGTCCAGTGTCTACTCGTTTGTTGTGGGCCAGTCAAATACTTTCATGTCAGGTTATAGTGAAGATGAACTTGGTGGAGGTGCAAGTTTATAAAATGCTGTAACCTCGGTCATTCGCCCACAAAAACGCTCTTGAGTAAAGCGAAAATGGCCTGCACTGGGGGGTTTGATCTCCTTACGATCCGAGCAATCATTTTCGTTTCATCTGTTATGTCTATGAGATTTTGCTTTTTCATTCCACCAAGATGAAGTAAATACACTTTCTTACTCCTTGAAGGATAGGGGAAACGCCTGGATAATACGTTGCACGTTTGGCCCTTTTCAGACCCGTACGATGGGCGTCGTTTCCGATATGTTATCAAGCTTACTTTATACCAAAAGAGATATATTAAGAGTTAGACACTCATTCGAAAACGGAAAGGAGATTCACCATCACATATGTTCAATTTGGCATTCAAGCCATTAACTGATGCGACCGACGGCAGTCTATTAAGGTTTCATCAATCTTATGGGTGGTATTCTCTCACAAGTACTTGAATCCTATGTTTTATCTTCCTAAGTAAGACATGACAGCATTTGCGCAGCACAATCAGTTGAAGAACAGAACAAACGACAGGTTCAAGTGAAACTCAGCTGAGTCTAACGTAATCACCAACCCACTTTACCAGTGAGTGTTCTAATCCTCGTGAATATACTCATTTAGTTGCAATGATCACACTCTATCATTTACTCCTTCAAAAGAATTTACACCAACTTTTTACGAGGTGGTATGTCCGAACTACTGGTTACTATTGTATGTATACACGTTACCCAGTGTGAGGCACGGTAGTAGCATCAGTCGGACTAAAAAGACCGAGTGGAAAACCGCTAAGTATTTGTGAGGTTTACCATACATTTGGGCTTCTTAAATGTCAGAATTCAAAATATATGTAGCATGAAAGGAAACAACATGCCCCCCAATTCCAAGCAGTTTAGTAGGTCGGTTTAAACGAACATGGAGCTACCCACCTGCGAAGACCCATTCTTAGCGAGGTGTGGGTTCAAGCGTTTACAGATAGACACGACTAACTGGACGTAAAGCGCACCCTCTGAGCCCATGCTCAAATAATCCGGTGCTGCTGTGGGTTTGCGGCAGAACAGGTCTATAAGAATGTGTGGCACACACGGCACAATCCGGTACGTATGTTTATCCAAGATCGTAAACATGAACACTGAAAGCATGTGAATTTTGAGAAGACGTCATGGGAGGTGCTCCGTGCCAAAATAGGTGACGACAGATGTATAGGGACGGCTGCACGTTCTTGCTATACCAATAGCCGATCACAGTAAATGTAAGGTTTATACAAGTCGCCCCGTATACTAGGTCGAAAGGGTCTGGTAATTAGGCTTCACGCTTCCCGACCTAAAGCTGTCACCCTGCCATGGTGGTCGGGCATCTGTGATGCAATAATCCTGTGGGCTATGCTGGCCGGAACCCAGTTCCTAAAGGTTTAACCATGCCAGGAAGACAGTGCAGCAGACCGACGAAGAACAGAGAGTCACCGTACTGCGAGTAATCGTATTACGATGCGGTCTGGGGGTGAAGTTGTGCTATCCTGTGCGATAGGAGTGTGAAGGCCGTAAGCAGTTTCCCCCAGGTGACCGGCATATTCGTATTTATGGAAGCAGCGATGCTGCTTCCCCCCGAAGAAGAACGGGTTAGAAAAGGTCGACCCTAAAAACCGCACACTCCTATAGCCCAAAGGTTGACCGTGACCGCCGGCGCTTTATTCAATAAGGTCAAAATACTTTTAAAAACAACGAGTCCGGTGCTGCTCAAAAGGCACCTGCTGTGCGCAGCTGCGCTAGAAGTGTACGGATAATGGGAAGCGACTGCTTCAGTTGTGTGCTGCTCATCGTTTGTTCCTGGCAGGGAAGAACTTCCAACACGAACGCCCACATCAAGTTATGGACTCAAATGGAAAGTGTGGCTATCAGTTGCCAATGAGGCGCATCAATTAAGGATTGTCGTTCCTTATAGGGTACGCGAATCTCTGATCATGCCATCGTGCGGGTCCGGATATCACTTCGATTTCTGTCAGCATCACGCACGCTGAAGCAGAGCAACTCCGTTCGTCACCTGCGACAAGTTTCAGGAGCTCAAGAGTATCGAGCTGATTTGGCTAGAAAGTTACTGGAATCGCACAGTCATGCGGATGAAGAATATGGCTTGGAGGTTGAATGGAAGCGAGTTAAAGAAGCTATGGTCTCAGCTTGTAGAGCGGTCTGTTCAAGCCATCCGACTCGATTAAATGAACACAAGGATATCGTCGAGATCAGCAGATCTTATATCTGCCAGAAAGACCATACCAGCAACGAGTAACTGTAATAGCGCACGCAGTTCCTTCAAACAGCGGATGATCAGGATCTTGAAGAATAACAAAGAACGCTGGTGGATTGCGAGGGCCCATGAGATGAAAAATGAGTTCGCTGCAGGCAACACCAGCTGATCGATCGATCAGCTGATTCGATCAACAGAAGGCTGAAGTCAGTGAAACAAAATGCGGAAAAGAGGGAACGCCAATTCACTCCCTCAATTGTCGTCTTGAACGATGGGCTGGACACTTCAAAGAAAAGTTCAGGTGGTATCCTTCAACAGATCATCATCACCATCGACAGCACGACATTAGTATTTAACACTGATGCTTCGCTACCGTACAACCATAATTTATTTGAAAGCTTATCGTGAAGAAAAGAATAAGAGTGGACAGGGAATGGACTTAGTTCTAGCCTGCCACAGTCATTCAGAGGTGCCTACACCTCCAGACACTCATTCAAGCAATCTGGGTACAAAATGACAACACGAAAGCCAGTGACATCGATTAGCAGCCATATCTTGCAGCGTCTCCAATCAGGCGCAGTGGGGATCACACGGTCCCCATCCGGGTAAGCGATTAGTGACGAAAGCACCCAGGCTTTGCGTAACTTCTTTCATACCCCTCTGCCAGATCAAGGGTTGGGCACTTCTCTGCTTCCGCCAATCTGGATTGGGCACGGAAAACAGCACTCTCTTCGGCAAATGATGGTTCGGCATGCGCAATACATGGTCTAACAAACGCACCTTCTGATGCTGGACACACTCTTTAATAGAAGTCCTCCTTGCACAACCGAAAACTCGCTTTTTAATTGCCTCGTTATGGATTCGCCGACACCAACTCACACGACCTATGGTTCTGAGACAATAGTTGTCGAACACCTGAAAACGTCTCAGTTCCGCTGATCGAACATGTCAAGTCACAGCCATACAATAAAACAGCCTGTGCTGTAGCCTGATACACACGTCCCTTGAGATTCAGGGATATACTGACTTGACGCCATAGGCGTATGAACTTAGCAAACGTGACCCGAACCTTGCAGATTCGCGCATTTACCTCATCTGTCACACTACGGTTGGAACTAATACAACTACGAAGATAGGCGAAACGCTCCACAAATCCAAGTGTCTCTCCCCGGACTGTAAGTGAGGTGTTCAGTAACTGCTTGTCCAGAAGTATAACCTTATACCTTGTGGGTGCAACATGTGTGCCAAAGGGATGACATCGGCCAGTTCATCCAAAAACACATGCACCTTCTTCTCCTCTTCGAAGAAGAGAACGATGTCGTCAGTACATTACAGATCGATAAGGTTTTCTTCAGTAGCTATTTGAACACCTTTTAGGGCTCGCCTCATTATCTAATCGATTACGAAATTAAATAGCAATTGAGAGCGTTGGCACGGCCGACGAAAATCGCTGCATGTACGGAAGCTTTTATAGAGCTATTCATATACTCTCACACCCGGAAGTCTAAGAATACGAAGAACTTACCATGTTCGAAAACTTCCGGGGACAAGCGCGTCAAGGAGTACAGACGGGTCAACCGAATCGAATGCCTCTTGGAAATCCAGGAATACTAAAACCGTGGAAGGCTTGTACTTATGACGTTGTTCCTGCACCTGATGGACAGTGAAGATTTTGTCAACGCAGGCCAGAATCCCGCTTGCTGCTCTCGAGTCAGTGTTTCAAGATTCACCATAAGGTGACGAAGAACAAATGACGCGAATAGTCTCGTTACGACCTGGGTCAAGTGATCCGCTGTGGTTACAACACTCACTACTAGCCCTTTTTTTGAAAATGGGCGCTATCACTGACTCTCCCCAGTTGTCTGGGACAGACTCCTTTTCCCGAATGTAGGCAAACAGATCGGACAAGCGCTAACAGAGTACTTCACTCCATCTTTGAACAACGCGGGTGGAGTGTAATCCGGACCAGAAGCTCGAAGTGCTTGAGAGGACAAATGCAGTCTTAAACCTCCGAGGCCGTAGGGGGCTCCACGTTCACCGTCCAGGGTTCTACTTCAGCTTTGGGCTCCAGATGAGTGGCAGCCAGTGGCCACGATAACTGTTGTTCAAAGTATTCGGCCCACCGGTCAAGGAGCTCTTCTTTATCCAAGATGGTCGCTCCATTCCGATCCTTGATGCGTCCATTCACAGGTGGTTTCCGGGGACTGGTCGCAAGGATTAACTGAAATAATCTTCGGGGATTACCGGCTTTCTGTGTCTCTTACATCTCCTTAGATATCCGTATCCACCAGACTTCACGGTCTGCAAACTTGCTCACTTTCACTTGACGTCTGATAATGCGTCGGGTCAACTTATGTTCGGGACCGGCTGGGATATTCGTCCGAGATTTAAGCAGTACCACTGTTCGGTCTGATATCCAGCGCATGAGTGAGTCTGGTAGCGCCCTGCCACAGGAGAAACTCCCAGCACGTTTCAGCAGTAATTCACATCTGATGGCGGAGCAGTTGAAAGAGACTCTAGGAGACGATTCTGGTAAATTTGTCTAACATCCGGATCTGTCAGTCTGTCAGTTGTCAAGCGATTTGTCCTTACGCGGTCCTGGGAAACGAAGGAAGACGCGACTCCGGACAAGTGCGTGGTCAGAATCCACAACTGTGTTCCAAAACGGGAGGCAATCAGTTAGTGATCCGCGCCATTGGGAACTGATAGTGATGTAGTCTATTTGAGTTCGTAGCCGGCACGCCGTTGGAGGACACCATGTGGCTAGACGACTTCGGCTATTCAGAAATTTAGTAATGCATAAAAACAGCTTGCGGTCAGTTCACAAGCTGAAGCTATCGCTTACCATTTTCGGTACATATCGAGTCCAATCCAGGCCAACCTCATAAATGAGTCTCAAATGAGCTAAGCCTGTCCACTTGTGCATTCAGATCTCCGGCAACCACAACGCTACCTGAGCTTCTGTCTCTCCGCAAGAGGGCATCCAAGGCTTCGTAAAATCTGTCTTTGATGGCGTCGGAGCTACAGCTGGTTGGAGCGCAAGCATACACGACAAACACACAACGATCAACTTCCCGCTTATGAGACTCCTTCACAGTTGTTACCAGACGAACCGCACAGAGGCGACTATCAACAGGTATCCAGTCAAGCAAGGACGCTTCCGCCCGGTGACTCAGGACGACACCAACCCATGCACATCCCGCCGCAGCCGCCTCTGGATTGGTAGAGGTACGCAGCCGGAAGCGAATGGAGGGTGGTGGGACGCTTAGTTCAACCACTGTGCTTGTATCTTGAATTCTTGTTTCTGATTCACAGCACACATCAGTGCCAAGCGAGCCCAGTGAAAGAGCAAGAGCAGCTTGTTGTCTTGCTTGCTTCAGAGTGCGGACATTGAAGGTGGCCAGGTAGACTGGGTGTCGAGGCTTGAAGAGTGATTTCGAGCTACCTGGGGATGTCAGCGCCGGATGACGCACAGTTGTTGTTTGCAAAACCGATGCAGGATGAGCGAGTCATCATTCCTAACTGACGGGCCCACAAGGAAAGAGTTGTTAATGTGGTGGAGAGAGGGGGAATAAGTATATGAAAGAGGAAGAAGGGATTCATCAGCAGTTGCCTGTTTTCGCTTACCCGCCCCGCTGTATGCAGCGAGTAAGGCGATCCGGCTGATGGCGCCATGTGAGGGCCGACGTGACATGAGTTTTTATGTGTGTACGATTCATGATTGTACGTGGTCTGAACTACTGTCAGACAGACACCTAGACAGAAGGACGATAAGTTTCCTCAACTAATGCCTTTGGTGCAAAAGCCTGACCACAAGACAGCAGTGTTTGCCGGGAAATGCAGTTGCATTTCAATTTTTACAGAACAAGTCGCCATACATATTCCAACCTCCAAACTGTAGGACCAGGAGACTGTTCGTCAGACCGCTAACCAATGACCAATCTGGTATGAGAGACTTTGCTAGTGTCGTGGGGACACCATCCAGTATAGCTCACTGGGTCGTGGAGGTACACAAACCGTCATGACGGGCCTTCAACACAACAGACGGAACAACCCAATGGGTCCGAACAGAACTTCGACACCAGTCCACCATCATCAACGGAAATTCGGCGTGAGATGTCGATCGTCCAAAGTGACAAGGGGCCTGACGCGGATGGTCTGTACACAGCACTCTTCAAAGAAGGTGGCGACAACCACACTGGAGGCGATTTGGGACGGAAAAAGAATACCAGTCGAATAAAGCGCCCCGACCGTCATCTCAGTTTCCAAAAAGGGCGCAAGAACGTCATGCGAAAATCGTCGTTCCATCGGCCTAGTATCCGTCGCATCTAAGGAGCTCTCTGGCATTATTTTGCGTAGGTTGACCGATTATTGAGAGAGACAGATTCGTGAGAAGCAAGCTGCGTTTTGCCCTGGCCGAAGATGCATCGACCATATCTTTACCTTGAAAGGAATTCTTGAAAAGCGCCACTCGTTCAAACGTCCCATGTCGGTCGTCTGAACAGGCAGCACGTTCGCTCTTGAAGGATACTATTGGTTTGCCCGACGGCTCGAACAATGACCCTGTAATCGTTCTGGTCGTGTCGATTGACTGGCCCGTCTGTCAGGAATTCCCAGTCAGGGAGCGCCATGGACGCTTGAATCCCACTGGACAATTTTGGATTATTCGTAGGTGGTTGCGGGAGTGTAGAATTCAAAATTGCATTTTAAAGTGGGAACTCGGCATCCGAGGTGTATGGACGCATTTTTAATTTACTGAACGAGTGTGGTGTGCACGTTCACCCTTTGGCTGCCAATCCACCAAGAAAACCCACAGAAAATAAACCTGGAGGGTGAGTACACCTGACAGAAACCATAAGGTTGCTAGCGAAAAACAACTTACAATGTTATCATTCGGTGACAGGTTCGGTCTCCATGCGCTGGGTAACCCACCAATATAGACTAGAAGTGGTAGTCCGTCTGATATGAGCCGAGGTAGCCACAGATGCCGACCATCAAACACAATCTGTAAACGATGGTGTATGGAGGAAGTGATTTTATATTCATCCACAGGTTTAGCAAAAGATAAATCATCAACTATTCTACATTCTTTTTGCACTAACTACCGACACCAGTTGCTGACATTCTAGGAATAGCCAAAAACAATCAAGGGACAACCGAGTATTTCAATCCAGCGTTGACTCAATCGGACAATCTGGCTACTCATGAGCACCCAGGTTGCCTATCTTTGCAAAGGATCTGCGAATTACCAACTTTGAGTTAAGCTGTATGTCTACGTCGTTGATCTAGTCTGATCAAGAAAAGGTTCAGTTACACGGCGTTCCCTTTCTTTTTCAAGACGCATTAAGTAGGTGTGCGCCAGACTATTCTTCTACCACTAAACCCAGCTTTACAATCTTCCCACCGCAATTCCCTACCGAACAGCCCCAGGTAGTTGATAAATTTCTCTAAACGTGGTTCTAGGCCAAACCAGCTGGTAATTTAATCAGACCGCTTCCTTTGCCTGACGAGTACGAAGGGGTACGAAGGGTCTTACTTAGCTAAGCTTTTCAGGATTCCAGCACGCCTTGGTGTTGGTGTGATCCTAATTATGACCAGCTATTAAATTAAACAAAATGATGGCTGGCAACTGGCCAGATCCTATATTAATGTAAAATTCCCCAGCAGTTTTGTAAGCCGTCTCAAGTAAATTCGCATTAATAACCGATTTTTACTTGAGATTTCGGCCTGTCAGTGAGGCCAGTCAATGCTGAAAAGCCGAGAAGCACTGTACAGCTGTTTTATCCATATTTGGAATCACCAGCAGTGCGCATCACAAAACTCAAAAAGTTTCGAGCTCGCGACTTTCCGGTTAGTGGTTGAACACTTTGATGGATTGGCCACAAGCGGCTGAGCAGCAGTGTGATAAGCTCTCACTCTCGCTCAACCGCCTTAACTAGTTATATTCTAAGTGAGAACTAATCACACTGCTTTCAACCGCTTGTAACCAAACGGTCAATGATCGGAAGGTCGCGGATTCGAACTCTCTGAATTTCGTGGGATATCTGCTGTTGATGATTTCCAGTAGGGATGAAAAAGCTGTAAACTGCTTATCGGCTTTTCAGAATAGATTGGCCTCGCTGACAGGATGAAACCTCAATTTAAAACTACCAATTCTCCTCACACTACCATGAATCGCACTCTGTTTCAATGTAAGTACAAGGAAGACCCTATTTTAGATTAAGAGTCTTCCTAGGAAGAAGAGAGTCCAAAGCTTTGTATTTTGTGCTCAATGTTGAACAGAACACGTTGAAATTCTGTCGACATACTTTGGGACTTTACCAAGACATCTTACAAATATGCCAGGACCTCCTAAAAAGAAAAAGGCCTACTCAAAATTTCTCGTGGGTAGGTAGCTCATAGTGAAGTGCACCGAACTTGGGAAAACTACATATTAATCAGCATTTAGAGCTGGTAACCCAGTTTGACCGAGATTTTTGGAGTCGCAAGAATTATGGAAAATAACATTTGCCTTGTATGGTCATATCGTCATCATCACCGAGAGCATAACATCAGTGTTCAACACTGATGCTTTGCTGGCATGCAACCATGTATGCAACCTTGTATGATACGAGGGAACATCCAGTTTTCACACTATGAAAAGCCTACAGCTGCGCAATTTTCAAACGCTAGCGATTAGAAAATTAGGATGAGAAAAACTACCAAAAAGCCCACTAAAACTATAGAAGATTTGTAAACCTCACATTTCAACTGGATAATAAATCTCAAAATATTCGGGAAGACAGTTGTAAGACACTGAGCACATTTACACCAGCATTTGACAAAAAGGTTTCTTAAATCTTTCATCATTCGGTTTTCTAGTCCCCTCATAAAAGCGGCTAGTTCTGAGACAAGTTGGATTTCGGTCGGTTCCTTTAGAGCGCCTCTCCGGAGCAATGTTGTGTTTGTTCACGCTCAGCACTGCTCAAGAAAGTAACATAAATGAGAAAGCCTTCATTTCAATCAAGAGTTCTCCAGTAACAGCTTAGATTTCTTCTCAGGTACGAGTGGGGTGAAACGAGGACAGGACAGGAGGACAGGAAAATTAGAGAAAAATCACACTTATGTAAAAAAACACGGGATTCCACGTATTACTTAAGGGCACATTTGGACGAATCAAAAGATACTCTTTGCAGCACAACCTTCATCTAAGAAACATTACAAAGCCACAAATAGACTTGTGGATTCCAAACTTTTTCAGACTGTGCATATAGCATTTACTCTTCATAAGAAGAAAGTCCTACAACTCAGAGCTTTTTTTGAAACGTGACTCGGCTGTCATCACAGGTAGGTGCGATCTGACACCCAGGAGGTAACATTCTAGCAGAACCAAAGGGGCCACCGTGTACGAGCAATTTATAGTTTCGTTCGAGCAGCAAAAGTCATCGAATTTGGTGAGTATTTCAAAGTGAACAGAAGTATACGCACTTGAACTGAGCTAAGACACAACAGATGATCGACGCATTGTGGTAGAGTGCAGGCTACATGCTCCAAAGCACACCACCCATGAGGCTACCGTTGAAACCAGATTAGTTTGTACATGAGTGTACTTCGTCGGTTGCGTAGAATTCGGTCCTCAAGTCGAACACAAGACTGATGAACGCTAGAAGAATGAGTCTACCTGATGAGCCTAAGTACGGCTAAATCAGTCGTGGGCTGTCGAAGAGTTTTCAGGGAACTTATGAGTAATATATTACGTCTGGACAATAACGTATTGCAATATCTCGAATATTGTACCAACTGAGAAATGAGGCGGCCTGATGCAGCACAATCAATCAAAGCGGATCATCATAAACGAGAGGTTCAACCGGATTCAGTTCAATCTCCTATCTTAACCAAGTTCGTGTGCAAATGAGAGTATTCTTTCGTAATAAGACCTCCTCTTTGTACCTAAAAAAGTGTCCACCAAGGAATTACTAGGTCATATATTCGAAGTTTTGGAGTGGAATCAACTTTGAATGTTGGTGGCCACACAGGCAAAAAGAAAGAAATCGACGTGTTCTCATCCAATTATGACAGTGATGAAATTGTTGAAGTGAGCCGGTTGATTTTTGGTAAATAAAGCGTTTATTGCCAAATAGCCTTCGTAGCCTTTCGTAGATTTCAAAAGCCTAATAAGGAGCTACAAGGCGACCGACATCAATTGGGATAACTGAGGACTATCTGCAGCGTAGACAAGTTCACACTGGGGGCTGGACAATTAGATCAATTTGAGCAGTTGGCGCGTTTTCACTAAGTATCAAGCAAGTTACAGCTTAGAAAAAAAGTTGAAGACCTTTAAAAATCAATATTTTTCGCGCAATACCAACAAGAACCTCATTTACTGACTTTGACTCTTTCAAACAATTTGTAGGTCATTTCAGTATGGTTGAAACGGATCATAGGATTATGCGGAACATCCAACCGAGCGGTATCTCGAAGTAAAGAATATTTTGGTTACCCCTGAATGGTGTTTAGTAAACGAGATGATACTTGTACCGCTGAAACGGAACCTGTGAGAAGAACTTACATAGATTCCCGACCCGACCCCGTTTTGGATATCACCGTTTTTGGGAATTGTCAGCTGAAGTCTGTGCCAATTTGCATCGGCAATTGTCAAATGTGGACTGGACCAGAGAAGACGAGTCGTGTCGGTGAGGAAAATTTGACTCTCCGATACGAGCAGATAGAGATTCACGCGTTCTGGTCCGAAGTTGAAAGCGGCCAAAATACTGTGTTCCACCTGTCCAAAATCTCTACCCTCCAATTCACGTGTCCCCTGACTCAACTGAGCTCGGAATCCGATGGTGAACTCAAAAGGCTGATCGCTAAAACAGTTTGAAATTAATAGAGGATTACTTGGAATTCGAAAAGTGTTTTTATGCACTACTGTGAAGCTGAATCACTTGGCTGACTAGTACGCTGAATACCTAGTCTATCAGTCACGGGGAGAGGAATAACCAAGACTCGGAGAGGGTGCTGCGTGTACGAAAAAGTGGCAAATGTTAGCAAATCATGTGAGTGAAACAACTAGACGACCAATAGGTCATATTAGAGTCACTTACGGAGGGCAGATGTGGGACAGTTGACAGACGTTAACAAAAGTGATTACTCACACAAACCGTTCACTCGAACTGGAATCGGCTTAGGTAGCTGCAGTCAAAATCTGGGAAGGAGAGTAATCATGAGGATATGGACTACGCTAATTATGTCATACGGGACCGAATTCAGCCTCACCTGAACAATGTACAGCCATCAAACGAAAACCTACGTGCAGTAACCATAGGCTTAGTTTGTGAGAACCAGCAAAGGTATGATGCTCCACACGGTTAGGATTTAGCTGATGCCCAACAATATATCTTCGAAGTACATTGCTCATTGCGCTTCTGTGTCACAGTGTCCAGGTATAAAGATCACTTCAACGCCGGCTGAAGTTTCCAACTCATTCCTTGAGATGGATAGATAAAGCCACGTGAGCGTATTCTTCAGGGACTGACAACTAGGCAAGGACTATAGTGTAGTCAGCATGTAGTTTGGGATTAGTTTAGCTTGCAGAACACTGAAGTTCCTCCCAACGGCAGACACCGAGGTAGTGAACAGCTGTCTCAATTTGGTTTGAAGGCCAATAGCATTAAGTTCACTGAGTACCGAATAGGTTGAAAAATTGTAGTTTCTATTAGACAGCCGGTAGACACACCAACTGGTTGTATGTATAAGAGCGTTTGTCGGACTTTATTTAAGGTTTCATTCAAATGAACTGTCACGGTTGTGCGGTAGTGAAGAAGTAGTGTGCCTCTCTGGTGTTGCCATCAACGACGACGATGATGACGATGATGGTGCTGATGACAACATGGTATGATTTCATATAATATGCATCTCCAATGCGACAACCCGGAATAACTGTTTGTTCTACACCCAACTGCAGCAGCCTTAAAACAGGCACGCACCAAAAGATAACAACTAGTCGAATCCATCCACTTACGTGCTCTTCACACGAGTCCGTAAATCTGTCAACTCCCAGTAGGATTGTGACCCCTGATCAAACCATGCTGTCTGAGACGGATTTACCGTACAATCCTGAAAACAAAACAATGCGAATTTAGGTAAATTGTTTACATATTGCCTGGAACTCAAGGAGGAAGAAGAAAAGAGTTGTGACAAGATTTTCCACCAAATAGGTTAACTGGCAGTTCCGTCTACATAAGTATAGGTTCAAATCGAAGCCCAAACAGTGCACGAATTTGTCATCAACATTGTCAGACTAATCCTATCTTGGGAGAACCCTTAAACCGTAAACTAGTTGTTCAAAATAGTCTGAGTTTAGCCCTACGATAACTGGCAACTAATAACCGTATCATAACCGCTCTACTCTACCACTGATGCGACCGGCTGAAAAAGATTTACGCAAAAGGTGTGGATGCTAGCGGACGTCAGAGACATGTACTTTTCCATCAGTTCTAAGATTTAAACACAGAGTAAGGCTCACTGGTCACTTTCAAAATGAGAAAACGGCAGCTTCTGAAATGGGAGTGGATTTACTCTAGATGTTGTTGGATTGGAACAGTGCCAACCTAAATTGGTTAGTTAATTCTGGTTTGATCAATGTAGAAGAGAAGCTATAGACTGACCCAAATTTAGTGCAATCAGCTAATGGCAGTAATTCAGGTAAAACACTCGCCTTTCCCTGCCCCTTAGGCGGCAGTCACTCAGAAGATGATAATCTAGGACAAATTCATTGACTTAACTCAAGATTAGATAAGCCTCCATTTGGTCAAAGGGCGAATGGAATTCAACGAACTACAATTTGCTTGCATTGTGGGAGGGCCGTACACAGCATCCGAAGAACTACCACCGTTTCTCTGCTGATACACCGCTTCACAGTCTCGGTTCACGTGATCTGGCTTCGCCCCGCTGAACGAGAACTGAGTTTTCGTGAGATGATACTTTGGTTTCGTTTGGTAAAATGGCTTAATAAGACGACTAAGACGACGTTAATTACGTGCGATTTGGTTTCAAGTAGAACATAAAGTTGACGGAAACTCGGGGACTGCGCCTACCTGATGAGCCCCACGAAGGACGAAACCGGTCGTGGGCTGTCGAAGAATTTTCAGCAATCTTATGAGTAGTGCATTACGTAAAAGATTACACCAACCTATAGTAAAGGGTTTAATTGTTGACTGGGTGGCAGTTGATCCGCCAACCGAGCTTGGCAACTGGCATGCTAATTGCTCGCTTGACTTTTCGTCATCATACGAGGATACATCTTCAACGTGCCGTCGTCAATGCTTCACCGGGCACTGACGGAAGGTCAACAGCCACTGATCGACACCTGGGCTCCCAGTAGTTAGGCATACCGAACTGGACAGGTATTTCTGCTTTGGTTGAAACCACCAACTGTGCCAATCCCAAAATTTCTGATTGTCCGAGCTCGAAATCTTTTAGATGGTAACAAAATGGTCTAAACAACCAGAGAACTCGGTTACGTCAGTTCACCACAAGAGAAAAATTCCACACAAGTGTAACTAGTAACAAGAAGTTAGTAAGGAAAAGTGTTGGGGACGAAACGAACATTCAGGGCGCCAATTAACAACGAGCATGAAAGATTAACACCGGCAAAACAAAACTACACAGACGGTATACTGCTGCTTTATCCATCGCCACAGGGTGGTGCACAGTTGTGTGCTGTGAAAGCAAGCGTGATGTGCGAATAGCAAGTGCGCAAAGCGGGTATAACGGTAAAACTCAGGCAACTCAGTCTTTTTTGTTCTTTGCTGACCGATGGGATAAACAGCTGAAAACGAAAAACATGATGGGACCTCGCCACATAAGTATAAGTAATAGAATCAGTTTGAGCACTTGACATCACTAGCCGAAGCTTGTTACTTCATGTGGATGATACTCCTCAAGTATGAGTAAACAACTGGATCCTACGGAAAGACAGCTTTCTGTTTATATCGTTTCCCATATATTTGTTCCAGGGCTTATTAAATTTCTTGCCAAACTATACGTGTTATATGCACCTGGGCCTCAGGAAATAAACTCTACTTGAAGCGAGCCTGGATGACAGCGGGTTATGTAAGGAATGTGCCCCGTTAGAATCATCCATCTCAGACTACAGATGACACTGCTTTGTCCAAAATTTAACGGTGTAAATTACAGACCAGTGAATCACCGAGTTTCATTTTTTTATCGGTTCCAGATTGCCAACTGTTGTTCAACTGGTGCCGTGTTTTCCCTAATAATCATCGGTTAGTGAACGTCACTATAATCAACAAAATTAGCTATCTCGCGCTTGACAAAGGAAAGAGCTGAAACCAGCAGAATTCACAGTTGTGGTTCCAAAATTGGCTGAGTTCTCAAACTGGTTATTCACCAACTAACCTCTTCCCTTCGTAGACGTGTGTCAGTAGGTTTCAACGTGGGAAGTGTTGTGGAGACGGGGACCTTGAAATTATCTGGTTGAAGCTCGACCAGACGAAGTCTTCGACCACCCGGGGGCGATGCCAAATCCAGACCTTGTTCAATCCACACTGGCCCCAATGGAACAGCGCGCTCAACAAAACGAGGATAGAGCTGACCAACACAGGAGCCGACCTGGACTCCAGGAATGTTCCCATCAGTATGCAGTTCCACAGCAAAGTCAACCAAACTTCAAGATAGAATGCGAAATAGGAATAGGTCAGCACATGACCTACGTAGATTTAGGTTAAAGGCTGATCGGAATCACTAAAGTTCGACAAACAGTGGACCAGATATCCTTTAGATGTACATTCAGCTGGCTATTCACATACAAACTCTGGGTCACTGAGTTGTTCCTCAATACACTTTCGCGGTTTTATTGCTGACTAACAGTGAACGTGCAGTTTATATTAGGTTCCACCGGATTCCTCGGTGCCCGAATTAAACTCAAACTAATGAGTTCACAGAATGAACGCCATCAATTATTCGGAGATCCCTTAAATTGCAGATGGTCCACCGTCATAAAAACCTGTGAAAACCGAACCGATGACTTACTGACGTCCGATGGTTAGATAACTGATTGTGATTGGATATTTGTTTGTGGGACCCACGAGAGCCAGTCGTATAGGACCTCTTTGTGACTGTGCTGGGATGGTCCAGCTTTGAACCACGCGCTGATCAAAAAGAACATCAAGCTGCTCAGAATCAGCTCCGTTGAAATGTAGTGCGATGGAAACTTCCGTTTCGGCTGAAGTTAGATCCATTGGAATACCAAAAAATTGTTCAAAAGATTCCTTCCACGTGGGCAGTGATGCGTTCACAACTCGAGCTTCTGTCAGTTCTAGCTCCCGGAGACCGAATGCAGGATCTTGTACAGGTCGGTAACGTAGTGACTCCTCAGTGATCAGCTTGTCGTCAAAATCAGGAATGCCGATACCAAGACGATAGTCGGGCGTTAGCCATATGCTGAACCACAACACATTTTCCTGAGCAGGCCGAAGAAAGTATAAATAATCTGGTCGATTCACCAGGTCAATTAAAATCCTTTCGTATATTTTACGGGAAAGAAATTGTTGCCTATTCTCTCACACCGCTAAGGTGCATTAAGTTATGTTGGAAAGCTACAATCGCCACTGAAGGTAGAAAAGCTTATCAAAGCTCCTGAGTTATGGTAGTGAAGTCAGATACTATACAGATACTATACTATGAGCAATCTGTCTTACAAAGCCTTTCACCTACACCTATGTACAAATGGAAACAAACACACGATTTGATTAAGAGGTGCGGGAACCCTGTCAGTATAGTCAGTGCAGTGGGATATCTTTCTTCTGAAACATAAGACATATAAGGAAAAGGTTTTCTGACACGGCGACAGAAGTATTGGTGCCCCAAATCAACATTATGATGAAGTAATTTTTAGTCCAGCGGAAAATCAGCACAATGACCATTAGCTAACGGAGTTAATCCGGAATTTCCAGACCACTGCTTTTAATAAGTAGCTATTCTTACCCTGTTGTCCCTGTCGCCGATGAATTTTCCAGTACAAACTTTTGGCCGGAAACTGATGAAAGACAATCTAATTTAATTGGCCACATTGTTGTCCTTGTTGGTTTTCAAGGTTCGCTGCATTAGGAGCAAAATCAAAATAATAACAAATAGCCCAAATTAACTGCAAAGCATGGGAGATTTACCAGTTGGAGACGTAGAAGGTAGATATTCTCGTTTGGGACTAGCAGAGGATTGAATCGCACAGTCATGCTGATCCCTGGCTCCCAGGGAGAACCCAAGACTTTCTCATTCAAACGAAGAAGTTCTTTGACATCCGGCTTGCCTGTCTGAACCCATTCGGGTGTGAGCCGCAGGCAGTATTGCGAATCTGGTGCAACATTGGACTGAAACGCAATCGAATAATCGAATAGCAGTGTGGGCGTAAATAGGCGATACATTCCATGACTTAGCAGGATAAAACAGCAAGTAGGAAATACAGGAATGCTCAGCCAACAGCACCTGAAGAAGTAGACTAATCTATGCTCTTGACACTTACCAAACTCATGGCTTCTCGGCGTTGCGTCAAGTCGGTGAACTGTGTGTCTCCAAACCGAGAAACAGGTGTGCTTGTGTACTCCTCCAAGAATAACCCACCATCTTGACTTGGTTTATCATTTGTTAGTCCGATTCGCCCAGCAAATGGTGTCAAGGTCAGTCCGAGTCTGGCGGCAAAAAGGGAAGAGACAGAGTTAAATTTCATTGAGTAAGCGTTCCTTTCCGATTACAGGCGTACCTATTTCGGATTCACGAGGAAACTCGTCGGTGCGGTAGACACACTAAAATGAGACAGCAGTCTTCTGCACCAGCTAAGATTATCATTGAGTACGCTGGCCAACAATAGGCAAGTCAAAGGATCCAGCTTGTTACTTTTGGTTTAGCTTATACGCCACATTCCAGGCAATCATGCTACATAATGAAACACATTGTCGTTCTAGATTCTAGGCTTTAAATATGAAATTAAAACGCCACTCCAGTTGCTGAGTGGATACGGATTTAACACCTTTCGGTGCCTTGTCGGCATTTTTTAGACCGTAGTGCACAATCGAAGCAAGCAACCCAAATAGGAGTTGAAAGGCTTAGAAATGTCGAACAGTGCGACTACTCTGTACCTATGTTTAATGTAACACTTGTCCAGCTGAACAAGAGATTGGCGTTGATTCAACGAAGAAGATTTGTTTTGAAAATGAACACCTCTAACGCGGCCGTATTCCTTGAGTATATTGTGAGTTAAACAAGCTGATTACAGTGTAACAGTGGACAAAGTGATTTTTTGAAGGCCTTTACTCAGATGAAAGTTTGTAAACTGTTTTGAGGTACTGAATGCAGACCTAGTTATTTTGCGAGGCGTCAAATTGTACAACGGCTCCTGGGGATAGTCCAGTTGACCGATCCGCTAACACTATCTAACCAGCGAGTGGACTGCAGAGGAAGACAAATAGACAGTGATATATAAATCAATGCCTGAAAGTGTGGCGCAGTGTCTAGCAGAATGTTTTAGGGGCCTCACTCTATAAGTCAGATGTGAAAGCTGGAATTTTGCAGGAGTAGCACTTTTTCAAGCATTCCTTCCATTTTTTCTGTGATGCCTGTTGGTCTATCACACAAGCCCATGTGTACAAGTATCAGTGGGATGCACAGTGCGACAGATCGTGCACTGCGATTCGTGTCATTGCTTGTACAATACTTGTCCATGACCCATCCAAGCTCTAATCACAACATCGAACACGTTTTGTCACACCGCTCACGGCAGCCTAGATGTCGCACAATGAAATAATTTAGCCTTTAACAGATTGTGCACAGCAGCAATGTCATATTTATTCCGACCATAAAACTATACTGCTGAGGGCTGTTTTGACTGACTCACAGTGGATGATGCTTTGGTTTTATTGTTCAGGCGCTAAACATCAAACAACGTTTGCGCACAGATCACGAATTAGACAAGCACATCTGATGTCATAAGCCCACACATTGTGACCTGGTTGTAGACTACGCGAGTCGCCGAGCAAACCACCGTATTGATTAAGCAACGCGTTAGCTTCGCAATTTTTGGAAGGTTGTGAAACGGGGCTGGTTGTTTAAAAATCGGGAAGTGACCGAATGGCCCGCACCGGTCAGTTATCCTTGCGACGGTTTTCTGGTTTTCATAACGTGTCCAACAAGGCCCAGTTAGAAAACAGGATGCGTAACAGGACGGTTAAGATGGAATTTTGAGCGCATGTTCAAAACTAGATTCAGTACAAATCCATGGAAACTTGAGTGCTCATTTTCATGACTAAAAACAACAAATCGTTATCCCTGCATTCGACGATTTTAGTGGATGTGTTTTGTAGCTGCAAACTTGGATTCCATATTGTGACAGTTTTAGTGAAGCCGGAAACCACAAGAAGGTAGCTGATGCGCGGCTCACCACGCACCTTCCATAAACCACTGAAATGGCGACCGGCCAACACGCGAACTGCTTCAGTGCAGCCTATTGGTGTCTGGAGCTAGAGATCATGTCTAAATAATTACAAGATCAACTTACTCAAGCATTCGTCTTCGCATTGCGTAATAACCAGGTGGTATTCCGCCGACGAACAATATCACGTCATCGTTGCAGTCAGTGGTTAGAAATTCATTCAGACGCCAGAGACGAACTGTCAGTTCTGACTGTGTGATTGACACTTCGCGCTTCTCCTCGCTGGCTCCACCTGCCAGCTGACGACGCAAACGAGGCTTATATGTCTGGGATTTGCGCAGCACCCTGCGCCTGAACATCTCACTCATGTCTATCATTTCGGCCTTGTGTGAGGAACGGTAGAGCTGCCCACCAGTCCAACGAGTCGCCTTTGGCTGTCCGTTCACTAAAGTCACAGTGATTCCATAATCCTGAATGTGGAGCACCATAAAATGTTTAGGCACAGAAACAGAGAAAGACCATATATCTACCATCTTGCTTATTTTGACTAGTTATTTGTTAACACATCATATGGGACGTGCGGAACGATCAGTAGGAAGACGGAAAGAGTGCCAGTTGCCAACGTAGCGAGGAAGCTCACTTTTGAAGACAATATCCAAGGTAAATATGTCAGGTTAGCCATGCGGACAGTGAACCATAGCGATATAATATAATAGGGAGGATTGAACCCATTGCTGCGCTCAGTACAGACTTGAGTATTAGAGGTTTCTGAGCTAAGAATTAAAGTCATTCAATTATTATAACGGTAGTGTTTAGAAAGTGGTGCTAATAAGAGCAAATTTACACCGGTCTTACTTCACTTAGTTTGTCGATAGTGCTGGGTGACTTGGTAGATCAGCTTAACTGGGAGGATAGATAGTGTTCTTCAAGAGAGTCCTCAGTGGATGGACTACACACCTGGATAGAAAATAACACAGTTCCCTGTCAGTCACGATATTCCCAAAGAGAAATCTATTACCCGAGACGAAGACATCCTGGGTTGGCATGTGTTGCCTGGTCCTATTTTTTACAACAAGTGCCAATCTCTTGTGCATACAAAGGCAGTGTGAACACATCGTCTTTGGGAAATCTTTGACTGGAAAATCAAAGCTCACCCTAACGGGCATATCCATTATACTGTTCCTTTTTTTGGGACGAACCAGAAGGTATATTTAATATCGTGGGTTCCTTCGTAGAGAGGCATGGGAACGCAAATTACCATGTGTCGCAAAACTTGTCCTGCTAAAAGGGTGTTTTCTCCTAAAGGGTCTCTCTCGCGGGAGTTTGCGATGCTTGTGAACATGCAATCGCGATAGTTTCATTCGGTGATAGCCTACTCTTAACTTCCATTGAGTCCTGATAAGCACGGGCTAGGGCCATCATCGTGAAAAGAGGCTTGTATCATCTACAGACTACTCTCCTCCACAGCACTGATCTTTTCGGCTAACTTATAACTTTAGCTTATTACTAAGCCCATAAGTTGTCGACCACTGCGATGTTTTTTCACTCGTATATGTTAGAGAGGCCATAAAAAGCGTTAGTGCACTTGGCTTCCTAATCATTTGCCAGCTTTTGGCTATGCAATGTCCCCCAAGTTAGACTATCATTTGAATTGTCCATTAGCGGGCCTTCGACAGGCAGGGACACTTCCTACCGTCTACCAGGTAATTTCCACTAGAAGGCGTCTATTAAACCATCATTAGTGAATCTCGTTGCCATTAAGAATTGTCTGAATGTTCTTGACTAACCTTGTCAAAATTGAAGAACGTGAACACCATCATCTTGTTCTGCTGCGTCCGTTGAATTGGAGTCACTTGGAATTGGAGGCGGTCTTCGCAGAATTTGAGGTCTTTGAAACCTTGCATCCGAGCATATCCGCCAGCTCCGGCGAAGTCATAGAAGAACATACGCTGGAGTACAAAGTTTGGTGGACTCTTGCGAGGTGAACGGGGGGTTACCGTAACGTTATTCATTTTGCCCTGGGTTCGCCAGATGTGACCATCTCGCACTATGGGGCGGTAGTTGGAGCTGGATGTGACAAGGATAGGAAACGAACTTTGTCTCATGAATGGTCGGATTAGACGTGGGAACACACCGCAAATTAAGATCGACTGGTGCAGTGGCAAATGTTCCCACCTTGCAGATGAATCAGGTCAACCGGTTCGTTTGTGACTGGTTGAACTATCCACATAAACCCTTCTATCCATTCAGAAGTGTGGCTTGGCCCTAGACATGCCGGTGGTGCTTGAGGAAAATGCACACGGGCAAGCCGTCTCCTCATAGCGGTGGCCCAAAAGGAGTGCAGACAAACAAATGTTGCACACAGACTAACTCCAGTGAATGACTGATTTTATAGTAATAACAAAAAAGATAATCGTTCAGTCTTAAGACGCCCTCAGTGCCTAGTTGCCATGCCACCTGAAGGAAGCACGAGGGCTGGGATACTGCCAGGTTGCCCAAGCCTAGACAGGAGAAGTCGAGATGCAGAGGTCGGGTTCGAACCACGGACCTTCCAGTCAGTAAATTCGCGCTCTAACCACTGAGCCATCTCGTGGATAGTGTTATATCGAGTTAACTACTTCCTTAGTTCAAATTCCGTAACACATGAGACGGTTTTGTGCAACATATCCTGCTGAAGAACAGGTTCAGCTGAATTTTCCGTTAACACGGTCTTAATTCGCAATTCCTCACCTAGTGCACACCCTGTTCAACTTTGTAAGTAGCTGGTTATGCCGAAGGAAGTCGTTATCTTGTAAAAGAGGTCATTCTTATTAACCACATTTAGCGCGAACTGCTTAGGTATCCTCAACTGTTCTTAATAAATCATTCCTCGAAAAAAGACCCCTTAGTGGTTGGGACGTCAAAGAGTTTCCGTTGATAAACTCGCGACATTCAACATGAATTCCCATCTTTAGGATCCTGGCACCTTCAGATGCTCTTCTATCTTCTTGAAAGCAATCTATCTACTCATGATCAATGAAATTAAATGTATCAGCATGTTGCCGTTGGACGCCTGCCACATTTTAGAACGCGAACTGTATTAGCCCCATAAAAGTATGGCGCACACTGATGGTAGCGTGAATCAGTAATGATATGACGCTCTAGACATTTAAAATGTTGCAAAACATAGGCATTGATCAATTTGAATAAACTACCCAACTCGGGTTGCGGATTGCCCATAATATTAAGTCTACAGGTTTGGTTTGATTCTATTAGTATAACCACGTTTCTCGGTCGTCCAATGCAATCATCCCGCCGGCAAGCAAACGGTGGCCTGACACCCTGGGGAACTTATTTACTTCTCCTGTTCTGCTCCCAGTTGATTCGTGCACAACATTGGCACCAGCATCTTGTCCCACACCCAGCTGATTCTACCTGAACGAAACTCTTACGGCAAACAGAAATCTCCATTATTTTGTCTTCCGAAAACTAGGTATCCAGCTCAAGAGCTTAGACCTAACATTCAAAAGCATACTCTACCTTCAGGTCAAAAGAGATACTACTCAGTGAGTTTCAATCTCTTTTGAGTCTTCTACATGCTCAAAAAAGATTGCACAAATTATCGCACAATTTTGATGCGAACAAGAATAGCCAAACAGCACTTGGATTCAGTTATATACCCAGGCCAGGAACCTGAGAAATCCTGGCTTTGGTAACGCCACTAACATAAAGAAACGTAGGCCCAGAAGTCCGCTGAGGAATTATGCAAAGCTTATTCCAATCATTTTAGCTGCCCTGCCATTTGCCGTTCATCCAGTCGCACTTCTTGTAATGCCTGTCTAAGGCTGAATGTGGCGAATCAGCTTACTTATCCGCATTTCCTCTAAGCCCATAAGTATGTGATGCGCCAAAGTCAAATTCTATCACAGTTTCAAACATACGAACAAAATGTGCTAGTATTGTTATGTTAGTATTATATTCCTGTTAAAGAGACGAGCATTTGTTGGAGAAACAAAAACTTGAAATCTGAGTAGCATTGGAGCAAGAAGTCCCATTAAACAGTGCGAGCGAAATGACATGTAAGGAAGTACCTATTCGACACGTCTCTGTTCTCCGGGCCTTCAATTTTAGTATCTTGCAAATCTCCCTCTGCTTTTAACAAGTTATGCAGTTAGCTCAAAAATTCGAGCGAAGTATCGAGGTTATTGTGTGGACAAAGCCTACTATTCATAAGGGCGCCGGAAAGTTCCAACAACGCACGACAAGTTTTGCCATTATTGGGAGGTTATAATTTTAAAATGAGTGTTGGCCGAATTTCTGGATGAGGATATCTTTTCGGTCCGCAGCCTAACATTGGGGGCAAAACAGGTCAAAAAAATAGTTTCGTTAACTTTGCTTTAAAATAAATTGTCTGCTTTGACCGATGGTCGCAATTAGTTGGCTTCAAGAGGATTTCGTACGAATTTCCGTTCCAAGAGTGGCGTCTCGATGTGTTAGTGGTCAAAGTTTTATGATACTTTTATGAAGCTTTTATTGAAATTACTTGATGTCCAATTTTAGACAAGATTTTTTTTGTTATTAGTGAGTGTTGTTTCGGACGGGTTTAACCACTGGTGACTTCAACTTGGCACCCTTAAACTTGTTGATTGTCTGGTCTTGAGTACAAGGCTGTAGTGTGCACCAGCCGTTCGCCTAATTTGAAGGAGGCGTTCTCGAAAAGAACGTGAGCTGGGTAAGAGTTAAAAAAGTGAGCTCAGCAGTGACAAACCACGAAACTAGTCACTGCATGCAAACGCCGGATGTGTCTTTCGGAATAAATATTCTATGCTACAGTTAACTGATTAGTGTGGCAGTGAAAAAACGCAATTCGAGGAATGTACGTATGACGAAAAAGTAGGAGAGCTTTGATGAGTGAACCGATAGGATGACCGGTATTTATTGGTAATATGACGAGATTTTGGAATTTTCAATAGAGATTTCATCACGTGAGTGAATCTAATCTTTGCGAAAAAGCCGAGAAGCATTGTACATCTGTTTCATCCTTAATGAGAAGCATTAGTAGTCGTACCTATCACGAAACTCAAGGGAGTTTCGAACCCGCGACCTTCCGCTAACAGTTTGTGCATTTAACCGTTCGGTCACGAGCGGCTGATCAGAAGTGTGATTAACTCTCACTTAGAGAGGATAAAACGCTACTCAATCCTAAATCACGGAATCCACATCAAGTGGTCTCGTGTTAACTGTCTCAAAATCCCCATTAAAAATTCACAAGCTTCCTCACACTAGCAACATTCTACGAGTAACTCAAAGCAAGAATTCTTCCCTCTGAGAAGTGTAGCGGTCACTCACTAGATCACGTGTCACAAACACTCAAATCACGTAACAATTCCTGTCTCACGTGCAACCTTAACTTGCAACAACGTGTACATTGCAATTTCCCATCGATTTTGTTTACGCGGCTACCACCTGCATCACGCGCCAGGCTTACGACCTTCAACGACACCAGTCAAGTCGTATT
Source organism: Opisthorchis felineus (assembly GCA_004794785.1). Lineage (NCBI taxonomy): Eukaryota > Metazoa > Platyhelminthes > Trematoda > Opisthorchiida > Opisthorchiidae > Opisthorchis > Opisthorchis felineus. Next base: position 399,125 of record SJOL01008381.1, read on the forward strand.
TGTGTTCGTGCATTTATCAAACACGGATGGACACCCCTCTCTTCACATTGCACACAATAAATCGGTATGCAACCTGGCTCCCCAGGTACCCACGCGCCTGCACAGGACAGGAAGTTAATCGATCTCCAAAAGTCTCCACGGTCAACTGCGGAACACGTGTTGCTACAGAGGAGACACGTCCCACCTCCGGAACTTCACTCAGGAACTCTCAACAGTTGTACTCAAACGATAAGTCACCTTTTGGCCTATTCCCTTCTCGCATTGTACTTATTTTTCTCAAACGCACATAACTATTGTAATCATCATCATTCTGGTAAAACAGAGATTTGTTACTGTTTATCATCTTCTGATAATCAACCCAATTACGTCAAAACCAGAACACTAACAGAAGTCACCACTATCAAGCATAACGCTTGGCGCCTACTTTTCACAAAATGACCTGATGATATATATTGGATTCTATTTGGATGCCCCACTCTGCCATATTTCTAAAGTTGCGTGGGATCACGGTAGATCCAACTATAGCTTAAATGCACAGAAGTAATATTGGATACTTACATTTGACACGTCATTCGCGAAGGTTGTTGACAACCACTGCTTGCCGCTGCCAGGTCCACAAGACCAACCGATGTGGCTCCGAGACGTAAGTTGAAGATGCAAAACTGTGTAGAGTCCAGGGACAGAAGGCGTGTCCAGAAGACCTCGGCTCCATTGTCTCCCCAAGCTTCTGGGTTCAGCAACCGAGATTGAGATGGATTTGCCCCTCCGATACGAATCTCCATCTGCCTATCGAGCATCAGAGCTGATTCTGGATAGTTTGCACTGGCATTTGTCGCAACCTCTCGGTACTGGGGTTTTTGTGATCCCTCATCGGGTCGTTCGAGCAACATCATTTTTGTTTCACCCCACATTGAAGTCACTCGTACCTGATACCAAGTCTCTTCTTTGATTGAATCCAGTTCCAGCTTACCGTTTGGAATATTCCAAGAAAACCGCAGTGTTTTGCTCGCCGATTCTAGTGTGAATGCAAACATTTGCGTGTGACCAATGAATGCACGGCGGCCGACCATCATAACGCCGTCAGTTTCCGAACTTGAAGCGTGGAGACGGAACCAAAACTCCATGTCAAAGATGCGAGATTTGGTCAAAGAGTATGGGACCAGTGAATAGACACATTCACGATCCAAGGATATCGGCACAGGATCTTGAGCCAGAGCACCGTAATTGACGTCCAGCATGGACCTGGCTTCATCGGCCAATCGACGTAAATGAGTAAGCTTCGAGTCCAATTGCTTGATTGATTCCTCTGCCTCAATGATAGCTTTCACCAGAGAAGTTTGTGTGCCGTTGGCCTGGTCGACTGAAACAAACAATAAAATCATATTTTGCCCAGTTGTTGAAACATCACATCCGCAAGTCTCGACGCTCATGAAAGCCTGAAAGTAGGCTGAATAGAGAAAATCTATGAGGTTGAATATTCAGAATACCGAGTGGGTTCTTCAGGGTAGACATTTATGTAACCTTCGTTACTGGTTTCCTACTTTCTTCATCACTCAACGCATATCAAGCATATATTTGTTTTTTGCTTTTGTGGACCATAATTTTAACTCTTCAAAGTAGACTGCTGCGAACGTTGCATCAATCTTTGGTCAATGGTGCTGAAGAAATACACCGTTCCAACCGCGTTCATGCATGTGAACGATGCCTACAGGCACAACCCTGTGGTCCCGTGTTTAGCACGTCACCCAGCTGACGGAACTTATCATTCAACAAAGCCATTTGATTTTTGACTGTCCAATGAAGGCTTCTATGCACATTTTCGTCATGGCCGGCAAGAAGTTCGTAAAATCTGGATGGGGTTATTTAACACAGAAAATCGCTGGTACTGCTGATAAGAAAAGTTTGATACTAAAACTTAGTAAAGTTGAGCCACACAAAGTTGTTTCCTTTCATTTTGGAATGCTGTTTAATTGTGGAAGTCTGAGGTAATTCACCCTTACACGAAAATCAATCTTAAGCCCATTTTCGAATAATTGTGGTTCAAATGCCCTAAAGCGAAAACAGCATGACTGACCTGCTGATTGGGCGGTCCCTTGCAACTTGGCATATCGGTTCTCCGCCGATTTGAGTCTGTTCTGCAATCGATTCATTAGACTGCCCTGTTGTTCAACCAAAGCCGATATGTTCCTTGTCAGTGGATCTGTGCTGGAGAGCAATTGGTTGACTGACTGGACTGAAATGGGGAAAATATGGGCAGGTTTCATCATCGTTAGTATCAACGTCATCACGTGCACTGTCTTACCATCACGAACATCACCATCACCACTACCTCCTGATCGTCATCATCTTCCGCAATATAAAGGACAGATTTTACGAAGGTCCTGAGTGCTCTATTTTACTCCATCCTTAAAACGTGCGTGGAGTAAAAAATGTTTTGGTTTTGAGCGTATGAATGTGGAACTTAGCAAATGCATCAGAAATTTCACCGAAGGGTCGTGATGTAGGTAATTTGACCCAGAGTATTCGCTTTGATCATTGACACTCCCTATAAAGACCATTCTCAGAGGAGACCAGAAGCAGGGGAACCAGCCTTCAGAAGGGACCATAATTGCAGAGAATTCCTCGGAAGAGACCGAATCCGGTTGATCCCACGAAGCACCATTTTCTAGATTATGCCTTTCCGTAGGAGCTAACTTGCACAAAGTTCAAAAACATTACAGAGGCAAAGAATTGTGAGAAGTGGTCTCGAAATCGCCATTAGCGACTGGAAAGCAACTGAACTGATACCTCGCACTTAGTAAATCGCTCTCATTGACATATGCGGCGAAGAACTAAGTGCGCGAACACTGCCGTTTCCACACTAGGTTTTAATCACACAAAATGTCTTGCGATTCGGATGGGCACGTTGTTCTCGGTTAGGGTTGACTGTCCTGCTATCCATTTCAAAACAGTCTCGTAAACAAGCGAATTCCTATCATCTTCTCCCTGGCTGGATCAACATTTAGGATGAAGCTATATTGTAGATTATCAGAAGTGGATGAAACATGTACCAGCCTCATTATCCGAACAAGTTTGAGGTTTTGCTTTTACTTAAAGAGTATACTAAACTTTCATCCTTCTATACTCAGTTACTGTCAAAGAGTACCGCTTGGACGTGTTCGACTAAACCGCATGCTTTAACTTTCTTACTGTAGCAGTCAGGTGATTTCTATCTGTTGAATGTTGAGCATATTAATGTGTGGACTAGTTTCTACAAGGACTGTACAAAAAGCAACCAATTCTAGGGTTAAATGAAAATAGAACTGAAAAACCTACCATTTTTTATGGCCGATTTTGCGTCAGATAGTGTCTTATCTGCCGTTTTTTGCACCTCGTCCAACTCCATCTTTGAACTGTCCACTTGCTTCATCGCCTCTTTTAAGGTCTCATTCCGACTGTTGACTGTAGCTTCTTGAGCCTCCACATCCTCTGCCAATTTTTTCCCGACCAACTGAATTTTTTCGCGTCTTTCCTGCCAAGACTCTGGACCGGTCGACTCCTGTAAAGCTTCTTCAGCTTTTATCGTCGCTTCCTCCGCCTTTTTCATATTGTTTACAATAGATTCGTATGCTTCCAGAGCAACAATGGTCTGATTTATTTTGGTCGAGTAGAGTAGTGTAGATAAGACGCGTTCTGATTCACGCTCCAACGGTTCGACAACACCACTGATCAGATTTGGTGGCACGTAAATGCCATCCAGATCGGCCAAATCAATGCCGGTGATGTACTTCAATGAATCTTTGGCTTCATCTAAGCGGGACTGAAGTTCTTCCGGTGGTATTGTCGCTATCTGATCTATCTGCTTTTGAAGCTTTTCGAGACTCTCCTGGAATGCTTGAATCACGTTCAATTCAGCAGCCTCAGTGGCAGCTTTTTTGAGTGCGTCACTTTTTTCCTAAAAATGAAAAGGTATAGATAAACAAGAAATGAGCATTAACATGTTGTTGAACAACACCTAGTGTTCGCCAAATACTTAGACTTGCATACTCGGGACTCAGCTGAATCCAGCAGAGTCTCTCGTTTATAATATTCTTCATCTGAATGTGCTGCACCAGGCCGTCTCATGTTTCACTTGGTACGATAATCGAGATATCGCAATGCATTATCCAGACGCGCCACACTACTCATAAGGTAGAAGGCCACTATGAACTAGAGACTCAATCAAAACCAATTTCGTATGCAAATGAGAGTAGTTGGCGAATTCCGTCCAATTTGGGTTCAAGTATAACATGAAGTTGACACGAAATCAAGGACTGCGCCTACCTACCTGATCAGCCCAAAGAAGGTCGAAACCATTCGTGAGCTGCTGAAGAGTTTTCAACAACCTTTTGTGTAGTATGTTACCTCCAAACAACACCAAGTGTTTTTTTCGAAAACACCCTAACAGACAGGCGCAGACGGCTCAAAAGATGCTACAAGTAATGTCTGTGCAGGTTAGGTAACTATCGTGACTATATGGACAAAAATTTTCAAACCCCTTGTGTTCTAAGGACGTACTGAAATGAAGATAATGCTTTGAATACACGCCTCACGGGAAGCAAGAACAACCAACTGGTGACCATGTCAAAATGGATAACTAGGAGTATCTGACAGAAAGAGATAAATAAACAAAGCATTTTGGCAATACCCAACTAGGTGCGACGAAGGATGCCCACGAGGTGGAGAGTGATTTTTCTTCTCGTGAACCGAACTTGTGTTTACACGAAAAAAAGTCTGTCTGTCTAGATGGAAACTAAATAACCTAAAAATTAAGGTTCCTCTGCCCCTGTGAATTGTATTAAAACGACAGTCTGATATTTGGTGGCTTAAATAGACTTGGACCGCAGTAATCATTCATACCTATCCTGATCATTGTTCCATCCTCAATTCCATGGTTTTTCCAAGAAGCCACCGCTAGTCATACACTGATCCCAGGTTTTATGGTTATATTGTCCAATTACGAATTTGTTTCCTATAGTGAGAAACATTGTTTTACTTGCTAAAGTTTCTTTAAATGCTTATGACTTTCTCATACGATGCCAATTTTGCTTGGCTAATTGAAGCTAAATTTTCTCCTTAGAGTATGCTAGCTGGGGTTAGAAGTCAGAAACGTATGATATCACAAGTGGCAAAATACACTCAGTAGCAAAGTACACTGTCGTTAACAAGAGACCTAACTGAATCCTTGTCACTGGTGTTTAGGCAGAACATAAAATTGATGGAATCTTGGGGACTACGCCTATCTGAAGCGCCTCAAGAAGGATAAAATCGGTCTGCCGAATATCTTTTAGCAAAACTGCGAGTAGTAATTTTTGTCAAAGGAACATGTGGTATAGTTTTTTTCGCTTTGTCAGGGAAAACCATCTAGTCCTCTAGTCATCTGGACATCTAGTGAGGAGCACTTTTGGTGTTTTTGTGGATGGAAAACAATTGAGCAGTTTACCAAGCTAAAGTCCGCAAGGGTTTGATAACTTCAGGCAAAACAAACCCAGTTTAAATGGTGTCTGGTATCAGTTTAACGATATTTAAAAGGATGCAACTATCGGTACGGTTAATGCAGTCCTTGAATGTACCCGTGAAATTTCTGACATTTCCGTCAGTATATGACAGTGGTGTCCTTAATACATGGTTTTAATCACGTTGCCCGACATGGAATAATCACTGCGATATGATTATAGTGGTTATATGGTGATATATGATTATAGTCCCTATGCTAAGCTAAACGCCCAATCGCGGCATGCAAAGAAGCGACAGTTTTAAGGGCAGCATAACCGTCTGCTTGACCCGTTCATGACTAGTATTGTAAGATATTTGAAAGGTGTCCCGCGAAAGTCTTATACAGATCAAGTACGTTATTACGCCTTGGCCGTCCAAGTTGATAGCTAGTATGTCACCAATGAGACCAATATTAAGTTCATCACCATAACTGGACCCTGAACAAGTTGGACAGAAAATTTCAGACGGCGTCTCCGAACATTCATCAATCAGCAGGTCGAGCGCAATAAAAGCACCTTTGGCTAACACATCAGAGACGTATGAAAAATAATCCGGAAAGTTCTAGACTTCCCAAGTCGTCTTAGGGTTTTACAACTGGGTGAATACTTAAAAAGCCTGTGGAGATCGATTTAAAATGACACAAAACGGATCTTTATTGTAGTAGATTTACTACGAAGTCCCGATTTCCGTTCAATATGGCAAGCGCTTTTGGCCAGAAAAATATGAATTACCGGGTAACTATTTTCTCTGAAGCACGGAACATAGAAACTTCCGGTGTTGAAGAGCACTGTGTTGCAATGGTCATCCAAAGTACTGCATGCTGCAGTTAAATTATTTCGATCGATTACGCTGCAGCTCGCCAAGCGGAGCCTGGATAAATACCCATATTATGGTATTCACATCTCGTGTATTCTTGCAGAAAGTCAATTAAAAGTATTTACTCTTTTGGCCTCTTTCATATGGAGCCGCATTCTTACTATGCCTTGCGTTACTTTCCTTTACTTTGCTCTATTTACGGCGACTTTACTGTGTAGGAGAATGATTCCGCTCCATGACTGTCCCGAATCGCTGCCATCTATGAAGCACGGACAAAGTACCATCCTGTTTCTCTTTTACTGCTCGATGCCAAAGACGACGTGGGGACCCAAAAGCTCGACTTCTGAAAGCCAGGTTTTTAATTCTCCTATGGTGTGACTGCATCCAGTCTCGGCCGGGCAATGGTGACAGTCAGTCGTGCACTAAACAAAACCCAAACTAAACTGTCTTCTAAAACGGCTCACTTTTATTCTTTGCTTTTTCGCAAGCAACAAGAGTAGAGTTTTATTCACTGATTTGTTTTGCATGTCCGCATGTTACGTAGGAAAGGGGATAAGATACTGAATTCAGTAAGCAGTTCTCACTGTGAGGTTTCCGGATAAAGGTGCTTGAGCTTCTGCATATTCCTTAGGTTTCTCTTGACGGAATCGTAATGTATGCGATATTCTTAGCTAAAAATTATCAACGAAAGGATGAGGAAACAAGAGACATGTCATTCTTTGTGGAGCTGGCAGAGTTTTATACACCCCATTCCGGTGAACTTTAATGGAAATATACTGGGCAGCTTTCATTATTGCCACGTTCTCAAGAGTGTGTCGAAGTAGTTACACCCCATTTTACTCATGTAGCCAAATCAATGCCCAAAATCTGATTCAAATGTCGGCTGCGCTCGTGTGAATCTAGCACAGAATGATTTACTGCTAACTGGAATTATCAAAAAGTGTATAGTCGAGTAACTCCAGAGCCCAACTCGAGAAAAGTATTGGTTCCCAAACAACCATGAAGTTGCCCAAATGTCAGTTGAAGGTAATCTCCATGGTTGAGATAGTAATATCTATACTAACGCCAGCTTTAGTACTTCAAGGATTACGGTGGACATAATAAGCCTCACGGTTAAAAAACCTGAAAATCAACCCACATATATTGGAAGCGATTACGGTTATCTGCTACTAAAAATAACTGTATGGCCTTCGGACACCACCGTTTGTTTCCTTGATATGTCAACCCATCACCCTCGACTCCCGAAATACTATTTTGGGAATAGTCTTGCTTGAGACTGATGTTTGCTCACTCTGAAATTACGGAGTGAGTGTTCAAGTTAAAGCTAGTTCTGAAAGCTCTGCTGACATACTTTTGAATCGCGACTCAAAGCCATGATACCATTTGGACTGTCCAGTTTGTCACGCCAACCCCAGATTACTTTTCTTGATATTTTTCTGACCCTAGTGTAAAAGGAAAGGGTAGCACCCGGAGGTGAATGAGGAAAAATGGAAATACGAAATACGAAAACCACTCGTCTTTTTTCTGGATAGTTCTGCACTATGATCCTTGTGTTCAGTCCACAACAAAGCAATCTTTTTTGTCAGCTGAATGTCCGCCATGATTTCTCATCCTGGTATCCTAGTATCTGCTGATGACGCCATAGAGAAGGGCTTGGGACAAATTTTCAGTATGAACCTTCATGTTTCTGGGTGTTCGTGATTTGTCTTTATGTTACTAATTATCGATCTAGTCCCATGCAACGCACTGGACTGACCTAAAACAACGCTACCATTCACAGCCACTACTTCAGAATTTGTCCGGTGCGAATACATAAATAATCCCCTCAGCTTTGACGGTACACGGCAGCTCTTTATGTGGTGACCGCAGAGATGATGTAATTCCGCACCAACTGTGGCGAGAACGTTACATGGTAGCTGACGAAAACGTAAACAACTAACTGGAGTGTCAGCTTTGAAATTGGTGTAAGCTGAACAGATTCTTGGCCATCCTGAAGAAAGTTGTTTCGGTCTGACCATGAAAATATCTATAAATTGAAGTCCACCAGACTGGAAACTCTAAGCCGAACCAACGTTCAGCCGTGGTTTATTTACTCAACTTACTTGAGCAGCCTTTAATCGCACATTTCCTCGGGCAGTTGAATTGCTAATCTCATACATCAGCTTGATTTGCGCGTCATGCAACTTGACTTGTTGAGACTGATAGGCTGTTAGTCGCTCAAGGTCTGCGGTTGTTTTACTGTATTTGTCCAACTTTGACAACTGTTCTGCTGAACTAATCACTTCTTCTATCTCATCCATGAGTTTGCCCAGCCACTCCTGGGTGCTGTCTAGATTGATTTTTGACAAGTCAGTGTTGACTTTTCTTGCTTGTTCCAGCCACCGTTGCAAAACGCGCTCATCAGGCATTTCCACGGACAGCTCTTCAATTCGTTGAATCCACTCTCTCACACGGTGCTCAAAGCGTTGCGCTGTCTTCTGTAGTTGTGTGACGTTCTCTGTGGATGAACATCTGGCTAATTCTATTGCATTGCGTGTAGCCATCACACGATCGGCGAGCGCTCGAATTTCTCCGGTTTGCTTGGCCACACTATGTGTATGCTTGACAAGCTCCTGTTCTTTTGTAGCTCGTTCTTTATTAAATCTTTTACGAGCTCCTTCGGCCTGTTGCCCGAGACGTGCTAAACCCTGGTACGCAAGAGACGTCATGTTCAAATTGTCAATTTGAGTCTTCACCTCGTCCGCCTTGATGAGAAGCTCGCCGGTACACGGTCCACGACAGTCTACAGTGAACAAGTTTGGTAGTGGGTTTTAGTTCACATTTGGCCCGAGGAACTGTTAAGACAGACACTTGGTATTAAGTGGAAGAGTTTGCACATTACGTCTTTGTGCTTCACGAATTGTCTATCATTTCCTATTCAGACTAGAAAATATCAGGAAATGTAGACCCCGTTGGTTTATTCTGTTTGTTGTTCTGCCTCACAACTGAGATTCTAATTGTAAAAATGCGCAAGCTCAGGAAACAAAAAGATTTGGGCCTCACTGACAGTATCGAATGAGTGTTTGAAATGAAAATACTGATTGGCCGTTTCTACCAACAAGTTTAAAGCTCATACTCGAAGGACTATGACGGGACACAGAGGGACTAAGGGGAACCGTTTCTTCAGAGTGGCGATCATTGTGATAGAATGCAACGTGGAGGAACGTTACTGTACTGTCCATAAAGTTGTGTTAAATTCCTCCAAGTTAGTTGAAGACTTTTCTGTGGTTCAAAGCACGGCAGGAAAAAAGGGGACAACTTAAAAAGCTCAGTGGATGACTGATGAAGTAGTGTTTAGGTTGGAAGTAGAGTGTTTTTTGGAAAAAGGCCTAACGGTCTGTTTCGGATCTTTGTGCTTCGGAAAATTAATTTCAGAACACAGTTTTGACAAACTTTTGATATCACAAAATCCATGCATGTAGTTATATTTTCGTGGAAAGGAGCTACTTATTATGCCAATCGACCTGCAGGAGTCTGGCATCACTGAAGAGTGTGTATTAAGGCTGTTGGCACCTGAATTTCCTTCAGTTAAATTTCTTTGTTTAGTAAGTTACCAAACTCTCAGTAAATAATAATTAAGTCGAAGCCATAGAATTTTTACTGCAGCTTTTGACTAAGCACAGGCGTTCAATCTGCCTTGAAATTTGGCGCATTTTACTGGTTACGACCGTCAACCGCGTTACACATCTTTACATCACATCCTGAATCAAAAGGACTATTTGTTTTGGAAGGATCAGCAAATTCAGAATTTTCGCCTAAATTCAAGGCTACTGATTCCGACAGAGTTTCCGCACAAACTTCGCAATATTCAGTTGGCTCAATTTCTGGTTGGATACGAACGAACCAAAGTAAACATTTTAGTTATTCGAACTTCCTAAACGATCGTACTTATATCTTGATCGAATATTTTGCCACAAATCACCCTCAAATTGGTAATCATGCTCAAAGAAACTTGGGAGTTACGAAGGTTCCAAGTATTAGTCATATTAGCAAAAACAAACAAACCTGATTGGAGGGTCGAAGGAAGTCATTTGAGTTATGAAAGACAACTGCTTGTTCGTCTGCTGCCAACATGGACATGTTTTGATTTCGTAATTCAGAACAATAACATCAAGGCAACCGCGAAATAGTATGAATTTTAGATTACTATCCTCCTCACATAGATGACTGAAGTCACAGCCGGACATGTTCAGTGTCTTTCGTGAGCTCACTCGTGACATTTTCGATTGGTCGGACGTCAGTATTCCTATGGCTCCAAGGAACCGGTGGTGTGCCTGCGAAATGGGTAGTGTACTGCAGTATACTGCAGCCAACTCGAAGTGGACGTCTGAATACCGTCCAACTAACTATTTTCAACACAGACAAGTAGGACAAAAACCCATCGTATATCTGGCCACTGACTGGGAGACTGATTACTCAGAACCCACAGTGAGGAAGTTGCGAGCATCAAAAGAACCTAGCTCCTTGGGGGTGACCATTGGCAAATGTACCAACGTAAGATTACGGAATACAAGAAACTCACCGCGACATCGGCCAGCGTCAACCACATGGTCCGGTTCACACTGATCACATCGGCGTCCTTGAATTCCAGGCCAACAGTCACAGGCACCTGTACGTTGATCACAATTTGCACTTTTCGAACCAGAAATGTCACATTCGCAAGGCTGACAGGCTATCATACTAAGTGGGTCACCGAAGTAACCTGGTGCACAGCGTTCGCAACGTGGCCCCGTGTAACCCGGTTTGCACACACATTGGTGGGCCACATATGGACGATCTTGAAATGGTGTACACGTAATGGCATAGCTGAATTGCAAATGCACGGGAAGATAAAACAGGGGATGAATAAGATGCATTCATCGGACTCCTTTAAAACGAAAATAGGCAGCGAATGAGCCAGAAAACTCACTCGGTTTGTTCTGTCGGGCACTGACATTTGACGCAAGTTTGACCTTTCTTGGGATCACCGAAATATCCCTCAGCACATTGACCACAATCAGGCCCAACGGTGTTGCCTGTGCAGGCTTGACAAACCCCTGTGACTGGATCGCAGTGAGATGACATGCCATGGCAACGACATTTCTCCACACCGCCGGCCCACTGGATATTCTGCGGGTCGCGAATAGCCGGTGCACTGGGGTCCGGAGGTAGAAGGCTAGTACCAGGTTTCGGAATCAGTGGTGGAAAGTAAAAACCAGAGGAAGCGATCTGTCAAAGCAAGAGAGAGTACGGGATTCGTTCAAAGAAGATGACCGACCTTCATATTTGTACACTAGGTGCGACGTATTGCATCGAGTTCTTTAACTATACCCTCACCTAATGATGCCCGGTCGTTTTTGGATAAAGGTGTTCCGTTAAGACGGTAGCGCTTTCTAGTCTTGTGCCGACAGACTTCCCTGGGTGATGCATCACATAGATGAATAGACCGCATACATTGAACAGTTCAATGCAATACCGCTAAAAATCAACACCAACCTGAACAAAAACCTGTTCTCCGTAAGACTTTTCAAACCAAACCCAAGGACATCATTATTCTAGCCATTTCTGTACACTGAGAACTTCAGCAACAATCCTAAACAGCGTGTCCGTCCATAGAATGCACCTGTGCAGTAATCACTACTGGTCAGCCTTTTCAGTCTTGAACACCTTCGATTTCCGTGCTAACTTCAGCCGCAAATTTAATCTAATCTCCCTGTCTTACCATTCAAAAATAAAAAAGTTATAGGACTGCCCGTTGTTAATGGAACCCTCATTCGTTTCATGTGAAATTGGAAATGATCTAAGAAGGATTTTTTGGGTTGCTTGAAACCAGCATAAAAAGCAAGAAGTTTAAACCGGAAAGCAGCTGTTTCCCCTTCCAATCGAAGCACTACGTTTTCTATTGGTCGACTGTTGTGCGACACGCCTAGGGTGACGGGAAGTGTAGCTAAACAGGCTGACTTGAATTGACCGGACCGAGACATTAGCTTGGGGTACGGAAGCAGTGCAGATTTGTCTAGACATGCTGAGCCCTTGGAAGGCACATAGACTGAAGGTAACAGCCCATCCGTTTCACACTCGTCGTCCACCTCATGAAAAAGGATAGAATCAATCGGTGGATTGCTCAGGTTCGGGCGGCCAATCAGTGAGCTTACTAGACAAGGCTTGCTTATAGGATATCAGTAGACCAATCAGGTCTCAGTGGTGGGGCGTCAAATCAATGGGTGGGTCCACCCCGGTAGACCACACAGTCGAAAACAGCTTAACAAAATGACGACCGTGAAAGCTCCACTGGCGGTCGAAAAATTATTTAACCAACGAGGTGATTGCTCTCCCACACCACTGCTGAAAATAACGTGAGCTGATAAGACCGGATACAGTGAGCAGCTGCTCGGCCTGGTGAACGAATTGGTGTACACCATTCAGCGTATAGGAGCGGTCAGTGTTGCTAAGGCTAACGATCCCGAACGCAGCTTAGTGGGATAAATCGGCATTCACGTGTGGTCTGTTTGGTCGCACATAATCAACCATTTATTTTCCATCCCGGATAACTTCATTGTGATCTGTGTCATCTGAAGCTTCCACGCTGCGAACACATCGCAGTCAAGTAAATTGTCGTTATTCGACTGTGTCGATCATGGGAGATCGGTTAATTCTTACGACTATCCAAAAACAAAATACCCATCAAGACGATTTGGTATATCCCAAAGGTGCTTTCTCGTGTTACTGCTACCTCATCAGGCCTGGGATGAGTCTCGAGCAGGTACCGCATCTCACCCCGTTTAATGAGTGTTGATTGTACCGCTTCAACTTAAGCACTCTAATATTTTTGGGCCCAGAATTTTACCCGGCTAGATACACTCAAGTGTCCTTCACAAAAGAAGCAAAACACAGGACAGATAAAGATCTTCACTTTTGATGGTCGCTATCCGTAGACAAGAATGAATCCTAGGTTCTCATGGTAGATTGCTGTTGAATGACTATCAAGTCACTGTCCCATGTTACACACCGGTACATGTAGTGCAATTACCACAACGGTTCTGCGCTATGGTCCGTACTCACACCGGATGAAGGATTTTCACATTCATCTCTGGGACATTGAAAGGTGCCTGAGTGACAACTCTGACTGAGTGCATAGCGCTTGTTCCCACCAAACTACTCACACGTGTGGTGAGTGAAGCAACACCTACTTGTAATCAAAATTTTACTTTTTTGTTTATTTCCATCATTTGACTGACTGTACCTTGATTGTCCCAAACTTTACTTCGTAGTGTCTTCGCCTTTGGTCCGCATCTCTTAACGAACGGATTTGCAATTGAATTTATGTTGATATAGTACATTATACGTTTCTTGTGTCAACTCACTTCACAATGGTCCCCTGAAGATGTAGAAGGACATTCGCACTTCTCAATTGAACGGATCGGTGTTCCGACGCTAGTTTTCATTTCGCTCATCGCTTGGTAGATTCGGTACTTGACACTGTTAGTTCGCATGGGAAAGCAATTTGAAGAGTGTTATGCTTCGTAATAGATGGTCAGTATTTCGGTATAGCAATTTGACAAAGAATAGAACAGCATGTTCAAGGTAGGGACGGCTGGTTCTGGAGGTTGACCATTCCGTGAAGGTTTTGAACAGTCAGAACCTTACGTTGAGACTGAAGATTGCTCTTGCTCTATTCTTCAATGCAGTATTTCTTCTATTCTTTTGAGGGTGCGGTTGTGTATTCAAATGTATTACTACCAGTCTCTATTTCCGAGTATAACTGATGATTATCTCGTATAACCACGCGGCTGCTAATCTATTCCGCTCTTGATGGACGCCGAAAACCGGCCGGTATGATCAAATCCTTCAAACAGATTTGAAGAACTTATTGCTTGCTATTTAATTCATTACTATCTTTGCGGACCAAGCGCGCTAATCGGGTCATACCAATTTCTGGAAGATGGAGCTAAAGGAGAAGTGGTTTCAGTTCTCCGGACGAGATAAAAGCTAACACGATATCACAGACTCTGAAGAGGAAAAACCCTGACAGCAAGGTGGCATCGTTCCACGAGCTATCTGCCCCATGCACCGCAGGTGCTACGACTTTCGTTAAGTGACCTAAACTGTGGGCTGGATCAACCTCTGGCTGGATGAGAACTGTGACCTACGGAGAAGCGGCTCGAGCTTACGAACCACAGATGAAGCTTCTCGGTATGGGCTATCTTTCTGTTTTTATTTTTGTGAATCTAAAAGTACGTAAACACGTCCCGGTGTCCCTTGAATTGCAATGGATCGTGTGTAAATCAAGTTCCATACATCATACAGTGTAGAGGTTATGAGAGGCTATATGTTATGTGTTTACCCTCTCAAATATGAATGCGAAGTCAAGTTCAGTTGTGAGTGCCCCCTTAGACGGATGAAGAACTACTCGTTTAATGCACCGGGAATCCTGTGGCCTGTTGTAGAATGTGTAGACTTTATATATGTATTTATGCATTTATGTATTTATAACTAACCCATATCCATATTCGTAGAACTGATGATTTGTTTCAGGCCTGGTCTAATCGGAAATGAACTTGACTAGTGGCCAGACCGTAACCACATCCCATACCAAGAAAGCACATATAAACATCATCTGTCGTCGATCAAGTATCTATGGCTTTCATTGGGTTTTGCCCCGGTGGACGGCCAGAAAGACGTAGATGCACGTGTTGAGCACAACAATAGCTAACTGAGAAGTGCAAAGAAAGTACATACAACCCACTGTAAATTGATGGATAAGCCAGTTTCCCTATACCGATTCGAAAAGTCTAGTAGATGAGGACTTACGTGACAAGTTTGGGCCTGGCTTCCGGCATGAAAAGTCGCACACTGAACGAAGTAACATTCATCAAAGCCAACATGAGCTCATTACGACTTGGTCGAACGCGAGTATCAACATCGACAACACGTGTCAAGACCCAGTCGGATTCTCGCAACCAAATCTGTCGATAGCCATCTTGTATGGCGCTGGGAGCATCATCCTGCATTCATGGTACAAGACACGAACGACAGGCATATTATCCATAAATGAAGTTAAAGGGGCCTTATTATCATTAACACGGTTTGGTTAGAAAATATGTTACCAGAAGAATTCAAAAACGCTAACTCCCAAAAACTGTGAACAAGCATTGAATGACTTACAATGTCTCGTAGCCGAATGGAATGTTAGGTCAATGATTAAAGCCTAGTGGAGCGCTTAAGGTAGAAGCTCTAAGCAGTGTAGAAGGGTTGAATATTCAAAAATGTACTCTGTGCACCTGAACGGGTTACCGAAATTTAAGCAGCAGAGGGTGAGTTGGATCAAAAATAAAGGCTTGGAAAAGCCCATATTGTGTGCTCAAAAACGCTCCAAATTATCGTGCAACCCATTATACAACCGCAAAGTAGAGTCTTTAGCACGTCCCACCGTCGAGCCACAGCAGAAATGCGACTTTGTTAGGCATGCGACATTTCGTTATTATGTGATACTGCTGTCGCTGATTAAACAATCCTATATATTGTCTGGCACTTTACTAAACATCAATCGGATAAGCACTTTCCATTTTGTCGAACGCTGTACTATTCGGCCATGAGTACAACTCACCCAAGCAGTTGATCAGCGACTCGTGCCAAGGGGCAAATATTTTGACTAATAACTGGAAGGTCTCGAGCTCGAATTTCTCTGGAGGTCAGTGGGAGGAGCGCCCCTGAGGATTCTAGGCAAAGATAAAGAACCTTACAGTTCCACGGCCTTTCTGCATAGAGGCACTTCCATTGGAGGATTAAGTCTAGTAATTGCATACAAACTTTGGGAACTGAGGTGCCTGTGGTGAGGTTTGAACAAGGTTTAGTGTACGTGGGCCAATACTATATTTAAAACTGTATTGAAAGGCACAAATCATTTTAGCAGGATATCTAAATATTAGTAGCTCCGGTGGGTTTGTTGGCTGTTGATCAGGTGGCAGCTGATCTGTTCGCCGAGCTTAGTAACTGATTTGCAAACGTTTCGCCATTGTGCAAAGGAATGTCGTCACTACATGGTTGGGTGGGTAATTCCTCTCATTCTGATTGTGTTTCTATTGAGGCTCTGAAGAGTAGTTAGTAACCATAACTTCAGAAATTATATAGGCGCATGCAGAATTGGGAGAATTACCCACCCAACTGAGTACTGATGACGTCCCGCGCATGGTGACTAAACGTTTGTAAGTCAATTTCCAAGCTCTGCGAACACATCAACTGCCACCTGGTCAACAGCTGACGGATCATGTTTTGTACTAATATATTCCCATTATGATTGTTATTATCATATAATGAGTGCACAAAGGAACAGAACCCATAACAAACATACAATAATTAGTGCAACGACTCACAGAAGGCTGATATTCCAATTGTACTCGTCCACCGAAAGCGACCATTTTTGCATCCACTCGATACGGACGACGAACGATGAGACTACCAGCCACATCAGTGTTGGGTCCAACACCAGCACCACCATTGACCACGAAACCACTAGGTTGATCCGGTGGATTCAAGTGACAATCCCCCATGGGAAGGCATTCAGTTAACAGTTCAATCACCACACTTCCATAGTTTCGGGTCTGAAAAGGATAGTGAGTTGTGGTTGCTGAGGCCTGCTGGTAGGATATGGCAGATAAGTGGACAGGTATCAGAAATCATCTGAGGGGTTTAGGAGCACTCGGCCTACTGCTTGGAAGCATTATGTAACGAGATGCCATACCTATTTGTTCATATATATTCGTATTAGTTTGACACCTCGTACACACTGCACCTAGCCAGCTGAGGTGAATTCCCAATTTAGCAGTTGGACGGATGAAAAACTAACCTAAGTATTATGGTTGCATCCCGGCAACTTACTTACTGCATGTTCATTATGGGCTTCTGAAACGAATACAATCTCTAGAGCTTAAATGGGGTGCTTGATCACCCCAATTGGCAAGGTTGTCGAGGGATTCAACCTCCCATTAGCAGACGAGTGGCTCCGAACAGTCTGAGGAGTACCAGGATTTGGAGATGCCTTCGTGGAGCAAGATGTGGTCAGTCCTGACGGACCCAGATACTAGCTTCATCCACCCCATCCGGACTCACCCGGTAGAAGCATAAAGTTTCCCGTTGGGACCCAGCCCATTACAAAGGATTATATAGTTTTAGAGAGCTTTGGTAAACACTCGGTGAATTTATTGCTGAGCAGCGTTTCGCTTTTGACACAAAAGCTTCGTCAGGCCAAGTGAATAAATTACCAGGTTGACCGAGATTCAGGGCACGCAGAGGACCAGTCGGTGAGATTTCTTACAACTGGCCGAATTGATCGGCGCTGAATGTCACTTGGTTAGTGAGGATGATTGACAATTAAGACAGATGGGTTTGTGGGATTATCATCAAGCTGAATCAGTATTTTTCGGCCTTGCTTGCCCTATCTAGGACATCTTGACAAAATATTCTTCTTGGGTAACATTCAAAGATGTTTGGTCTCTGTGTGCTAAGAGGTCCTAGTACAGCTTGACTGCGATTGGTGGGGACTAAGTGAATCTTATTTTGCGTAATTTTTTTTACCTTAGACCCAGGACATTTCACTGATAACCTCAAGCCTCCTCGTATCAGCTCGGTTGATCTAAAACTACTCTCCATACACTTGCTAGTTCTACGCCTGTGAGCCTACTCTCTACTTTCAAAATCGAAACGCTGCCAGCAATAAATCCACCAATGGTTTACCAAACCTCTGAAACGGTGACTACTTAGTCAGTTCCGTACCCCTGCTAATCCGGGCATTCTCTTTGATAACATCCGCGTTCTACATATACACTGTTTCACCAAAGATCCACAAATTTTCATGACATGATTGTGAATGAAGATTTCTGGAGGGCGGTATGAGGCCATGAATGATTCGGCAACATAGACCAGAAGCGCCCGTTCCCATCGTGATCGATCAACTTCTATTCGTTAAGTTTTGACACATTGTACTAATTGTACAATACTGTTGCCCCATAGTGCATTCTAAGCTCACAAACCGATGGCTTTTTTTGGATCCTACGTAATTTCTTTAAGTGACAACGCACAATCAGTATGTTTGCCATGGAAACTCTTCTTACTGTCACTGCAGTCCCTAGCATGTGACAGCATGCTACCCTCTTCTCTAGCCTTGCAGTCGATATCGGAGGAACTACGTGTCCCAACATCCCTTCGCAGTTTGTTTTGTGCAAGTACTGTGCGATCAGCGCTGTACTTCCGGAATGTCTTTGAACGTCTTATAGCGGTCCAGTGGTCCGTTGAACTTTTTTGGAACAGGCTAATGCTTGTGGTAGAGTAGTTTGGTGGTATCATTGCAAGCTTTTGTCTCAGAGTAGGATGGAAACTATGACGCAGTTTGGATATGAATGTCGTACGATTCAGGAACAAGTAGGCGAAATATGTTGCAACAACCAAAGTGTTCGGCTTATTTGGATAAAATACGAAAACTGAGCGTTCCCGGAGTAGCCATGATCGAACATGACGATCTACTGACTAATTAGTTATTACTATCGAAATTCTGAGTGGTAAAAAACGTACACCAGACTTCTAGTGCTAATCCATACGTGCTAAACTACCCTACTGGTACACTTTGGCATCTGGTACAGTTTTTCCCTAACTTTTAGGAAAAAAAGTTTATTTCTAGGTACTAAGGATCCTTGGAAATTGTATCACCTTGTAAAGACCCTTTTTTCATCCAATGGATCACGGGGAATGTAACCAACGTAGAAAAATGAACTTGTTTGAAGGCGGACAGTCAACACCATCATGACAACCATTAGTCTGACAGCCACAAGTCCGAAAACTACTGGGGCAAAACAGATGATTCTAGCTAAAAATCTAACGTGACGCCAAAAGAACTCGTCCAAAGCTGGGATGCGTTACTACAAAGTGAAATGAACGAACAGCCATTACGTACCAGTGGGCCTTTAAGTTCCGGGATCTCCAAAAATGTTGGTCGATGATCCGAGAAGCGCCAGTTGAACTGACTCACGCCAACAGTCAGATCATTGTTACCACGATCTTTCAATCCAATATCCAACTGAATCAATGCCCCACCTGGGGTGCTTGAGTGATCGGAAGCGATGATCTGTGTATAAATGGGTAGAAAAGAAATGAAAGTGTGGACAATTCATTACTGTCATTTGACGAGACAAATAAGAGCGTCCAACTCAGAGCAGAGAATCATCATATAATCAAGCATAGCAACTAAAATACCCCTTTGAAAGGAGAATTGGATGAAACCCGCAGACGAAATAACCAATAAAGACATCGGGTGAGAAGAAGGTATATCTCTGAATGAGTCTGTTTAACACTGAATCGCCCTCGCAATTAGTGGTACCCACATGCTACTAGCTGATTTGCGACTTCGTCGGAGACAATCTGTTTGATTTCATTTGAGTTAATTACAGTACATTGTACTCGTAAAGTTGCTGAGAGCCCACCTCAAAGGATTAACGGAAACTCGGGCACTATGCCCAAGTGACTACTCCTCAGCAGAGTCAAACAGGTAATGAGTTATCGGTGAGTCTTCGGCAAACTTATGGGTAATATGTTTTGCCGGGAGAAGTTGCTGCCATGACAAGTCCTGATCAGTCAGGCTATTTTTAACCACCAAATACCATTACATTTATGTTTATAGTCTATGGAGTTCTACAGCTAATGACTATTTGGTCCAAAGGGAAATTCCATATTTTCAGATAAGTAGTTCCGCATTGTCATGATATGAGACTGAAGATACCCCAAGTTTGTTTGTGCGGTTCTAACGCGTACCTAGACCGATTTACTGGACTCCTACGTCGAGGACTCTAGCTTCAGACGTGGCATGGAGTTCTAAATAAGCTTCGGATGAATGAACCCCAGAAAATGGTCATGAAAGAAGTAAATGAACATCCACCATGTGAACGTTCAAGTGTGATGCTAGGTGTAAAGACGTGAGTGACAGTGTTATACCTAGTATGAAACATCACGGTTGCAGTTAACCACATATATCGATTATCGATTGCATCCCTTCGTTCGTGTAGTGCCCATACATGGTACTCAAGAATTCATACCACAACAAAGAATTTTCGGAATTAAATGCCAGTCATGACCTTGCAACTGTGGACTTTTTGTTGTACTCATTTTGTCCGTGTTCGAGAACCAGCACTCAAAGCAATTTTATACCCACTAAAATCCTCTGCTATTCAGTCCTCCCAGCAAAGTGATCCAGATAACGATTGTGAAAGCCTTTTGCGCAGTGGTTATGAGATCTTTTTCCTTTCCTGTAGTTGAACGAGACGGAAGCTGGGGGCAATGGAAAAGGTAACTTCAGATTGCACCAAGGTCATTTTGCGCCTCAGTTTGGCATATTCATTATGAACTTCAAACGAGATCCAACAGTTTTTATACGGCTATTCTGGTAGCTGGAGAGACAAAAGAGACCAGTCGAAGTGATACAGTTGCTTTGGTGAGTTTACAACAAGCGTGTCCTTCATTCATAGCCTGTGCTGTAAGTTACTCAACATGTTACTCTGAAAGAAGACCAAATTCTAATTTTCTGAGGTTGCCCATCTCTGAGAGCATCACTTTACTGCCTTCTAAATGAATGGAATACTTACCTCAACGCTTTTTTCCCTCCCGCGGGATGATCGAAATCCGGTAAGCAGGCTACATTTGGGTTTCTGACTCGACGGGAAGCAGAAACAGGTGTAACACCCTAAAGGGTAGTCTATATTGAGTCCAAATGTTCCTGGTTTACATTCGTCACATCTGTCACCCTGGGAGTTGAAAATGATGCAACAAGAAAAGGAGTTATGATGAGGACAGTAAGGTAAGACGTTTATTGTCGTACTGTCAACTACGCTGTTCACATACTTTTACCAATCTGAGTAAAACCAGATCATAAGTAGGATTTTGTGGTTTGAGGAAAAGTTTGTGCTATTTCCTAAAAACAAGTGACACAATGAAACTTTCCGTAAAGTGGCAAATCACTGGAGTATGTTTAAAGAGTTTCTCCGTTATACAGACAAGTTGTGGTCACGTTTAAAATTCAACTAGAACTGAGCAAGTATTCTTAAACTGCCTAATGCATCATGATAGATTTCTACTTTTGGACCAACAACAAAGCTTAGAAATTGACAAAAACCAAGGCCTTTACGGGATGCCTCAGGGAATCAGGAAGAAGCACCTTTTTGCTAAGGCGAACAGTTGACTGTGGTAGGGTTGTTTTTTGGAGTGTTATAACCAGTTATTCGCAAGCTCTATCGTTTTCGCTGTTAACTAGCCTCGTCCGTCAACGGACTTAGTTGTTGCATGGACTATCCTGCTGCCCCCAAATAATCCATAAAAAATCAAGTGTCATTGATTTTCAGTTTTTAGGAACGACATTTTCAAATTGACTTTTGAGGTAGGTAGGCAGATTTTCTGCCCACTCAATGCTGATTAAGTTGACAAACACAAAGCCGTTAGGAAACGAGAATGCGGTAGGAAATGGCTAGCCAATGCCAAAACAACTTACGTTATCTACCAACAGAAATAGGGACATTTGATCAGGCAGTAGTGAGACTAAAATAAGGCCATATGCACTACTGTGTTTGAAACTCGCGAGCTTTGACGGAGATATTAAGGCTATCAGACCGGAATGGATGCTTCAGTGGTTCTTTGCATAACTTCAAATTCCATCTGCCCTCCACCACTCCAGATCGAAGATAAAGGCACACGGAAGTGCTTATTCAATAGGGCAAACGCCGCCTTTCTGTAGTATTACGGGTTGACTTGTAGATTTACATCAAAGCCAAACTGGTACGATTATCGAATCACATAATAAAGCGAGTGCATGGCAGACAGACAAGCAGCAAATGACAAACAAAACTGGTTGGGCTGTCACGACTACATTTACCGAAAGTAATATAGAATATACATTTTTTACGGGAACTGGGTACTTTTACATGAAAGTGGAATGACATTTATGACGAAACCGGGTCAAGCCTTAACCCTCAACCCTTCAGACACGAGATCATGAATTGTCGGTGGACAGCGAAAATCTCACCTGAACATTGGTCTTGCAAAAGCAACTCCCGTCAGTTGGATTGCACAACGTAATGGTAGATTCCGTCCCGTTTGGCCGTAAGCTTCCAGCCGGGTCACACTCACATGGACGACAATTGGGGTATCCGTAATAGCCAGCATCACACTGATCGCATGCTCGTCCTGTATAGCCCCGCTTACAGGAACACTTCCCACTACCCAGGTCACAAGTGGTGTCCGCGCCAGACACCGAACCCACTTCGGAACAGTTGCAATCCTGGCGTCATCAGAGAGAAAATATGTTTTTAAGTTCGCTGATTTTAGACCTTTAGGTGTGAGGGACCCGCATTCGAAATGCACTGTTTGCTTTCTGAGTGTCCTCAAAGTCAATGACACAATAAAGCTGACAAAAACACAAATTGTGAATAGTTTCTGAGTGTAGCTTCTGCTATCGGTCATCTTTTCGACACAAAAGCCTAGATGGATGTCATTGTAGGGTCTTGTTGAACACAGAGATATCCTCAAGTCACAGCAGTAGACCAAAGTTTACAAGTGGAACTTTCTTAGCAGACAACGAATACCGGATACGACTGACAAATGTATGAATACACAGTCTACCGAAAATAGTGAGCTAACCAAATTGATTTCTTGGTCCCGGCGTTCGCACAAGACTGGCTAGTGGTCGCACGCGCTGTGGTACTGTTGAGTAAATGAAAACGCTTGAGTTCTTACTATCTGGACTTGATGAGTCCCGCTTTGGGTGAAGCTAGTAGTGGATTGCTTTTTCACGACCCCCCAAGTTCTGATTCAGTGGACCAACACGTATTGGTGAGGAAAGCGTTGTTATGAGTTTTTCGAATAGGGCTGGACGACCAGGGACATATGTGTAGATATTCGATCCTCATCACTAAAAGCTGCAATGAATTAACTGTGTGGTTGATGACACGGAAAAAGAAGGAGACTTAATAACTTGGCTATTCATGATTATTGGCTGCTTGCTCCTCTTAGTAAACTGGTTTTACCAGGATCGGGTGAGCTGCAAATGTATTGCTTTCACCATAAGTGGTACATATCAAAGTTGGGTATATGATCGGCTGAGAAACCAACAGAAGATACACTAAAACTTACTTTGCAACCGGTCACTGGATTGTAGTCCCAAGATCCTTTGGTACATTCCTCACATCTGTCACCCTGTGTGTTTGGCGGGCAAATACACTTGCCAGTTATCTGATCACAGAGCTGACCGTTTGGACATGATGGGCACGCTGCGTTGGAAACAAAGTATCCATTATATTATCAAAGATTGTGGACATGACTGGGATACCGCAAATTGATGAGAGAAGCGAGGGCAGATTGACAGTAGCATTTTATTATTCATGAATCAAAGCGGAAACTGATCGAATAGCCCATCACTCGGAAAAGTGATGGACTTTGATGCTCTCAGGAAGCGCACTCGTTTATCAAGACTCTCACTGCTCGGAAAGCTAATTCAGCTAGCCATCCGACCAATCAACCTCTATCCACGGCTCTATGAAAACTCATAATCTGAAGCAGACCATTATGGTCACATTACACTATTTTTCGACCGCTCTCTGGTCATCGTTGGTCATTGGTGGCGCCCTGACATCAATATAGTACGTACGTAGAGTGATACCAGCACAAGTACTACCTTATGGTTACCTTTCCTCACCTTCTAATGGTTTTCTCAAACTCACCTCATGTTACCACACCTAGTGGTTCCCACTTGGTCACAGTAGTCTCATCTTAATGAATGTTCCGTTACTTGGATTTTGAGTCCGCTCGATCACCTTGTCCTCTTACTGGTTAGTTGACAAACCATGACAGGCGGTATTGTGCCATTAGACACTATCTGATTCCTTCAAAAACAGGGTAATTGATAAACTTTTTACTTCTTGGGTTGCCCTTGTTGGGAAAGGCCGCTAATTAAAGAATGGCTCATATATCGGCATCCATTAATCACTATCAGTTTTTCGGTATGATCAAGAGTGTTGGCCCTCGGTGTTCCTCGTTCACCACAGCCTTCATTGAAGTTATGACTTCACAAATTCTCTAGGCAACCCTTCTTCAAGTGAAGCTTTAAGAACTACGTTGTATCCAGGACCTCCCAGTTACAGAATAATGGAATGATTTTGTTCAAGCAAATTTCACTGACGCCCTTTAGGACCGGACTAAGAAAGTCTCCTTCAACAAGTTCCAACTGGTTTATTTTATTATAAAGAGACTACCCGTTCTTCTGAAACCAGATTTGGTTTGTTACTGATACTAAGATGCTTCCTTATCAAGAAGACTGATAAGAAATGGGTTAGGTAGTCGATGGAAGCTGTTGAGTACAAGTGTACCCAAAAGAGTGTCATGCTTGCACTGATAGTGTAAATATGTAAAACCATCGAAATAGAATCCACTCACGCTGGCATCCCTTTGCGGACACGCCGAAATAGCCCGGTTCACATTCGGTACACTGGCGTCCTGCCACATGTGGTGCACACCGACATTGACCAGTCTGCATATCGCAACCCACTGCTCCACCCACCGTCCCGTCAATAATCGTACCGATCCCACAATCACAGGCCAGACAGTTGGGGCCGGTCACATTCCAGAAGTATCCAGCCTGCAAGATGAATACAGCCAATGTAAGAACAGGATATTGCTATTCCTTAATTTATCCAGTGCTGGTCTCAAACTACTAGTGAACTATATTGAGAAAAAAATGAGAATAGTGACAGTAGCTTACAAATGTTTATTCAAGGCGGACCACAAAATACTCGGTTTAAGCATTCGATGGACATCCCAATGAACCACCAGAGACAGAGAATCTTTTATAGGCCTTACAAATCCGGTCCAACTTTAGTGGTTTACTGTGTCTCCATCTTTTTCAAGTCCGACAGTTAAGCAGAAGTATTTACTACCCATGACGATGATTGTGATGACGATGATGGTGAGTGAGAGGGAGGATTGTGGTGATGACGATAAGGATTCTCAATATTCCATCCTGCCATGATGTACTACGATGGTGGAGCCGGTACCGGTTTCCCTTCCTCCCTATCGTCAACATCCCTTTATTTGTTATTCTGCTGCAAAATTTCTTAACGAGCCTGTGCTTCCTGTCTTCTACTGGAAAAGGTGTTAGGAGGGGTTAAAGTGATGATGTGTCGTCTGAAGTGTCATTGGTCTATTTTGTCAAGGATGCCACCCACCTCACTTACTGGTTCCATCGCTTTGTTTATGGACACTTTTTATCTACATGTGCACAAGTAAATATCATCAATTTCGGACTTTAATACTCAAACTTACAAAGTTACATATTTGGGACAGATATCGACTTGACCACACTGTTTCTCAACTAAACTGCTTTGAAGTTTTTAGACTCTTCCTGGTAAATGCTCACCTGTGTTGCTACAGTGCTGCTCCTTGTAGCAGCGGTCAAGGGGTCACAAAAAGGTCCTGTGGTCCTGTGCAATCTACTCTTCTAGGCTTTTAATGTGAGCTCAAGTATGCTTGATCATGACCGAGTTAATTAACAGAGAAGTAAATCACCAATATGCCAGTAAGGCACTGTTGGCCACCCGCACTTCTTAAAACATACTAATGAATTTGAGTCGCGTTGATCGTATTAGTTCTATAGTTTTAGAAAACCTACAAAACCGCGATCAAAACATGGAGATCAACTGAGTTCATGCCTAATTTTGCGTTCAGAGCGTTCACAAATGGACGGAAAACATGGTAAAACTTAGAACATACTGGTAGTAACAACACCAGTTGGCATTGCTTACTTTACATTTGTCGCAGGTGATTCCCACTACGTTTTCTCCACACTTACAACGTCCATCCTCAGGATCACAAACCCGATCGATAGCACGGCTAGAACACATACATTCTGTAATTGAAAAAAAACAGAAAGAGGTGTACTGGCCTTATATAGTGCGCAAAATACTACTTGAAAATAACCAGTCATTCTTGAATTTCTCGGATATCTCAGTATTTGGAACAATCAGTAAACTCCTTATGTGGAAGGTATTCGGGTCAGCTTTCGAAATCATCTAAATCAGTCTACTACCAAGACTATGTCAGGGAAAGTGGAAAGGCCGCCTCGGCAGTGGTCAAAGCAAGCACATATTCAACAATTGCAACAATTTTTACCAATCGCGACTAAAACACAAACTTCACCAAATTCCCATAAATTCAACTTTTAATTTCCGCGTGCAGTGAATGGAAGGAGACTCACCTACTTAAATTGCTGTCTAGTGGAACATAGAATGCTTCAATCAGATTTGAATCCTCGCTGTGGGTGTGTCAGCCTGTCGTCCAAAGTTTGAAGCAATTGCCTCATTTGTAAGGTGGGTTGTGTACGTCACAACATCATGCAGGAAAACCATGGCACCCTCTCAGTTGCCACGGCAATAATGAGGCTGGAAGTCCCACTGTGTCTTCGGGCTCCTTTCCAGAAATATCAGTTTGTGGAAATCGCACACCTCACCACTATAGGTCCACCACTGAAAGCCTGCTAACATAATTCTGGCTGTTTTATTCATGCATCAAATACAATAATGCCTCCGTCTCTTCTGTCACTAGGAGTTGCATAACTCCAATCAAAGTTTCGGATGATGCGATTCGTGATGCAAGTATTCTCTCTTGGACATGGCCGTAATTCATCCATGGACCTTCTGTCACGTCTGTGTATTCCAGGTGTGACGTGTGTTGCAACACACCAAGATCCAACTCGAAGAATCTCTGTGGCTTTGAATAACTTGTCAGGTGACTTCAGGGGGCAACCAAACATCCTCCTTTTGCCTTGTCAGAAGTCAATATTCTAATTCCACGTACCTTTTTGCTTGAATTGATGAAATCTGCAGATGGCCTTTGTGCTTTTGCAACAACTTAGCTTTACTAACTGCTGTGTCTTTTTGAGGTAAAATTCAACATCTCTCATGATCATGCCGTACTGACCCGCATGTCGTGCCTCGGTTTTGCCCAATGATTGGTGGTTAATCACGGTTCCAATGCAAGGACCGTGCGATTACTGGTCATAAGTCATGATTAACCTAACTCAGCATCACTCAACACATGAGCTGCATGCCCAGTATGTTCTAAAGTTATTGATAATTATTACATTTGTATTTGTCAACCTATGGTTGTTTGAATCATCTGTCTGGGATGTCTCCAAAAGCATTTCACGACTCTCGAGCACAGTAGCCGCGTTAAATTAGTTTGACTGCATCCATGTTCAAGCTCAAATATGCGTTTCACGTCGTTTCGTAAAATTCGGATGCCAGCATACCATCCTTAATATCCTCAATATGAAAATGTCAGAGACATGTTCTCGAGGAGTAGTGACCCAGTCCACAAACCGAATTCTACCAAGCACATCCTGTTTTCAAAGTTACATTGCAAGCTAACGTATTTTCAGTCGCCCCTAATTGCATTATTTTGAGTGTGATAGGTTTATTAGAGCTTTCATCTGTAAAACATCTGGCACACAAAACATGGACAAGTGCCATATTCAAGGTGATCTTATTTGTGTCTGCAGAGCTTCTCTGGTTTTTGGCATGGGTCGACTTTACAGGTACGATTAATTCTCACTTCAAGCATCAAAGTTTCTTCCCTGTACTACGAATAAGCAACCAACCTGTACATCTATCCGGGCCAAGACTGTAGTATCCAGGACCACACTTAGAACAGTCCAGAGTGCCACCGAATCCATGTTTGCATACACATTGCCCAGTCACCTGATCACATGGAGGTCGGATATTCTGTTGCGTACCAAGAGGGCTACACTGACATGGAGGACATCCTGCGTCCACATTGCCACGACCGGCCACACAGCGATCACAACGCACGCCTTCATAACCAGGTCGGCAAGTACACTGGCCATCACCAAGTCGACAGGTTGGAGATACACTTCCCATCTCATGACAGTTGCAAGCTATAGGTTGGAGTAAGAGAGAAGTTCAAGAAAAAAGGCGCGCAACAAAACGAAACAGCAAACTCTGAACCACAAAACGGAATTGCTCACAAGAAAGATTTCTGCACAGCTGGACAAGAAGGTCAACCTCAGTAGCAAAACAACTAAAACTATCAGTAATATTTTGTGTTTGAACTTGTTCAGTTAGTTTAACCAAGTTTCTATGCAGTTTGGTAGCTTGTGTGAACTTTCAGCATTTCAAGTTTCCCATACTCTCCTTTAAATGCTGCGATCTTTGGTAATACAGCTGTTGACTATCAAAGAAGATGAAAAGTGAATTCTTCTGAGAAAACTATCACTGGGTTTCCTGTGTGCACTTTACTAAGGAGTGGCTCCTATTCGATTCGGTCCCTTTGGGTCAAATGCCGTAATTTAGGAGCTTTCCAAGGTAGTCTCATTCCCCGCAGACACTTACTGGTCATGATTGGTTCGCTTATTACATGTCGAATGTTCATCCAGATACTACATAACCACTTGAGTTTTGTAACTGTATAAGTCGTTCAACCGTCTGATGATGAGTTGTAAGTTTTATTGGCATCAAATTCGGTATCGTGCTGAGTGCCTAGATTTCATCTTCATCAGATGCCCGATGCAAACTTGTTATGCCATACAACGGGCATTTTTAGCTAGCTTCCTTAGGGCACTTTGGGAGCGGGCGACACCACTGCCGTAGACTCACTCACGTTACCAACTGACTACCTCATTCACATCTCACGAAGTCGCCGATATGATGTAACATAATAAACCACGTCACGACTGAAAGGCGCAGTCATTAGGCTTACGGGTGATGGTAGGTGATTAGTTCCGCTGTCGTGGCTGAACAGCCTATAGATTTTCTTTTAATGGAAGCTGTAAGTCTTCTACGTCAGCTGTTAATTTGGGTTCACTATGCTGCCGATGTACGACTCTTAAAAACTCACTTCTCACCCCACTTTTTCGCACAAATGCCTACCACGCTTGCTATGGCACACTCACCAGGTAGTGCAGCTACCTGAAAAATAATTGCTTTATAAAGTCATACTTATTACTACCACTGAAAAAAATGTATGCACCTATTGATCCCTGTGAGTAATACCTGCTCGTAGTCTACGAAAGGAAAGTGCTTCTTTTTTGACGAGACAGCAACTCCCAGGTTAGTACTTTTGCGAATATCTGAGACAATTTACTGAAAGATGACCTTTCTGATGGACGGTCGATTTATTTTTCTGCTTATTAAGGAGGAAACTCTGTAAAGTCCAATTCGCAATACTATGGGAGTGGAGCTCACAAAATAACGATGGATGGTGTATCCAACCATCTTTACTGACAAGTCGCTGGTGTGAAGTTACAATAAAGAAGTAATAGGTTATGATTAAAGAGAAAACGATCGGGGCAAATTGTTGGACACTGGTGTAACGCCCTGTCTTCATCGAATATGATCAAATCTGCTCACAATATGTTTGATCAACCACCAAGTACAGGCAGTGTGAGAAAGGAACGGTCGCTTATGTATTCACACTTAAGTGGACAGCAGAAGTGAGGATCACAGAGAGATATCTAAGCTTTCAAGAAAAGCAAAGGAGAAGCCCACTTACGTCTACAAGCCTGTCCTAGAAGCGGATCTCCGTGTGTACCTTCGGCACATGCATCACAGCGAGGTCCGGCCGTGTTGAACCCACAAATACACAGTCCAGTTGTACCGTTGCAACCAATCGCCCCACGACCACAGTCACATTTTCGGCACGGAATTCCCTTATCTGGTTGTCCATAGTAACCTTCAATGCACAGCTCGCAATAACGCCCCCGAGTGCTACGCGAAAACAAGTGCAGAGTACCGTATCACGATGCAATTGCGACGAGTACTGTGTTGTTCAAGTAAGGAGTTGGTATGCACTGTACTCACTGGAGGTACTTCGAATAGCGCTTCATATTTATGGCAAATAAATCTAACAAGAGGAACTACTCAGTGGACTTGATTAGATAACATCTGAGGACTTGGGCACCGTACTAAGAGATAATTGGCGGTAGACGGAGATATTGTTCACAATTTAAATACCAGTACAACTCGAACTTACTGGAAGAACTGTATTTGAGCTCAACCTTCGCTAAGTTAAAGAATAGCCTCTAGGTTCAGAGGATGGGAAACCCCCCACATAAAAACCAGCATAACGACTGCACTAAGAACAAACAGTTGGAGGACTGTCTCTCAGAAGCTGCGATCACAAGAGGAGGATAAAAAATTCTCGGCGAAATACAGACGAATATTGGGTGTCGGTCATGGAAGAAAATGCATTAGACGCTGAGCTTTAAGGTGAAAAGTCTAAAAGTTCCCAGACAAGGGCTACTGCTCACGCTGAAGTGGAAAAAAACACTGAAAACTCATTTAGAGTGTCCAAAGCCGGAGAGCATCTGAACGGCCGGTATAGATCAGAAGAGCTAGACAAGAGGTTACATCAACATGGGCGGTTTGCACGCGGATTGAAGTCCAAATTGGCCAAAGCGCGGGCAATACCCAACTAACCCAACATTTGTAGTTGTCAGCGACCCACGAAAATCAATGAAACGCCTCAAGAGGGACCATTAGTTGAAATGGTCTTAACAATCAGCTACCACACTGAGTAGCAAGTTTAATTGACAACTAACAATGGTTTGGTTTGACATGAGAAAGAAATCTCGCTACCTGGGTCCCTACTTGTCTGAAAACCCGATCGAACTTTCAACGTACTCAATAGTTTGTGTATATATTAGAAAATAGTATGTCAGAAAATAATGACTATAGTGACCCCTTTCGAGGCACTGATTGCCGATGGCGGCCTGAGATGAAAACACTACCGAATCCTGGTCAGAATGTTTTCATGTTAGCCAAGAATGACATTTCACAGGCATTTTGTAACTGTGCGACGTTCTTCGCAGAATATGTATTTTCTGGATTGAACATCAAACTGTCGGGTAAAGTTAAACCTGTCATAATTGGCCCACCTTGTTGCGGCGAATTAACCTACACGCTTGACACGCTTGCCCATCAAGGAACGCCTTCGGACGTTTGTGAACATAACACGTTCTTTGTAATCTCAGACTTCCGGACGCGTGAGAGTATACAGGGAGCTCTCAGAAAGCTTCCATACACAAAGCGGTGTCCGTCAGGGATGCCCACTCTCTCTATTTCTATTTACCTTCGTGATCGATGAGATAATGAGGCGAACGCTCGAATGTCTCCAAAACTCCGGTTTTCAAATAGCCTCTGGCGAAAACCTTGTCGATCTGGAATATGCAGACGATATCGTTCTCGTCTTCGAAGAGGAGAAGAAGGTCCAAGTGTTTTTGGACGAACTGATCAAACTCATCCCGTCCTTTGGTATGCATTTTGCACCCACGAAGTGTAAGGTCATGTCCTTGGACATGCACTTACATGCCGTTTACAATTCAGGGGGAGGCACTCGAAGTTGTGGAGCGTTTTAGATACATTGGAAGTCTTATTAGTTCTGACTGTAGTGTAATAAATGAGTTCAATGCACAAATCTGCAAGGCTCGGGTCACGTTTGCTAAGTTCAGACGCCTATGGCGTCAAGTCAGTATATCCCTGAATCTCAAGGGACGTGTGTATCAGGCTACAGCACAGGCTGTTTTATTGTATGGCTGTGACTTGACATGTTCGATCAGCGGAACTGAGACGTCTTCAGGTGTTGGACAACTATTGTCTCAGAACCATAGGTCGTGTGGGTTGGTGTCGGCGAATCCGTAACGAGGCAATTAAAAAGCGAGTTTTCGGTTGTGCAAGGGGGACTTCTATTGAAGAGTGTGTCGAGCATCAGAAGGTGCGTTGGTTAGACCATGTATTGCGCATGCCGAACTATCGTTTGCCGAAGAGATTGTTGTTTTCCGTGGCCAGTTCATGGTGGCGGAAGCAAAGAGGTGGCCAATCCTTGACCTGGTAGAGGTGTATGAAGAAGATTACAAAACTTTCGGGTGCTGTCGGTGCTACTCGCCTGCTAGGATGGGGGCCGCGTGATCCACACTGCATACGGTTGGAGACAAGGCAAGATATGGCTGCTAATCGATGTCACTGGCGTTCGTGTTGTCAGTTTCTATCCAGATTGCCTGAATGAGTGTCTGTAGGTGTAGGTACCCCGGAATGATTGTAGTAAGCTATCACTAGGTCCATTCCCTGTCCACCTTTATTCTCTTCTCCACAATAACGATTTTAGAAAATCATGGTTGTACGGCAGCGAAGCATGTTATGCTGTCCATGATGATGATGCTGATGACGATGATGATGATGATGATGATGATGATGATGATGATGATGATGATGATGATGATGATGATGATGATGATGATGATGATGATGATAATGATGATGATGATGATGGTTGATGATGATGATGATTGATGATGATGATGATGATGATGATGATGATGAACCTATATTAGGGGACAGGTAATTCTGTATCGGTGGACATTTCAATTGCAATATCACTCTCAAGTGAAGTTCGTCGATGCCTCAACGCCGAAAAGCACAGAGAAGCTGCTGAGAACCACCAGCAGTGCACGTTTCACTAACCTTTATGGTGACCCGAGCAGCTGAACACTGTGAACTTATAACCACAAGTGGCTGAAAGGCAATATGTTTATTTCACACCATCAGATCTGTGGATGCTTGTAGTTTTCGTATGAGTAGCCACGTATTCAATGTAGCAGTTGTGTACATGTATCCATCAAAACTTCGCCACTCCATCAAACTGAACAGCACATCATAGGATGATGCATGGACTGCGAGCGCATGATCCAGCTCTAAATTTTTTTAAATCTCTGGCGTTCCCAGCGATTAGTTTCCAGCCTTGTGGATTCACATTCGGTCGTTTGGAGCTTGAAAATAATCAGTGTCCTTTATCACATGAATGAGAAGCCAGATGTCGGTCACCCTAATGAACATTAGACCAGATAGGGTTGGATCCACGACGTCTGTTGTGGGAATTAGTTCGTCCTATTGGCTGTCAATTCTTTACCCCTGTAAGAGAGTTGTTTATTCGGCTAGATGCTTTCCTAACTGTACACTCTTCCGTCAGACCAATGCCAGTGTGGTGCTGAACATCGGAGCCCGAGTAACCATAAAATAAAGACTCACTAATCTTCACAGTCCAAACACAAATAAGGTCGAAGATCTGCTGGAGACGCTTGTTCATTGGCTACACATGAATCTGTCTTCTTATTGGCCAGGTTGGGACATTCACATGGTTGACAAGCCGATGGACTTCCAGACTTTGGATCCCCGTAGAAGCCAGGCGCACAGAGCTCACATTTATCGCCAGCGGTGTTGTGTTGACAGTCCTGAAGTTCGAAGTAGGGAGAAAGATATAGTTAACCTGAGAACGTGATAAAAATGATTGTATATTCAGCGGCATGGACTAAAGTGGTTTGAGTTTTTTTCTGTAATGGAAACGACCATACGTGCCTATGGGACATGTATTCGGAAAGAAAAATCGGTCACATGAGTGAGGCTAGCCCGGATTTGTGCAAATAAACACTCATGCACCATTTTCCCAAGTGGGGTGCGAGTTCATATTCTCTCCCTTATGTCTCTGCTGAAAATGGTATCATTTGAATACCATTTGAATGGAGTGTGCAGCAAATGCTTTCAATGTCGACTTGTCCTGGTTTTCAGGACAATCGATCGATCACTGAAAAACTGGTTGGAAACACTATCAATAAACTGAGTCTTCACCACGTTTGTAATGTATCTCATGACGCAGCTGTGAAGTGTTTTTTATAACATGGCTACAAAGCCCCTGGGCAAAATATGTTGTGCATCGTATCATCTCTAAATGTCAGCCATGTCTGTCGGCTAGGTTCAAACCATGCCGAGTTCTAACCCCGGCGCGGCCAAGATAAAGCAGTGTTGATGAGCTATAGTAAGAGGAAAACTGGGGTCCAGTGCTGCCCCACCCCACTTTGGCGTGGACTCACTAGAATGATTGTTCCAGGACAGGAGGAGGACTGCTCAAACGAGAGTAATGTGAGCGTGAATTCTACGGATCCCGCAACAACCAACAACTAATCAAAGGACAGAACTATAATGCTGATGAACGTCCGCTTGTATTGTTGCAGCCATACTTGTCATTGATTGTGATACCAATGTTTCGGTTAACTAGGTGTTGATCATTTTACATTGAGACAACTGCTTCTCTCCATTCGCCAAGGTATTTGTTGGACTGGGGCTTTCTAGGGTGACAGTCGGGCAATGCTCAGCTACGGAGATTGGGCAAAAAACGCCGTAAACTGTGCAGAGGACAAATTTGTGGGTCCAGCAGACAGGATGACGGTTGCTTTTAGAGGTTTTCCGAGTTCTACAAGCTTTCGCGCAGATTGTATTTATTTGGGAAAAGATTAAAGGTACGCACCGTGACGAACAACTAAAAATGGGCTTTCAACGATCATAATCCACAAAAGTGACTTGTGCTGTGACGCCCCTACAATCAGCATTCATGTGGTACATAATATTATTACTTTTGCATTTGCTGAGAAATGCTTTCCTCAGGAGAAAACATTTCCAGAACATTCCAGAGTATTTCGTCAGCAGAGAAGTTTCCACGTCAGGAATGACCAAGAAGAACTTTGTCACATGAATACGCATCGAAGCAATGAAATTTCACATGAATCCGCGATTTTCAGCAGCTGTTTTCAGGAGGGGGATGAGTTTTCCATTTTATCCGCACTGAGCACCTCAAAAGGTTTTACATACACATGATTCACACTAGCGCAATATAGGCAATGGCAACCATCATCTAGTTTGCTGACGAACTAGTCGCTTTTTCGTCTGGTTAGACTCAAATGGCATCCTTGGCGCAAACCACCTTGGAAGTCCTGAGGAACTAATTAAGAGAGTGGTATATTGGGGCAGTTAGCAATCCGTCGTTAGGGCCATTGGGTAAATCAATCAGGTAGATCAGGCAAGTGGCGCCTTCCCTCCCCCAAATAGCGAGCTTCAGTGCAAAAGTTTCAGCCCCCAGGAATTTTCAACATTTGTTTAGGGGTTTCCTGATTTTTGAAATGAACAATCCACACTCAAATTCACAGCCAGACCCAATACTCCAGGTCAACGGAGCTGTTGTTGACCAGTGTTCTAGGAGCTAAATAGTCATAGGTTTCGTGAGATTCGGATGTTAAATATAGGCATATTTAACCGGGGTACACGCTTGTCCAAAAACGGAGTCGTTTGGGCAGTAACGACGTTAGTGTGGCTGTGACTCACTGTGCATTTACCCGTCCGTTCATCACAGTGAGCCGAATGTCCATGACATTCACAAGGCACGCATACTTCAACTCGGCCGCGCCACATTCCCAGCATTGTAGGTTGCTCTGTTGTGACGTTCACGTCCTGTGACCGCCAGTATCCAAATGCACAGGATTCGCACGAAGTTCCGGTGTGACCAACTGGACAGATACACTCTTCAAGACTGGGGATCCGGCCGTCTGGGTCACGCTCCGCCCTCTCAAGTTTAACTTGGCGTAATCTTCAACGAAGATAAGTGACGGGTACGAAAAGGTGAATTGCTCAGTAAAAAAACTGAAGTAGACGAGTTAATTAGGCCTGAGTGGGTTCAGGGTCAACTATATAAGTTAGGTCCGAAAAATAATGTCGTTTGCACACGAATTTGGTTTTGATAGGAGATTCAATTGGATTCAGATGAATCCCTCGTTTATGGTAGTCTGCGTACCTCTCAAGCCCCAAGGAGAGCGAAACCCTAGGGCAGATGCTCTGGAGGTAACTAGGATGTTGTTAGTAGCAGACACGACACTTAGGGAACGGACACAGCTCTCGGTGGATGAAATAGTTGAGGGCATAAGAGTGTGTTTGAATCTCGACCAGTTTGTTTTGGACACAACTGCTTACTCACAAGAACAAGGTCTTGCAATGGGATCCCCAATATCCCCAGTTTTAGCTAATAGTTATATGGAGGACTTCGAACAAATGGCCTTGGCCGGATATCACTGTCCACCGAAAGTCTTTTGGCGTTATGTTGACGATACCTTTATTGTAATCAAACGTGATAACGTGAACAGCTTCCACGACTATCTCAACAGTTTAAATCCTCACATCAAGTTTAGCATGGAGATAGAGTCCACCTCGGGCACATTACCCTTCCTGGACTGTATAACACATAAGAGTGGTGGAAAATTGAAAACCACTATCTGCCAGAAACCCAAAGACACGGGAACCGTCTTAAACTACTCATCAGCACACCCAAAGTCCGTGTACGCCAGCATTGTCACATCAATGTTTGGTCGAGTCACAGCGCTGTGCACAGAAGAGATCGACCGAACAGCAGCTCAAATCGAGATTGCCAACAGACTTCAAGAAATTGGATACCCAGTGAGTTTGATTGGGCGGCAATTAAGAAGGATATTGGCTCCGGTATCTAGACCCAGCAAGGAATGGATTGGCACAGCAGTCATTCCATATAAAGCAGGAACATCGGAGGTTATCAGAAGAATGTGGAAGTTAGCCAACATTAGAGTAGCTTGCCAGAAGGAAAAACGCTACGCTCAGTTTTGGTGCAATTGAAAGATCCCCTCCCGGTTGAAAGGACTAGGGACTGTGTGTATAAAATTAACTGCAACGACTGCGCTAAGGTTTACATAGGACAAACTGCCAAGGGATTGCACACCAGAATTGGTGAGCATACGAGGAGGATAAACAAACCACCAAGAAATGCGGAAGAATACCAAACGCCGATCAAAGACTCAGCGATGGCGGTACATGAGTTAGACACAGGACATAGAATAGATCTGGATAATGTAGAAGTTTTAAGACGGGGACTGCGATTCACACAACAACGGCTGACAGCCGAGACGGTGGAAATTACCAAGCACCATAGCGTGAATAGAATTCGAGGGTGTGGAACTGTCGAGCGTATGGAGAGCGGTCTTTGATAAACCGAGTTGACATGTGACTGTGTGGTTGTCAATGCGCGTAGAATCATTAGCAGAAACAGGGGGTGGAAATCCCAATCCGACCAAAGGTCACAGAATCCCTCTTCCTTACGCAACTATCGTAGCACTAGCTCATCCACACAGACGGACGAAAAGTGCAAACTACATTCATCACGTGAACCAGAAGCACTAGACCCTAAGCTCGACCCAAATCCATTTAGGTTTCCCCATCAACTTAACACTTGGTGACCCACCCTAACACACAAAATCCCTAGGCCGACACCTAACACAGATTAGCTTGACTTGATTGGTTCTCCTTCCGCCTTAAATCTCGACGAACCTAGTAACCTAGTCACTTGGCCTGACGAAGCTTTTGTGTCAAAAGCGAAACGTTGCCCAGCAATAAATCTACCGATTGTTACCAAACTTTTCCGAAAACGATGACTACTCAATCGGT